>OY731404.1:39521736-39951205 GCA_963425845.1 Sphenostylis stenocarpa | reverse complement strand
CAAATGTTTTTTGACTCCCTCCTTTTTCTATATTTTGTTTTTTCTCTCCCTCTTCGTTCTTCTTATTAGGGATATGTCTTTCTTTATTATTCTCCTCTTCTTGCTTTTCATCTTCTTTTACCAAAACTTCTTCTTCAACAACTATATTGTCACTAATCCCCTTACCTACAACTTTTCCACTCCTTGTAGTTATTGAATTGCATTGCTCCGTGGGGTTGGTTTGTGTGTTAACTGAAAACTGTCCTCCTTGTTGCTGCTCAGATAATTGCTTAGCCAGTTGGCCTATCTGGATCTCTATATTTCTGAATGAAGCCTCTGTATTTTTCTGATTAGCCATAGTGTCTTGCATGAATTTTTCTAAAGTATCCTCCAATTTACTTATTCTGTCAAGCACTGAAGGATAATGTTGTTGCTGCTATTGATATGGAGGTTGCTGATATGACTGTTGTTGAAATGCAGGTTGTCTAGTAGATGAGCTAACACCTTGGTTCCACCCAAAATTCTGATTCTGATTTTGATTCCCTCTTCATACTTGTGCAAAATTATTTTGATAATTATTGGGATTAGGAAAATTGCCTTGTCTGCCTTGACTACTATCTTGGGCCCCCATATAATTAGCTTCTTCTTGCTGAATGTTGTCTTGATAAGAGCATTGTTCATTTGCATGATCACCTCCACACACATCACAACTCATTTGTTGATTAGGAATAAATTGTACTATGTGTATTTGTTGAGGTAATTTCTCTATTTTCTGGGTTAATGCTTCAATTTGTTGTGTCAAAAATTTATTCTGGGTTAAGAGAGCATATGTGGTGTTAAGTTCAAGGACTCTCTTCCTTTGAATTGGATGTCTATCATGTTGGGCCTGTTGGTCTGTAAAGACTAGTGCATCAATAATTCTGGTGGCATGATCAATTTCTACATCCAACATGGATCCTCCTGCTGCAGCCTCTAATAGCATCTTTGCATCATGTCGCAGCCGGTATAGAAAATATTCAAGCGAGAAACGTCATCAAATCCATGATTTGGGCAACTTCTCAACGAGTGATTTAAATTTCTCTCATGCTTCACAAAATTGTTCATCTCGCTCCTTGTTTGAAAGAAGTGATGTCAGATTTTGCTTTGATGTAGCGAGATGGTGGGAAAAATCTATTCAGAAACTTCTCTTCTACACTACTCAAATTAGTCAAACTCTGATTAGGATGTGATTTCAGCCTCTCCTTTGCCCTACCTACCAAAGAAAAAGGAAATAATATCAAATATGCAAATTCAAGATTTTCTGCTCTAAATCCCATGATACCAATCGACTCATAAAAAGTAGACAAATGAATATAAGGGTCTTCATGATCTAATCCAGTGAATTGATGAGCACTAATCAAGCTTAAGAAAGATGGATTCATCTGCAATGTATGATCATTCAGAATGACAATGCTGGAAAAATGCCTTGGACCTTTTTGCATATCACAATTTCTAAGAGTTCTTCTAGGTGGATTTGAATTTGGGTTTTGATTTGGATTTATATTTGGATCTGGATTCGAATTCAGATTTGCTCCTTCTTCCGCCATATCTTCTATAATTGGGTCTGGTAAATCAAGTGTGAAAGAAGAATTAGCAGATTTTCTTGTAGCTTGTTCTTGAGTTTCCCTTCTTCTTCTACCCCGGTTCCTCCGAGCTGTTTTTTCAATCTCTGGATTAAATTCTAACTGCTCTGAAGATACCTGTCCTCTTAAACGCATAAATCAAAAGAGTAACTCAAGCAAGTATTAACACAAACTAAAAACTAAATAATAATAATAATAATAATAATAATAATAATAAAACAAAAACAGAAATAAAAATAAAATACTCAATAAGCTAAACAAAGAATTCTCAAAGAACACCGTTCCCCGGCAACGGCGCCAGAAATACTTGTTGAATTATTGGCAAGCGTACCAAAATTATCAATCGCAATATAGTATTTCAATTAAATAAAAGTCGATCTCACGAGGAACAGCTTTCAATGGAAATTCCCATTTATGCTTACTAAGTAGATTAAACAGATTGAGTTTTGCAAATAAGAGTTGAATTGAAATTAAATGACAAAGACTGTAAATTGTTGAGAAAATATCAATTAAAGTTACTTAGGATTGACTTCCTTCCTCATCCCTCTTTTGTAATGGCTATGTCAATTAAGAACGTCAATTAACCTAACAATGTTGATGCCACCTATTCAAATCATCCATGTTGATTCGTCACGCATGAAATTCATAAGAAAACCTAATAAATGTTGATTCCTCACACAATTAAGAGATTTTCTAGCATTAGGTTTAGGGTGTTTAAGCAATTGATACATTCATTCTATTCCTGATAATTAACGTAACAAATATTCTTACTGTGATATAGGGTTCAAGATATATTTTCCAATCATACCTCAAACAATCAAGAATAAATAATTCCAAAGCATAAAGGATAAGAATAACAACATCAAAGCATAGATTAATATCTCAAAATATCACCATGATATAAAAAAGTTCAAAGGAAGTGCACCGAATCCTAAGAGAATGAAGTTAGCCACTCATGTTGGCCATTACAATGCTTTAATTGATGAAAAAGTGAAGAATTGATAAAGATTGGACAAAACCCTAACAGTAGTTGTGTCTCCTCCTCTCCAAGACTGCTTGCTTTCTTAAAACACATCTTATCTTTTATAAGAAAATTTGGGTCAGGCCTCGCATCTTTCATTCGCTTTTAATTTTACTCCAATTATACTGACAATTGTGCTCCTTACTCTTGTATCAAGGTATTCTCGAATTCATCCTATATTGGGAGAAAAATATATTAGAATTAACATAAGTTAAGTTGTTTCATAACAATTCAAGGTATAATTATATCAACTTTTTACCACTTAACACATTTGCAGTACCTGACTGTTAGTATTATGGTGCTTGATTTAGTCCCACATCGATTAGGATTGTGAGATGAGGTTCTCTATTTTGTTATATAAGCAACCCTATGTAAAGTTTGAGATACACACAGAAATAAAAATTACTTCCTAGTGTAGTCGTGGACGTAGGCATACATATTTTAGCCGAACCACGTTAAAATTCTTGTGTCGTTTATTTTTCTCTTTAAGGTTGGAATATGTCTGACATTATTCAAAGTCCACACGTTTCCATTAGAGGTTCTGATGTTAATATCACCTCTTCCTATGACATCAAGAGCCAATTTTTGAAGTACAAGGCGGAGAAAATCTTGTATGCAAGCTTCATAAAAGTTTGTACGGATTAAAACAAGCGCCGAGACAATGGTACAAGAAGTTTAATGAGTTTATGAGAAACTCAAGATTTCGCAGATGTGAAGAAGATCACTGTTGTTATGTGAAGAAATATGTTGATAGCTATATCATTCTTGCCTTATATGTTGACGACATGTTGATTGTTGGAGCTAATATGGCAGAAATTGACAAGTTGAAGAAACAATTGTCAGAGAGCTTTGAAATGAAGGATCTTGGTCCAGCCAAGCAAATTCTTGGTATGAGAATCTCCCGAGATAGAGATAAAGGTATTTTGAACTTATCTCAAGAAAAATATATAGAAAAATTGCTTAGCAGATTCAATGTTGGGAATGCTAAAACCAGGAATACACCTTTGGGAACTCACTTAAAGTTTTCAAAGAGGCAATCTTCTCAAACAGAAGAAGAAGAAAGTCACATGTCTAAAGTGCCATATGCATCTGCAGTAGGAAGCTTGATGTATGCTATGGTTTGCACCGGACCGGACATAGCACATGCAAGTGGGAGTTGTGAGCAGATTTCTATCAAATCCCGGAAAGGAGCATTGGGAAGGAGTGAAGTGGATATTCGGATATTTGAAAGGCACTTCAAAGATGCATTTGTCTTTCAAGAGAAGTAATCTCATTTTACAGGGGTTTTCCGATGCGAGACTTGGGAGGTGATCTTGACGGTAGAAAGAGCACAACAGGTTATATTTTTACATTGGGTGGTACAGCTATCGGTTGGAAGTCTAAACTTCAAGGAAGGGTCTCTCTCTCAACCACTCGAAGCAGAGTATGTAGCTATCTCGGAAGCGGCGAAGGAGATGATATGGTTGAAGAACCTTCTAAAAGAATTAGGAAGAGAACAAGATGGTTCTCCGTTGTTTAGTGACAGTCAAAGTGCTATTTGTCTTGCTAAAAATCCAATCCTTCATTCCAGATGTAAGCACATTGAATTGAAGTATCATTTTATCGAAACCCGATAAATGATGGAGACTTGAGTTTGTTGAAGATTCCGGATGCGAGAGAATCCCGTCGATATGTTGACCAAGACTGTTACAACAACTAAGTTGAGGCTTTGCATTGCCTCAACTGGCCTTCGAGCAAATTGATGATGAAGGCACTACACTAGGTGGTAACGTAAATCAAACTCCAAGTGGGAGAATTGTTAGTATTATGGTGCTTGATTTAGTCCCACATCGATTAGGATTGTGAGATGATGTTCTCTATTTTGTTATATAAGCAACCCTATGTAAAGTTTGAGATACACACAGAAATAAAAATTACTTCCTAGTGTAGTCGTGGACGTAGGCATACATATTTTAGCCGAACCACGTTAAAATTCTTGTGTCGTTTATTTTTCTCTCCTTCATTCTTTCTTTTATTATTGTCTTGTTCCTAACACTGATCTCATTATAACAACAACAAATCCAAACCTAAATGCAACCTCTTAAACCCATTTAAGTAAATTGTCTATGTAGCAAATATTTACAACAATAAATATAAAAATCTCTATATATGACATTTATAAGTTATGACATTAATATATAACTAAAACTTTATCTCATTGTGAATGCTTAAGTATAATCAATTAAATTATTAAGAATGTGTTTCACTATATTATCGAAAACCATTAACATGTCAACTTTATCTAATATATTATTTAAAAAATCTTCTTCTATTACACCTGTAAATCATCATTTTTTTAACACAATTACAAAGTGTGAGGTCTAGAATAAGATTTTTGAATTCGATTTTTAAAAATACATTCCAGAATAGTGGATCCGAACAAGAGTTTTGAATTTGATTTTTAAGAAACACATTTTGAAATGGTGGATTAATTCAGAACAAGATTTTCAATTTAATTTTCTAAAAACACATTTCAAATTGGTAGGTATAGAACACCATTGTCATATTTGATTTTTTAGAAATACATTCTAAATTGGTGGATTTGAAATAAATTGAAGAATATAGACTTGTATTCAAAATCCATTCAAACTGAGTTTCTAAAAATTCATATGCAAAAATCTTGTTTAGACTTTTAATATTTAGAATTACTGTATCTGGTAACAAATATTAGAAATTAAAATAATTTAAGATTCTTATTTTTTTAACAAAATTTTTTAATTGATAATAATAGTTGAAGTAACATGAAAGTAAGATTTAAAAATCAGAAATAAACACTTAAAAGAAAAAAATAAATATAAATATAAATATAAATATAAATATAAAAATAAAATAAAATATATTTTAATTACGATAGTGTATAAAAAAATTATGAAAATACAGGAAATAACAACCTAAATAAAAAGTGTCATGAATCCCATGCAAAGGCCCCGAACTATTCTGCCGCAGACTTTGGGTAAAGTGGAGGGTAGGATCGTCATTAGAGAAGTATAGTGGAGAGAGAGATGAAACCGGTATCTCACACTTGGGTTTTTTGCAATTGAATGACACTATTGTAGAAAGGGGTAGGGTTGGAATGATTGCGGTTTTGGTTTCATCATTTCCCTCCAGTTTTTCCACATGCTCGCTGCTTCCCATATCCGTATATTTATTTTAATGGAGAATGTTGAAACTGCATTAATTTTATTTTTTATTTTTCCCCGCTCCACCAGATTCCAGTACTTCTTTAAAAGCCTCTAACCGATTCCCATCAAAACAAATATCAGAACAAAAGCCCCCAAACCTCTCCCTCTGTCTCTCCACCACTGTTCCTCATTCTTTCTAGGGTTTTTCTGTTTCTCTTCGTGATTGCTTTCTCCCTCAGGTATACATTCCGTTCGTTTCATCGTTTCTCTCTCTTCATTGTTTGTTTCGGATATGTTTGTTATATTATTATTTTTTTCTCGGGGTTTTAGGGTTTTTCCCAATTTTATTTTATTTTTCTTTCATGCGTCGTACCGTTTTTGCTCTGTTTTGTTATGCGTGAATTTTAAGAAAAATAATCAATGTCCCGATTCATTGATTTCTCCCCGAACTGGATCTTTGTAATTTCATTCGCTGCTATTTATCCTATTGAAATGTTCGTCCTTGATGTTGAAACAACATTTTTCTTCGAAACACTGGATCCATCATATTTTAGGTCCGTGCGATGTACCTTTTGTTTTGAAAACGCACAAGGTCGTTTTCTAGATTTTGTACCGTAGTTGTTGGCTTTGGCAAATAATTATTAGATTTTAGATTTTTCTAACTCTTAATGGCAATCAATAACCGAATTTTGCAACAGTAGGCACTATTCATATTGCAACTCTTCGATTTAAATTTTGTAGGGTATATGTTTTATTCTGTTTTCTTATTATTGTTAATGTTTCAAATTCAAGATTTCCATAAGCATTGCCTGTCTTCTATTTGTTTCATGGTTGTAGTGAAATATATGGTTTTGATAGAAACCTGTCATTGCTGTCACACTTGTTTCCAGGTTGTCTGGATATGGATTCTACTGGGCAGGCATACCAACATCGCCCCGTTACCATAAGATTATGGCCACCCAGCCAGAGTACTAGGCTTATGCTTGTTGAGCGGATGACCAAGAACCTTACAACTCCTTCAATTTTCTCTAGAAAGTACGGACTGCTTAGCAAAGCAGAGGCTGAGGAGGACGCGAAGCAGATTGAGGATGTTGCTTTTGTTTCTGCAACCCAACATTTTGAGAAGGAGCCCGATAGTGATGGGAGTGCTGCTGTGCAAATTTATGCGAAGGAATCAAGTAAGCTTATGTTGGAGGCTTTGAAAAGAGGGCCAAGAGTGAAGGACGATGGAGATGTTATATCTGACAAGGCTGGTACAACCGCTGAAACTGTTTTTGACATATCTGGTGGTGCTAGAGACTTTATTAAGGGGGAGGAGGAAGCTGCAGAGCTTTTGAAACCACTGAGGGGACCAAACTCTTATACCAAGATAATCTTCAGCAATAAAAGTTTTGGCTTGGATGCTGCCCATGTTGCTGAACCCATCTTAATATCAGTCAAGGATCAATTGAAAGAGGTAGACCTTTCAGATTTTATTGCTGGAAGACCGGAAGAAGAAGCCCTTAAAGTGATGACTATATTTTCATCTGCATTGGAAGGTTGTTCTTTGAGGTATCTGAATCTGTCAAATAATGCCATGGGTGAAAAGGGGGTTAGAGCTTTTCGGTCACTCCTCAAATCTCAAAATAACTTAGAGGAGCTTTATTTGATGAATGATGGCATATCAGAGGAAGCTGCCAAAGCAGTTTCTGAATTGCTTCCTTCAACTGAGAAGCTCAAGGTTCTTCATTTCCATAGTAACATGACTGGGGATGAAGGTGCAATTGCTATTGCTGAAATTGTGAAAAATTCCCCAGCTTTGGAAGATTTTCGGTGCTCATCTACCAGAGTAGGCTCTGATGGTGGAGTTGCCCTTGCTGAAGCACTCGGGGCGTGTAAGCATTTGAGGAAGCTTGACTTGCGGGACAATATGTTTGGGCCAGAAGCTGGAGTTGCTTTGAGTAAAGTTATACCTGCATTTACAGATCTTACAGAGATAAATCTCAGTTATTTGAACTTGGAGGATGATGGTGCAGAAGCCCTTGCTAACGCCCTCAAGGAATCTGCACCGTCACTTGAAATTTTGGATTTGTCTGGGAATGACATTACCGCAAAAGCTGCTGCTTCTCTGGCTGCCTGTATATCATCAAAACAATTCCTTTCCAAGTTAAATTTATCTGAGAATGAACTGAAGGATGAAGGTGTAGTTTTGATCAGCAAGGCACTGGAAGGTGGTCAGGGCCAATTAATTGAAGTTGATTTGAGCACAAACTTGATCACGTGGTCCGGAGCTAAGCTTGTGGCTGAAGCTGTTGTGGGAAAACCGGGTTTTAAGAAGTTAAACATTAATTCTAACTTCATTTCTGATGAAGGAATTGTTGAATTGAATAATATATTTAAAAACTCACCTGATATGCTGGGACCTTTGGATGAAAATGATCCTGAAGGAGAAGACGCTGATGAGGGGGCCGAAGAAGATGGCGATCATGATGAATTGGAATCAAAGCTGAAGGGTCTTGGAATTTAGGAAGATTCTTAGGAACAACATGCAAATTTTACTTAAGATTAATTTGTAGGCCAATTAATATGTTCTACGGACGTACGTGTTTCATTCAGGCACAATAACTGCCTAATCTTTGTATCTTAGATATAATATTCCATGACTCGACTTTTCACAAGTTTACCATATATATTTTTTGTCAAACAAGAAATTTTTAATTTATTTTCTTCAGTTGTTGGGTCATTGCTGTCTTTGCGTCTTATGACACAATTGGTTTCATACGCATATTATTTGAAAGAATGCAGATTCACAGGCACTTTAAAAAGTAGAAACATACATTCCATTCCTCTTATTTCTCCTTTTTTTATTATAAAACTAATTTATTGTTTTTAAATTTAAATAAAAAATATCAAATCATGGGTGTTGTGTAGGTTTTTGCACATTGAAGGTGTAAGCATAAAAACAAAAAATAACCCAATTTCTTTTCGTGGCTCGTAGGCTAGAAACAGCATAATACCAATTGCAAGCAATATATCTAAACGTTATTAGTATATGTGCGGGACTAATTTGAATGTATTCACAGAATCGGTGCTTTAGTTGAAAATGTGCTGGCGGGCCGAATCGTGTACTTTATCGATGATTTCTAAGCTTATATGTTATGTTCTCCGTGTCCTTTTGAATTTGTACGTTTTCTAATCAACACATTTGAATGATGGGTACTTGCACGATCAAGTGCAAGTTGGATTCGAAATGATTTTTGCACACATTTTAAGGAAATGTCACTAAGTTCCTGTACTCATGTGGTTATCCACTTGGTATGAATCTGGTACCACCATGCTAAAAGAAATTATGGATGCTGCTGCTCTCGTGACAGTAAAATATGATTCCGCCCCTCATTGTTTTCTATATATTATTAAAACGAACAATGAATTATTGACATGTGATTGTTTGAACACTCAACTAACACTTCTCATTTTGTTTCTTTCTATTTCTACTACATTATCTTGCATACGTGGCGTCTAAAACTCAAGTTTTGTATTGAAACTATCCAACTACACAAGTCACTTGTTCCCGCAATATTTTCCCGATGGTTGAACTTTTATTTATGCACCAGAGTTGGTTGTGTTGGACGATAGTTTATATTATATCCAATGGTTTTCTTCCACCAAGCAAAGCCCGGAATTAGGGATTTATTTATTGTTTAAAGGTTTAATCGGACTGAATTTGGAATGATTGTAGTTATGATATCCTAACTCAGCTACTTAAGCATCATAATTTCTTTTATGTTAATAACTCATCTTTTAAATTGAGTGACGAAATATCTTAGAAGAATCTTGTCTGATAAATGTTTTATGCATTTTGAATATGAATGGATCACACAGACACAGGAACTTTCAATGCCTCTAAAATCTTATCATCTAGCTCGAACTGGATTGACTTCTTATCTCTCCCAATCTTTACGTACTCCTCAAACCGTTCTTTTAGGTCTTCAGGGAGGTTTGTGGTTGATTGCCATCCCAATTTACTTTTGGCTGCTCTAGGTTCTGCATAGAAGTGCTGCATAATACATAAAGATGATTGTGTGAATGGTTAGACTATAACCAATAAGATTGTATAACTGAAGCTTGAAAAAATTGTCCGTATCTGTACATAACTATGCATGAGCTTAACCAATTCGTTCAATGATTTAGGTATTTTTATTGCAAGAATTCATAACCATGTACGTCTAATTTTTCTGCATGCAAAACAAAGCAGAAGTGATTAACAAGGGGGCATTACCCACCCTGTCCTGTTAATCACTGCAATGATTTGTGTTTAGCAGTAGTATGTTTCCATGCATTATGTGATCAGGTTTAAAGTATACGAGAAGATAGGGTATTAGTAACAACATAGGTGCGGAAAGGGAAAGCTTTCTTTGCATCAACTCCAACAGCTTTTGGATCATAATGCACTATGTTGACAGGGCGTCCTGCAGCTTGAGCACACAGCTTGGCGATTCCGTCTAGCGTCACTGCACGGTCACTGACAATGTTGAAAATGTTATGATTTGCAGCCTCTGGGTTCTCAACAGCTAGAGTGAGCATTGAGGATAAGTCCCTAGCATGAGCTAGGTTACTGAGTTGCAACCCCGAGCCAGGAATTGGCACAGGTCTATCCCGAACAATCCCTACAAATATGACAATGCACATGTTTGAAACAAGGCTTCATATATGCATTAAAGGTCAATAATAAAGTTTGTTTAAGAAGTTCGTTCTTACTATCAAAAAACCACTCCTCACAGTCTTTGTTGTTGCCAGACCCAATAATGTACTGTGGTCGGAACACTGCCCAACTTCCAAAAGTTTCTTCTATGTATTTCTCCACTCCAACATGACCAGCATCTGCTTTAACAGCATCCTAATCCACAGAGCATTTTCAGTTCAATTTTATGCAATCGCCAATGGGACAGTGGATTTACAAATACTAATGGTGAATATAAGAATATTCGACATACCCCTTCAACGTGTGGAGGTTCATCTGTTGGATTGTAGATTCCAGCACTACTAATGAACAAGAATTGCTTGACACCTGCACTCTTAGCCCACTCAATCACCGGCCTAAAAGTGAAAATTGTTATTTATGATGTCTGTGTTAGACATTGCATCTACTGATGTCCATGAATGTTGTTTCTTTAAAAGAATTCCAAGAATTGCATTGTGCTAGCATGGAACTAAAACAAATTGTATTTTTTGCATGCCACTGAAGTCAAGCATTGCACACATGTGAAGAAGAATTAATACAACAAACCTCACAGTCTCAAGATCTTTGCCATTGTTGTCCAAGACCACATCAAACACTTCCCCTCCTACAACACTCCCCACTTCAGAAGGATTTCCCCATACAGTGCGCCCTCCAGCACTCACAATTTCCTGATTGTTTCTCAAATCACTCAATTAAATCTTGGTTCAATTATTGGAATTCACAATATTCATTCAATGCAACTAGCTTAATCCCGAAAACATGAAGAAGCCCAAGAAAAAAGAATTTACTAAAATTAAAGATCACTAACTGAGAATCTGTTAAAAGGAGGTTTTTTCATCTTGTCTGAGCCTTCTTCACCAACAGTGAGTATGGTGACTGAGTGGCCAGCACCAAGAAGCTCCTTTGCAAAGTAAAAGCCAATAATGGCATGCCCGCCACTATTGGTATTCACGATGAGCACCTTCTTCTTCTTAGCAGCACTGGCATTGATGGTGAAGGCAGAATGATTGACAAAGTGTCTAGAATTTGAAGAATTGTGTGATAAAAAGGTGGGAGAAATTGATAGAGAGGAGGAGGAGGAGGAAAGGGAAGATGAGAAAGAAAGGCGCGATGTAGAAGGGTGTGAAAATGGAAGGAGGTTGGAAGATGATGCAGAGAGGAGCACAGTGGATGAGGAAGAAGCAATGGTGGCCATTGGTAGTTAAATTCTCTTCTTTCAGGGACCGTGAGAACCTGTTCCAGATAAAGCTAACTAAATGCCTACCATCCTCATTTCTCACTACCAACATATGTGGTTATAAATGCTACGAGAATTTAATCTTCATTGATCAATTTTTCTAATCAAAGAGGCTAAAGTAATATGAACATAAAAAAATTCCACAAATCATGATTTTTTTTTAATTGAAGACTTTTTTGTTTTTAATTTGTTATAATTAAAAAAAAAACCTAATATATATTATAACAATTGAGATCTATAATAATTGTTTTTGACTGATTTTAATAAATGTCATGAAAAAACTAAAGTTTAACTATTTGTTTAGTTCTCCAGCTATAAACCATTATTTTTTTCAGTTTCTATATTTGAAGACATTTGTTATTCTAAATACACAAAGTTACAAGAGTTGTTAAAATTATATAGAGCAAATAAATATTTAATAAAAAAATAGAGTGGTGTTAATTTATTTGAACAAATTTTATAATAAACTTATTTAATAAAATAATTGAACTAAATAAAAAGAAATGAGGTTGATGTAGATAGTGGTTCTTGGGGGGCGAGGTGAAGATGAAGTTGTAGATAAAGAGAGGATAAACAAACCGGATTTCAGTGACGGAGGGACATTGGTCTCCAATACCAATAACGCAATATCCCTTCTCTTCTTTTGATCCAATCCATGCCATGGTACCTTGTTCCGTCACAGCTGCTTCTTCGTCGTCACTTCTCGCCGCAATCATCCCACGCCACACCTCCTTCTCTCGCCCTTCCTCTCTCCCTCTCCGCTTCTCGCGTGCTTCTCCCGTCAACTCCCTCTCCAATGGCTCCTCCGCCCAATTCAACCCTCAACTCTTCAGCCCTAGCGATCCACCGCAGCCTCGAACCCTGTTCCCCGGCGGCTACAAGCGCCCCGAGCTTAAGGTCCCCACTCTCGTCCTCCAATTGGACTCCGACGAGGTCCTCGCCGCCGACAATCACGCCTTCGCGTTAATTGACGAAGCCGTCTCCAAATGGGTTGGTATTGTCGTTCTTTCTAGCAATGAACCAAGTGGTGGCAAACTCTACCAAGCTGCATGCTCCTTGAAATCACTGCTTCAAGACCGCGCGTATTTGCTAGTCGCCGAGCGCGTCGATATCGCCGCTGCCGCTGCCGCTAGTGGAGTTTTGCTCTCTGACCAAGGTTTTTTAACTCTCTACTTACTCCCGAAATTAGTATATATGGTCTGTTTGACGGATCAGAACTTCTAAAAATGATAATTTGAAGAAAAATTAGATTCTCCAAAAGTTTCTAGCTTTAGAGCAGCATATTTCATTTGTTTTTATTATTTTACTTTCCGAAACATTCTTAGAAACTCCTTCGGAAAGTTGATATGATATTACTGCATGTTCATACTACCGAGCAACACAATTCAAGTTGGTTTAGTGCATGGTTTAGTTCAGATATTAAAACTGCAGGTAGTGGATCTGGGCACATGGAAACCAATTCAAACTTTTAGAAATTTGTTTTATGTAGAGTAATTTTATAGTTATAAACTTTTATGTTGTACAAGTCTATAGGTCTGATTTTTTTTTTAATACTATTCGTTAATTTTCTTTCATTTAATTATACTTTCCTGTTTTTTCTTTCTTTTTCAATATGTTATATTTTTTCAATGTGTTTTATTTTTCATTAATAGACACAAGGACTTGACCAGACCTGACCTGAATCAATGTGATGATGGGGTTGATTGGAAACGGGTTTTTAAACAAAATTTGAAAAACCTAAACCAACTCAAAAGGATTAATCTTGAAAAGTGTGGGTCAATATTTCCTATCACTATCTTAAGTGCCACACGCTATCTGAGTTTTTCAATTTACAAAATAGAATTAATAAAACTATATAAGTGTCGCTACTAGAAATTGACCAGGACCATGGACACGTGGTGGTGTTGAACATATAATAATCTCTCTATCTCTCTCTTAAGCATTTTGTCTAGCAGCTTTGCCTGATTTAATGGGAAATGTCTTTGAATGTAATTTTATGCAGGTCTTCCGACTGTTGTTGCCAGGAATACGATGCTGGATTCGAAATCTGAATTGGTTTTTCTTCCCTTGGTTGCTAGGATTGTTCACACCATGGATGCTGCAGTGAGTGCGTCTAAATCAGAAGGTGCTGATTTTCTTATATACGGCGGTAGTGACCTACAGCATGTTATCCGGGAAGTTGGTTCTGTGTGTGAGAGTGTGAAGATACCTATTTTTGTTTCATGTGGAAAAGATAGTATGTCTTATGCTGACGTGTCAGGCTTGCTGGCCTCTGGTGCTAGTGGTTTTGCTACTAGTTTGGCAAATTTTGGTTTGTATGGTGATGAGTTTTTGCACAAAGTTTTTGGCACAGTGTATGCAAGTAATGATGGTGGGAATATGAGTGAGAATAACTTGAATGTAGATAATGGTTTTCAGAGTGAGACGGAGGTTGTGGCTGGGTTTGTTAAGCTGGAGGATAGGGAGAAACAGTTAATAGAAACAGAGAGATTGGTGTTGAATGAAGCTATTGAAGTTATCAAGAAGGCTGCACCTCTGGTGATCTTTTAATTAGAACATTTGGTATTTGAAGTAATTCTTTTTCTAGTTATTCTGTGTTTTAACCAGTATATCTTTTACTTTGTGTTGAATTGGGATTGGTTTCAAATGACAGATGGAGGAAGTTTCTCTTCTTAATGATGCAGTCTCTCAAATTGATGAGCCGTTCTTACTGGTTATAGTGGTAATTGTGTGCTGAATCTCAACAAATTCTGGTTCCTGGAATATACATTGGTATTAGCTCTAAATTTCAAAAAGAAATCTTCTTTTAATACATCTAGATAGAAACTAATTAACTAATAAGTGCAATTTGTTGTGAAAATTCTCTGCTCTTAATTAGCATGAGCATCTGATTACCTTCTCACCTAAACATTTAAGATAGTGGTTACCTATGGTTTACTTGTGGCGAGTAGTGAGTTCTTCTGTCTTTACAAACTTCAGAAACACTATTGTCTTCAGGAGGGCCTTTGTTCTTATTTTTCTACTTGGAACAATGCTATTTGGTTGGTTTTTCCTGTTTATCCAGTTCCCCTTTACTGTTTATTCTAGTATTTCAATTATAAATGAAAAGGGAATTAATTAGTTGAAATGCTAAAATCAGCTGCTTTCTATATAGACTTTTCATATAGGCTTCAAACTTGATGTCATGCCTTTTATCTTTCTGTCTTTTTTTTTTTTTTTTAAATCGTGATATTACCAGGGGGAATTCAACTCTGGTAAATCTACCGTGATTAATGCACTTCTTGGAGAAAGATATCTCAAAGAGGGAGTTGTTCCAACAACCAATGAGATCACATTTTTACGATATAATGACTTAGATGTCGAACAACAGCGGTGTGAAAGACGCCCAGATGGCCAATATATTTGCTACCTTCCTGCTCCAATTCTTAAAGAAGTAAGTCAACTTCTTATAGTTTGTTCCTGACATCCTGTTTATGTGTATGAGGACTTCCTTTTTTTATCCCTCTAATTACTATTTTCTGCTTGATGGTAGAAAGTTAGAATGTTCTAAGCTGTTGTTTTTTCTTTTGCAGATGACAATTGTTGATACACCTGGAACTAATGTGATACTTCAGAGACAGCAGCGTCTTACCGAGGAATTTGTACCCAGGGCAGATTTACTTCTTTTTGTCATTTCTGCTGATCGGCCTTTAACTGGAAGTGAGGTATGGTCAGTCGATGTGCATGGGGCACAATTTCTTACTCTAGTTTGTATTGGTTATCATTAGCCGGGCAGGGGTATCATGGGTTGTTTTATGTTGTTTTCAGATTGCTTTTCTTCGTTACTCTCAGCAGTGGAAGAAGAAAGCGGTCTTTGTCTTGAATAAAGCTGACATTTATCAGAATAATCAGGAGGTATATGTTGTGTTTTGATTCTTATTAGTTATTGGCATACAGATATTATATCAATGGGTTATTTTGTAGTGAAGTTGCTGAACTAGGTTTAGATTATATTTTTACAATTTACTGCAGCTTGAGGAGGCAATGTCCTTCATTAAGGACAACATACAGAGATTGCTGAACTCTGAAAACGTCATATTGTATCCTGTATCTGCTCGGTCTGCTCTTGAAGCAAAACTTAGAGCTACCTCCAATGTTGGGAGGCTAAATGAAGAATTATCAACCTCTGATTCTCATTATGGTGCCAGCAGCTTCTTCGAACTTGAAAACTTCTTGTATAGCTTTCTAGATGGGTCAACAATCCCAGGAATGGACAGAATGAGGCTCAAACTTGAAACACCTGTTTCAATTGCAGATAGACTAATATCTGCATGCGAAACTCTTGTGACACAAGACTACAGATATGCCAAGCATGATTTGGCTACAGTGAAAGACATTGTTAGTACTTTAAAGGATTTTTCTTTGGATATGGAAACTGAGAGCCTCTCTTGGAGGAGACAAACTCTGTCTTTGGTATGCTATAAGATGATTATACTTTTTTAAATTCAGGCTAATTTGATTTTCTCTTAATGGATATGTTCTTAAATGTGCCTTGGTACACATTCTCAGATTGAGACTACGAAATCACGAGTTATAGAGCTTGCTGAAACTAATTTGCAATTGGCTAATTTTGATATTATTGCTTCATACGCTTTCAAAGGAGAAAAAAATGCAATGGCCACGACCTCAAGAATTGAGAATGACATAATTGGTCCTGCTGTCTCAGCTGTCCAGGTTAGTTTCTGCATGTAACCTATATAGGATTATAGTTTTGGTATTGCATTGTTACCATCTTGTTTGATTTTGAACCTAGTGAATCGAGATCATTTTGCAATGATTTTTACTCTTGCTTATCAGAATGATTTGATTCAACTATCCACCTGCTTTTGATTGTTATAGCTCCAATAGGGTCCAGACATCAAATGACATAAATGATGGTTAGATGAATAATGTTTTATGAGTAGAAGTTAGGTGCTAATGTTATGCTAAAATAATTTTTTATTCATAGAAAATACTTGAAGAATATGAAAATTGGTTATATTCCAAATATACCCATCAAGGCAGACTATACAAGGAATCCTTCAATAAACGGTGGCCCTCCTTGAGCCATGAAAGTATTCAGATGAATTTTGAGACAGAAGGGTTGCTAAAGAAAGTGGATCAAGCTGGCAGTCAGGTTATTGACAATTTCAGCAGCAGTGCAGTTTCAAAGTCATTTGAGCAAGAAGTACGGGAAATGGTAAGCTTGAACTTCTTTGTAAATAATATAGAACTGTTTTTTCTTTAAGGCATTTTAGTGCAATTTGGTTTCCTTGTTTGAGAGCAGTTAAATTTTGGTCCTCTTGTTTCAATTGCTTTAGTTTTACTCACATGATTTGGAACAGATGCACGTATTCATCAGACTGCCTCAAATTGTAGGCAATTGGACTAATGTGAATTTGTTCCATAAGATCAAGAATACAGTCATGTCATTAAAAGAAGAAATAGGGCCCTTCCATCTCCATATCAGCAAAGTGTAATAGCCATGTAACCTCAATTAAACAACAAACGGATAGAGGAATATAGTTGAATCAATTTTAGAAATACCTGGGAAATATTACCAGTTACTTGGGGACCGTGCCAAGCTTATGTGGAACTAGGGACTAAATGTTTAACTAACTTCTCATCATTTTAAATGGAAATTCCGACTGTGTTTGGATGAGTGTTTGTAAAATTGATTTTGAATGAAATTGATTTTAGTTAAAGTTGATTTTCAAGTGAAGTGGTTTTTTGTTTCGATGCCTTTATCTTGAAAGCAAGTCAGCTAAAAATATTAGTGTAAATTTTTCAACCTAACATCAAAGCTACTTTTTATCACTTCTAGTCAAACTGAGGTTGAGGCAAATCAATTTTACTAGCAATAACAAAACATCTTTGATTCAAAATCAATTATCATGATCTGCGTCGTGAAAGTAAACACATTAAAAGCTATCTGGCCAAATTCTTGCTTTTCTCATTTAAATGTGACACTGATTAGATGGTGAGCTCTGGTGCAATGGTAAAGTTGTGTGTTGGTTACAGGTTGGTCATGAGTTAAATTCTGGAAATATTCTCTTTTCATATGCAAGGTAAGGTTGCGGGCGATGCCCCTCCTCTATACCTTCGTATTGCACTGGGGTATGTTAGGCTTTTAAATGTGTCAATGATTTGGAGAGTGGGATAATTGACTTTGCTCTGTGTGAAATATAATTTTGTGGAAGAGCTGAATCAACTCGTATCTAACAATGAGTTTGAAGGATGTCTAGGCTATTCAGAAAGAGCTATAGTTAAATGTGGTGCTACCGTGCTAGTCAGTTGTTGTAAAAGCCTCAAAACTGCATGACTGATTATAGGAATTGTCACAAGTTGAGAAATAATTATTATTACTGCAGTACTTTGTCAGGTTGCTGCCTTATATTTCCATTTTTATTATAATTTTGCAATGCCACAAATGAGGCAAGTTGTCCCTAGAATAGTTTTTGTGATCTCTGAAAATTGGGTATATTTAGTCTGTGTTGATCCTGCAATCCATATTCTAATGTGAATGATGTCTGAACCTTTCCGTGTTGTAAAATATTATATTTAACTTTTTCTCTGGGATTTGAGGTTTAGCATTATGTTATTTTTATTGTTATTGTCTATATGCCAATCTGATCTGAAATATTTTCCTTTTAAATTAGATTATAGGGACTTTTGGTCAACTAGGTGTCGCTGGTTTATCTGCTTCGCTACTGACATCTGTGCTGCAAACCACATTGGAAGATCTTCTTGCTCTTGGTATTTGTTCAGCTGGCGGGTAATATACTCAATTAGAGAATTAGAGTTCCTTTCTGATTGCTCAGGGTTTTGTTTCAAAACGTTTGCATACATTGTCATTGATGAGACATCGATCCATCTTATTAGACCGATCAGAATATCCATTACTGCAACATGCACCGTTACCGCAACAGGAACATAAACATCCATGATTCAACTCAATATCAGACTCTTAACCTGCTTCATAATCATCAATCATAACACCATATATTTTATACCCCATACATCATGCATCTAATAGTTCAGAAACTTTTTATTTTTTCAAGAAATCTCTGTATGATGGCTAAAGAGGTTACATGATTGGGTAGTCCACTAGCTTCTAATAAATATCTGGATTGACATTTCTTTCTATGGCAGGTATCTAGCTATATCAACTTTCCCTGGTCGCAGGCAGAGGGTGATAGATAAAGTGAAAAGAAAGGCAGATAACTTGGCATATGAACTAGAAGACGCGATGAAAAAGGATTTGACTGAAGCCATAGAGAAATTGGAAACATTCATGGAAGTCCTTAGCAAACCTTACCACGATGAAGCGCTGAATAGAATTAACAGGCTAGTAAAGATTCAAGAAGAATTATCAAATGTCGAGAAAAAACTTAGAACGCTACAAATTGAGATTCAAAATCTTCATGTCTCGTGACTTTAGACAATCCTAATTAGTTAGTGTCCCTTCTAACGGTGTACCTGCCTCACAATTTTGGAGTATATTATCGTCAATTCGATTATGCGAATGGAAACTTGTCAACTCGGACTACGGTTCTCCCATTTGTTTTATTATTTTTCTGAAGCACAATAAATTTTTAATATTCACAAAATTTTGTCCATCCATTTTTTAAAACCTGTCTCTAAATTTTCAAGTGACCATACTGTTGGAAAACAACTGACACAGAGATGATGTGCCTAAGTAACGAAAGAAAAATTCATAATAGTAATGAGCACCCACGTAAATTTTTTCCAACTTCCAAATATTTGCGAGGAGTTGAAAAGAAAAGAAAAGAGTATAACAGAAAATCTAAGAAGAGCATCGTATATAGATTATTAATTAATGTGGAAAATTATGCATAAAAATCATGAGCATTTTAGATCAAATGAAAAAGATTTACTATCATTAATAAATAATATGGTCTCTAACAAATTTATAAAATCAATCAAAACAAATCAAATATCAATATTTATTGTTTTTATCGGATGGGTAGAGGTTGATGAGAAGATATGAGATTGGACAGAGAAGATTGGTAGATTGAATTTTAAGTTACAATTTCAAGATGGTTGAAAGTAACTTCTTTTAAAAAGAGTAGAGACTCACCTACAAAAGACACTCTGACGTTCAAGTAAGTTTTTAGATAAGAGAGTAGTGTATTTGAGAATGAGTGATAATGTGAGATTTACTCCCTCATTGAGTCTCCTTATATAGGATTCAGAAAATAATAATAACTCAAGATAATAATTAATAACCCAAAAGATAATAACTTATACAAGATAACATATATAAGATGACATGTAAAAGATAATTAATAAAATATAATTAATAAGATAATGTATAAAGAGATAATTAAATAAAGTGGTTTTAATGGATTTGAGTTGGGTAAGTACATAAGCATCCAAGTTCGGAGGCCGAGTTCCTTTAGGAATAGAGGCCAAATGAGTTTACGATTGAGTTGATCATTTCATTATGTAGATGAGTATTGTTCAGTTTGAACGTGTTTGTTATTTGATTAGACCAAAATATATTTGTGAGATTAACTCAATATAACCTATTTGTTTGTCATGCAAAGATAGAGTCGAAAGCTTTAGGAAGGAGAGAGGAGCTCGATAAAGCTCTCATCAACTCCCGAGCTCAAGAAGATCATCTTCTGAAGACTAAAACTTCATTGATTTGGACAATGATTTACATTTGTCATATGCATGTATTATGATTATGAAGTTACAAATCGTCTCATTCATAGATTGTGCAATTGCTAGTAAACTATGCAAATGTTAGACTTGTGACTTCGATTAAAGTTTTTAAGATGCAGATTTTGATAATTTGTACACCCAAATAAGGTATGTATACTTGTCTGATCCCTTAAGTTAGGTAGATGTAAGTTTTGATAACTCATACTTTAGTAAGACATGTATAACTCATGTGATTCCGAGTAAGGTAGATGAAAGTTTTGATAACTCATAAGGTATGTATAACTCATGTGACCCCGAGTATGGTAGATGCAATTTTTTATGTAACTTGGGTCTACATGATGTGCAGGGTTTATATAACTCATTTTCTGAGTGGAATATATCTCGTGACTCGTTTTTTTGAATTAGGTGTAATTTTATTCTCATTTCTCTGAGTGAAATGTATTTTTACACTTGTTTGACCCCGAGTAAGGTACATTTTTATACTCATGTGACGTTGAGTAAGAAACATTTTTATACTCATATGACCTTATGTAAGGTTATATTATATTTTTATACTCGTATGACCCCGAGTAAGGTTATATTACATTTTGTACACGTGACCCCGAGTTAGGTACAACTTTTATACTCATGTTGTTAACTTGCGTAAGGTATATTTTTTATAAGGTTTACAACTCTGAGCCATTATGAATGAAGTGTGTAAGAGAACCAGATCGGATGAGTTCCTCTATTATATCTTTGACTCATTGGCACTGGTCGGTAGTACGCCCGTAATTCTGATGAAAATATTGTATTTGGTGGTATCAGCATGAGCTGAAGATGGTAGAGGTGGTGGTGCACAAACCAATTCAAGTTTAAAATTGTCTTGTAATATGTATTCTCTACTATCATTCAGAGGTGTGTAATGTTCATACTTAGCTATCTTAGATTTTTTTGAGAATTGGGTCAAGTACGTTCGAGGAGAGGTATCCTTTCGTTTAAATAAGGCGTTGTTGTCTTTCATACGGATATAATTAGTTGCTTGAGCGCACAGTTCGTCAAGGGTTTTCGGTGGATAAACGAAATAACTATCAATCAAGGATCTGGGTTGTAAAGCGACTTATATTGGTGTAAGGCAACAATAGGGTGCAAATTCAGTATACAATTTGATACTTTAGTGAATCATTTCATGAAACTGTAGAGGGATTCACCCTCAGACTTTCTAAAGCCACCGAAATGGCTTCATGCATATTACTGTTACAAACCTAACTCGAAACCTTTTTGCTAAAATGTAGTATGAATCGATAGAGTTATAAGGTAAAGAGTTGTACTATCATAAGACTGGTTCTCACAAAGTGGTAGGAAAAACTTGACACATGACTACTCTGTTGTTAATATACAAATTTACTCATGCTTTGTACATTGTTAAATATTCTTTTGGATCTGTCGAGTCACCATACTTCTCTAACATGAGTGGTTCCCAGTTAGTTGGGAGAGAGGTTTCCATGATTCCTATAATGAATGAGTGATCGTTATCTTCCTTGTGAATTTCGATTCTTCGCATATGCTAGGAATGTCTAGGTTAAAACCGAGGTTATGCTTCCATTACAGGTTCTCCCAGAGATAGTAGTTAAACAATTGCTTTGTTAGTGTGCTTGCATTTGACATTCTCCCTTAAGTGACTCCTTCTTACTTGAATTGGTGGCTTGACATTTTGTCCATAAGGGTTTTTCGACTTGTGTTTGGGTTGACTTTTAGCTTTCTTCGATTATCAAATCATTAAGTGTGTTTTGATGGTTGGTGTTAATGACTGTTGGATTCGCGCTTGACTCGGTACTGTGGTATCTTCCAATTGCATGTTCAACCTAGTCATTCGAGACTATTTGATGAGGACCTTTAATTCATTTCGTAAAGTTTGGAGCTCGGTCTGGTGTTGTTTTTGGACCAACTCCAAGTCTTTTACTGCTTTTTGTTGGATTTGCAAGAGTTTAACGTCATTCTGTTATTGCAAATTTTTTATCTCCTCATGATTTCTTTGTTGACATTGGTTCATATGTTTTTTGAGGTTGTTAAGGACAACTATGAGACCCACATCGTCGTTTGAATTTGATATTGCCTGGCTTCAAGTTATGATCATGGAATGGAAGAGATTATGGTGATCGTTTTACCGAGCCCCACAGTGAGCGACAAATGTTCTTACTAGACTAGTGGAGGTTGGTAAAAGGGTGTAAGTTTGGACTGAGGAAATTGGTAAATTAGATTTTGAGTTGCGACTTTAAGATGGCTGAAAATAACTTCCTTTGAAAAGAACAGAGACCCACTTGCAAAAGACACTTCAATGCTCAGGTTAACTTTTAGACAAGAGAATAGTATATTTGAGAATGAGTGATAAGGTGAGATTTACTCCCTGATTGAGTCTCTTTATATAAAACCTAAAAGATGATAACTGATACTTCAAAAAATAATAATTGATATAAGATAACATATAAAAGATAATTAATAAGATAATATATAAAAAATTAAATAACAATGTTTACAAATAAGAATACCATTTCTCCCTCCTTAAATCTAAAATCTCTAATTGACTATCAAACCATTATAAATAAAAAATCTCTTCTTTTAACATGTTGTCAAAAATCAACCCGTTGATGTGGTCAATAAATTTCTAGTTATAAGTTGAAAATTTGAACTTTAGTAGGTAGCAGAAAATCACAATGATTTTTTTTTCATCAATTTCTCACTATTTATTGTCATATTTATTAATGAATAAATTAATTCTAATTTGACCATATTTCACTTAAATTAGTAAATCAATCGAGTTGTGCACTTTTGATATTACTATTCATATAAGAAGCGATATAAGAAAATTCAACAAAATCTCTCCTCCTAAACTATATGAAGGGCGACCATGTAACAAACTTCAAACTTTCATCTAAGTAAGGTTGATCATCATATAAGCTTCATTATCACAAATATAAAATACTTTGCTAACTTTAGCAACTTAAAATCCGAAACATCCTTTTTCTAAAAATACCTCGTATTAATATACTTATATCTTGAATTAAAAATTGAATTCTCATCAAGATGAATGATACTTTGACCATCCACAAAGAGTAGTTTTTTTTAATAAAATCAAACTCTAACAACAAAATTTTCATCCATAACAACTTCTTGCATGTTTTAGTCATGATAATGAATTCTACATCTATAGTAGACAAAACTACACTCCTCCGCAGCCTAGACGATCAAGTCACAATGTCACTTGCAAAATTAATGAAATAATTTAAATAAACTTTTTGGAATCAATTGTCTTTAGCTACATTTGAATTTGGGTGACCCATCAACATAGGATTATCACTATCAAAACAAAGTTTCAGCTCAACAATATCATGGAGATATTTCAAATTCATTTAATAGCATTCAAATACTCTCAACCTAGGTTTGACATAATCTACTAACTACACCAATAATGTATGTTATATATGGTCTTGTGTATAATATTGCACATATAAAACTACCCACCAAATATACATAGGAAATATGTTGCATGTTTAATTTCTTAACTTCATTTTATAAACTCTTTTTAGAACCCAAGTTAAAACTAGTAGCAAGAGGAGTGCTCACTAATCTCCGTAACACTTTTTCAATATAATGTTCCTATGACAACCAAAGTTTTTTCTTCTTTCTATCATGAAATTTGTATACCAAGAATATGTTTGTCAACTCCCATATCCTTCATAAAAATGACTTGTGTAATTTCTTCACGAACTTTATCAATCTTGGAAATAATTATCTTTCCAATAATATGAATGTTATTAACATAGAAGAACATTATAATAAAATTTTCATGAATAAACTTTCTAATAAAGATAAAATAGTCATAAATAGTGTCATTGTAGTCTTTGTCCTCATTGTGATCTTTCTCATGCATGACAAACTCTAACTTTTTGTACTATTATCTTACAACCACCTACTTCAAACCATTATTTTTGTCTCATGCATATAATATAAGGTGTACGATTACATTATCTTTAGTACTTAATTGTTATTATCTTTGTTGTATTGTCTCCTCCAAATGTTGTTCTCAACTTAGCATATCCTTGTACTTTTATTTGTTTGCTAGAAAATACCTAAACTCCATTAAAATTCTTAAGGAATCACATGATATCTACAAACCAACAAACATATCCAAGAAAGGATATTGACCAAACTCTCTTGATCTACAAAAAAATTGTTGCATTTTTTTGACTCATTATCGTCATTGAATATCATAGTGGGTTAACTTCATGAGGTATGACTTCATTAAATGATAGTTACGAAAAAAATTTGTTGAACAGTGAAAATAAAAAAAGGGATTTAATTATGTTTCTAAAATAATTTTTTAAACCATTTTTGCAAAAAACAAAATGATGTCTTTGCATTTTTAGGAAACAAGCTGATGAAGGACTATATGTCACAAATTGAGCTCTTGATAATGTCAATGGCTAGGAAAATATAAGAAGAAGAAGCCTAAAAAAAAGAAGAATCTCCTACTTTTGAGCATAATCTATTATGATTTTCTTCTTTCTTCTTAGTTTTGTAAAAATTGTATAGATATATATTTTTTCATGTATTTTAGAATTTTGTAGAGACACATGTGGATTAAATTTTGATCTCAAATTGGGCATTGTTGGATGACCATATCCATGGGAAAATTAGAGCAAAATTTCAGCTATGTCATAAAGAAGGGACATATGAAGCATGAAATCCCACGCCACTTGGAAAAAACCAAATTTAGGCTAGAAACACTTGGAGAATTCGAATAATCTTGTTTTGAATTCCCAAATTGCTTGTATCATAAAATGTAAGGGGGATATGCATCTATAAATAAAGTCATTTGCCTCTTGTAAACTCACATTTGATTGAATGAGAATTGATTTGCATACATGTTTGTCTTTATGTTGTCTAAGGTCACAAATGAGAGTAATATTTTCCTAGTTCTTTACAAATACAACTTTATTGCAAGAAAACATAATCAAGTTTCTTTAAGACTTGAAATGTTTTCAAGAATTTGTTATCTTTTGTTTCTTAAAGAAGAGAAATTCCATCACAAGAAGAGGCATGATTGTAAACAAATTAAGAAAAGCAATAATGATGATTATAGATTTGATGTTTTCAAAATTATAAAATCACACTACAAGATTACTTCAAGAAATCATAACATACAAAGGAAAGAAAAAAAAAACACGTATCGTTATACTATTTCTTTCAATGAGAGATTATGTCTAGTTCTTCACTAACTAATCAAATTCCAATAACATAAGTACACTTCAATGAACACTTTTGATTTACAACATGAGTATTCTTGTTACTAACTTATCCAAGTTAACCATACAAGTATTATTTGACAAATTTCTTCAATATGAGTATTCTTTTAACTATAACTACTCATGTCTTATAACACAAGTTTTATTTATTTTTTAACTAAAATGAGAATGTAACTTTTCAAGAAATAGTCATTTACTATCAACTTCTTCTTGTAGCTTTTGATGAATGCATTAATTGCAACCCCAAAAATAAGTAAGATAACACTTTTCCAAGGATAACCATTAGGAGCATTATATGACCAAATTTTCTTATTCCTTAACAAATCACTTTATTTTGTATTATGTTCCTTTAAAGATAATGTAACTCTTTTATTATCATTTGTAATAATCATGAAATGGGCTTAGACCATACTTTTTGTATGTCTTTTTTATTATAAATATATTATCTTATGTGTATCATATAGAAGAGAATTGATCTTATACCTAATTTTATTTTAACATTTCAAATGTATCAGAGCCAAATCTAACTTATTTTTTGTTGTTGTCTTGGAGCAAGAGTTGTTCTTTTGTTGTGGATCAAAAGAACCATTTGCCTAGTACAACAAGCTTCGATTGAAGGAGTTTGTTGGAGGTCTCACATCGCTTGTCTCATGTCATGTGGTATGATTTAAATATCTATTAGGTTACTCCACTTATTGTTAATTAGTTTTATAATGGAATCTTAACAATACTTATAGAACTAGAGGGATCTTAGGGTTTCATTTTGGATTCCACGTCTCATGACCTATGGATTTATCATGCCATATATGGCTCACTCTTTCATACCCCATACTTATTTTAAAAGATAATTACCCTTTGTGTTTTGATATTTTTGAATGTTCTGGATTGATAAATTTGGAAACATTCTTGATTAATGAATTTGGAATTAAATTTTGGATTAAACAATCCAAAAAAATGTAAAAATAATAATTATTAATTTTGAGTGATAAAAAAATGTACAAATAGTTGGATTTGGAATGTTGAAAATGTGTACCTATTTTCTACCTCGCAATTTTCATGAACACCAACCTCCTTCGCCACACCATTGTCGACACCTTCATTATCTTCTGCTCTCTCACCCCTTTTTCTCGCCGCCCTTATTGACATCACCTTTTGTGTCTAACCATGTCACTCCATCCTCACATTTCTCTCCCTCCTCCGCATCCTTGCCTTTAAAGTGGTCTCCATAGACATCACATTTACCCTCACCACCTTCTCTTAGGCCTTTGCTTACCTCATCACCATCACCTTCGGGATGCAATCATTGATGTAGACACTGTTGAAAATATAAGGATATGATGCTTGAAGATTTTGATGATGCTTTAGAGACAAAGGACTTCAAGATTAGAAGGCTCATATATTGTTGTATCTACTTGTAATAACCCTGTTTTATCTTTTTGAGTTTGTAAAAATAGAGTCCAAGATAGCCAACACACAGTCTGTCCATAGAAAGTTTGTTTTTATCCAAAATCCATTGTGATAATCGATTATCACCTGAGGATAATCGATTATCAGTAATTGATTATCTCAGCTCTCTTGGGTGTCTGAAGGTCTCTGGAATAATCCATTATCTTTATCAATAATCGATTATCTTGGCTAAAATGTGTTTTCTGCGGAATTAGCTCTGGAATAATCGATTATCACTAATGATAATCGATTATTTGTGTCAGTTATGTTTTTTGAATTTCAAATTTCAGACCTAATTTTGAAAATCCTAATTTCTATACCCTAAAATCTCTATTTAAGGAACTCTCTAGCTCTCTGTAATGGAAAACCTTTTTCATACTAAATTTAAGAACTGTGATTGCTAGAGAACTTTGAGTAGGGAAGAAAAATGAGCTTTTGCAACCTAGTGTGGGCTAGAAGCGATAAGAATCACTGAGTAAGTTTCTTGGTGGATTGTGTGTTGTGTCGTCTCTAGGAAAAGTTGTCTTCATCCTTTGTGGATTCAAAGGAGGTGTTCATCTTTTGTGTGACTCAAGAGAGGTGTTTTCTTATCCTTATCTTTTGTAATTTGTAATCTGTTTAAAACTGTGATTATAGTGACTGTGTTAATCCTCTTTTAGAGTGATTAACAAATGGACGTAAGGTCTTTTGATCTGAACCAGTATAAATCAATTGTGTAATATTCTTTCCCTTATCTCTTTACTTTTTAGTTATCGTTTAATCGGTAAAACTTGCGAAACTTTTTAAAAGGGAAAAGTTTTTATAAGAAACCAATTCACCCCCCTCTTAGTTTTTGTTCTAAACACAAACATTCCGCTGCGCGATACCAACAAGTGGTATCAGAGCTTGCTTTGATAGTTTTTCAAATTTTTGAAATGGTTGGACAAAACCAAACTTTTGCTGAAGGTGCTTCTATTAACAGACCCCCACTTTTTGCTGGACAAAATTATCCATTTTGGAAAGTGAGAATGCAAATATTTTTGGAGTTTGTTGATAGGGGTGTTTGGGAAACTGTTGTAAATGGTCTGTTTATTCCAAAAATGATTGTAAATGAAATAGAGGAACCAAAACCATTTTCTAGATGGACTGCAGAAGAAAAAAAAAACTCAATATGATATTAGGGCTAGAAACATTATTTCATCTGTTTTGACCCTTGATGAGTTTTACAGGATATCTGTTTGTAAAAGTTCTCAAGAGATGTGAGAAATACTAAGAGTAACACATGAAGGAACTGATGATGTTAAAAGAGCACGAAAGAACTCATTGATACAAGAATATGAGATGTTCCGAATGCAACAAGGAGAAAAATCTTTGATGTCCAAAAGCGTTTCACTCATATTGTGAACCATCTCACCGAACTTGGTAAGAGTTTAGATACTGACGAGTTAAATGTTAAAATTTTGAAATCTTTAGACAGGAAATGACAACCAAAGGTGACTGCTATCACGAAGTCACAAAATCTTGTATCAATGACTATGGCGGCTCTCTTTGGAAAGTTGAGAGAGCACGAACTTGAATTAGGAAGACTAAATGATGAAGAAGGCCAACTTCAAAAGAGAAACATAGCCTTCAAAATTAAGATTTCCAAGAACAAAAATAAGAAGGAGGAAGAAGACTCTAAAAATGAAGAAGATGAAAACTTGAGTCTTATGATTAAGAAGTTTACAAAATTTATGAAAGAAAAAGGCAAGCAACCTTTCAAAGGTAAGGGAAAGGTAAAAGAAAGTTCTTCTTTAAGTTTCAAATGTTATGGTTGTGGTGAAACAGTACATTTGAAATTCGATTGTCCCAACAATAACAAAAAGAGTGATGACTCAAAAGGAAGAAAGTAATTAAAAAAGAAAGCCTATATAGCTTGGGAGGAAAGTGACTCTAGTTCAGAGTCAAGTGAGTCCGATGTTGAAGCCAATCTTTGCTTGATGGCAAATGACAGTATTTCTTCTGACTGTGAGGTAAGTGATTTTGAAAGTTCTTCAAGTAATGATGAAAATGATTATGTTGCCTTGTATAATGTATATCAAGAGTTATTTACTGCTTTTAAAGGACTTAAAATTTGAATATAAAACCTTGAAAAAGTGTTTGAATAAATCAGAAAAAGAAGTGGAATCCTTGAAAACGAAAATTGCATGTGCTTCTTGTAAGAGCTATGAATTTGATATTTATATACTTGAGAATTTGCTTGAAAAAGCTGCAAAAGACAAAATTGATGAAGATCAAAAAGTTGTAAAATCTAAAGGTAAGAGTCATGTTTGTTAAACATACAAGGATATGAAGCTTGAATATTTTGATGATGATTCAAGAACAAAGGACTTGAAGACTTGAAAACTTAGAATCATGTGTATTTACTTGTAATAATTCTGTTTTATGTTTTTTAGTCTGTATAATTAGAGTACAAGATAGTCAGTGTAACCCCCAAACGGATTACATATACTACCCTCTTAACCTACAAATTTATGTATAAAAACTTTAAAATTTTTATTATAATCTCTTCATAAACACACCATACACTGATACATATCATCATATATAGTTACAAAAGATTACTAAGTTATATAACTGCTACTATAAATTTTTAACGCAACTCCCTTTCCTATGCTCTAGTATTGCATCATGATTCTACATTAACTCTTCATCTACATTTATAGCCTTCCAAAATCTGTTTTTAAAAATATTTATGGGGTTAGACATTTAATTTTATCCAAATAAATCAATCATGGAAACATAATAGAGAAAATCATACCAATCATGAATAATCCACAATTTCATCATGCAATATGTTTATGATATGCACATGTGACTGAAAATGCAAATCTCTAAAATCATGCTTTTAACTCTAACACAAAATCTGAAATTCATTTTTGACTCAGTGCTCCATGGAGACTTATATGAGTGTCTAGTGGAACCAGAGCTTAGCATCACCCTGTCCGGTGATTCGGCAATGCCCCACTAAACACAAATAAGTAGACAGTAGTCGGAGTGTAAGTGCACCCGACAGGCTACCACGACACAGAATCAAATAAAGACTGGTCACTTATGGGATTGCCTATGCCCAAACACTCCCTAGACTAGAGGTCCATCCCCATAGATCAAAGGTTCTGTCTTACCTATTCTACTCCCCCATTTACTATCAGAGATTCTGGTAGCTCGATTCTCAATAATTCATTCTCATACATTCTCTGTCTCATTTGGCCTGCCATTTTCATAGTCATATTCCACTACCAGATGCTCTTGATAGTAAATTGACTCATATAAATATTGTCAAAATTCTGTTTTTCACATCATTATTACTACCAACTGTCCTTGGTAGCAACTTAATAGAAATTTTCAAATACTTATCTGTAAATACTTTTTTGTGAGTTCCAGAAAACATTTCATGCACTATGTTTATGCCTTGTATGAAATGAAACAGTCTATCATCAATTAAGTACTTAGAAACATCTCATTCATATATTCAAAATTTTAATTGAAATTCATAGTTGCTTCAAACAAAACAATTTCTATTAATAATCTATTTCGTAGGGTTCAGTGTTTTGTCCATATCTCGAGTTCTAGACCTCCTTTTAAGATGATTCCACTTGTGTTGGAAAGACAAGACAATAAACTACAACTTTGATGAAGGCACTATCTTCAAATTCGAATGTTTACTAAGTCGTTTTCCTAGTAAACAAAGAGGGGGTGATATACTATTTGACTCTATCTCGATTATACCCTTAACCTTTTTCAAAATTCCATTTATGTCCCTAGGTTGTAAAATGACCATTTTACCCTTGAACATTTCCTATAATTCCATCCATGTCCCTAAAATGACTATTTTACCCTTGAACATTTTCTATAATTCCATCCATGTCCCTAAAATGACTATTTTACCCTTGGACATTTTCTATAATAACATCCATATCCCTAAAATGACTATTTTACCCTAGGACATTTTCTATAATTCCATTCATGTCCCTAAAATGACTATTTTACCCTTGAACATTTTCTATAATTCCATTCATGTCCCTAAAATGACTATTTTACCCTTGGAAAATTTTTATAATTTCATTTATGTCCCTAAAATGACTATTTTACCCTTAGACATTTTCTATAATTCCATTCATGTCCCTAAAATGACTATTTTACCCTTAGACATTTTCTATAATTCCATTCATGTCCCTAAAATGACTATTTTACCCTTGGACATTTTCTATAATTCCATTCATGTCTTGGAGCCATGATGAAATGACCATTATACCCTTAATCTTTTTCAAAATTCCATTTATATCCCTAAGATGTGTAATGACTATTTTACCCTTGATCTTTTTCAAAAATTCTCACCTAGTCCCTTTCTTCTTCCTTCGCCCCTGTAAGCCATTTTTAAAATCCAGATTTCTAATTTCTCAGTTTAAAGCACCCAAATTAGTTCTAAATCAAAATTAAACATGCAATATGTCCAAATTAAGTCAAAAACAACAATTTTACTATATAATTCATCCTCAATTTCAAGAATTTCATCAACTTTTAAAACTTTGCAAAATATGAATAGTAATCACCTCTAGTACTCCATTTTCAAAATCCAGATTTCAAATTTCTTAGTTTCAATCACCCAAATTAGTTCCAAATCAAAATTAACCATAAACATTTTCAATTTAAGTTAAAAATAATACTTTTATTATATAATTTATCTTTAATTTGAAGAATTTCAACAAACATTTCAAACTTTCAATCAGTGAATCAACCATCAAATTCAGACATTTTGATAAAATTAAACATCTATCCCATACCTGATTTCTCCAAAATCTTATTACTCTCCTAATTTCTTTTGCACCTCTTTCCTCCTTTCTCTCGAATTCTTCTTCTCAGAATTCTGGTGCCTCTCTGTTAGTTCTTCAAGTTGCGGGAATTGTGTTCTGGTGTAAGTAAGTTTCAAATTTCCTCCTATTTATACACTTATCTTACCAACTTATACTCCTTCTCGAATTTTCTTTAATTTTATTCTCCACCGCCTTATTTCACCGACTCAATTCAAAGGTTCCACCGACTTGATCCAAAACTACGGTTCTCGACTTCTATTTCTCTATTTTCGTGGTTTTTTTTTACTTATAGTATTAAATTCCTAAATGTTTATTTATTCATTTATTTAATTTAATTATTAAGAATTATAATAAATTATTATTTATCACAATATTAACCTTGGACTTTATTTTAAAATCTTCAAAAATCATGTTTTATTTTTATAATAACTTTACATAATATTCAGTATATATTTATAGCTTATAAAATTTATTTATATAATTGGTTGAAAAATTTAGGATGTTACAGACCAACACATAGTCCATCATCTGAAAACTCATTTTTATCAAATCCACTCTGTGATAATTGATTATCACTTAGAATAATCGATTATCCTGCACTGAAAATTGTTTTTCTGAAAACCTTGCTGTGATAATTGATTATCACTCAGGATAATCAATTATCCTAACTAGATAATCGATTATTTACACAAATAATCGATTATCTTGGTCCTGTTTTACTCCTCTGCGAAAATGACTCTGTAATAATCGATTATCACTCAAGATAATTGATTATCTACGTCTGTTATGAGTTTTGAAATTCAAATTTGGACCAATTTACGAAAACCCTATTCCCAATTCTTATGTTTTCAAAAATCATTATTTCCCAGACCCTACTCTCTCTACTTAAGGTTCTCTAAGGCTCTCTACAAAACAACAATCCTTTTTCATACAAAAGTTAAGAGTTGTGATTGCTAGAGGACTTGTTGTAGGGAAGAAAAAGGGTTTTTTTAAAACCTAGTGTGGGGGCTAGAAGCAATAAGAATCACTGAGTGAGTTTCTTGGTGGATTGTGTGTTGTGTCGTCTCTAGGAAAAGCTATTGTTCATCCTTTGTGGATTCAAAGGAGGTGTTCATCTCTTGTGTGACTCAAGAGAGGTGTTTTCTATTCCTTATCTTTTTCAATTTGTAATCTGTTGTAACTTGTGATTATAGTGACAACGTTAATCCTCTTTTAGAGTGATTAACAACTAGACGTAGGGTCTTTTGATCCAAACCAATATAAATCATCTGTGTAATCTTCTTTCCCTTATCTCTTTACATTACAAGCATTTTAATTTGTGAAATTTGGGGGAAAATTTCAAAACCCTAGTTTTTTTATAAGAAACTAATTCACCCCCCTCTTTGTTTTTTTCCCTAAACGCAAACATTCCGTTGCACGATTCTAACAAGTGGTATCAGAGCTTACTTTGATAGTCATTCAAATTTCGAAAATGGCCAGACAAAACCAAACCTTTGCCGATGGTGCTTTTATCAATAGGTCCCACTTTTTGTGGGGCAAAATTATCCTTTTTGGAAAGTTAGGATGCAAATATTTTTGGAGTCTATTGATAAGGGTGTTTGGGATGCTATTATAAACGGTCCTTTTATTCCTAAAGATATTGTAAATGATGTAGAAGAACCTAAACCATTTTCTAGATGGACGGCTGAAGAAAATAGGAAAGCCCAATATGATGTTAGGGCTAGGAATATAATTTTGTCTGCTTTAACCCTTGATGAGTTTTACAGGATATCCGTTTGCAAGAGTGCTCAAGAAATGTGGGAAATGTTAAGAGTAACCCATGAAGGTACTGATGATGTAAAAAGAGCACGGAAGAACTCATTAATTCAAGAATATGAGATGTTTCGAATGCAATAAGGAGAAACAATCTTTGACGTTCAAAAACATTTCACACATATTGTAAATCATCTCACTGGACTTGGTAACATTTTTTATACTGATGAATTAAATGTGAAAATTCTTAAATCTTTGGATAGAAAATGGCAACCAAAGGTGACGACCATCATAGAGTCACAAAATCTTGCTACCCTAACTATGGCAGCTCTCTTTGGAAAGTTGAGAGAGCATGGACTTGAACTTGGAAGGCTAAACGATGAAGAAGGCCAACATCAAAAGAGAAATCTTGCCTTCAAAACCGAAATTTCAAAAAGTAAAAACAAGAAGGAGGAAGAAGACTCTGAAAATGAAGAAGATGAAAACTTGAGTCTCATGATCAAGAAATTTACAAAGTTCATGAAATCTAAAGGGAAGCAACCTTTCAAAGGTAAGGGAAAGGTAAAAGAAAGTTTTTCTTTAAATTTTAAATGTTATGGTTATGGTGAAACAGGACATGTAAAATCCGATTGTCCAAACAAGAAAAGTGATGATCATAAAGGCAAGAAATTCTTCAAAAAGAAAGCCTATATAGCTTGGGATTCAAGTGACTCGGAAGTTGAAGCAAATATTTGCTTGATGGAAAATGACAACATTTCTTCTGACTGTGAGGTAAGTGATTCTGATTGTTCTTCAAATGATGATGATGCCTTGCATAATGTATATCAAGAGTTGTTTACTAATTTTAAGGACTTAAAATCTGAATATAAAACCTTGAAAAAGTGTTTGAATAAATAAGAAAAAGAAGTGGAATCCTTGAAAACGAAAATTGCATGTTTAGAGGAAAAAGGAAATAAACAAATAGCATGTGCATCATGTAAAGAATATGAATATGATATTGACATACTTAGCCACTTACTTGATAAAGCTAAGAAAGAATTAAGTGATTGTTATAAGGATGAAGTTATTGTACAAACTAGAGAAAATTGTCATGTTCCAATGAAAAAGCCTAAAAGTAAAAGAACCCGAAGAGTATGGATTGAAAAAGGATCTAAATTTTCTCAAAATAAAATTGTATCATTTTCAAGAATTACATCTAATTCTTGCGTCTATTGTATGAAACAAGGACATACATCTAATAGGTGTAAAATTAAGCATTTTGGTGTTCCAAAGGGAAAATATGTTTGGGTTCCTATAGTTGAATGATTTGATTGTCTCTAACCTTAAGCACCCAAAAGTTATGGGGACCTAAGATTATTATGTTCTTGTTTTGTAGGAAACTTCCAAATCTAAGAAATCTATGTGGTATCTTGACAGTGGGTGTTCAAGACATATGAATGGAGACAAAAAGAAATTTGTGAGTTTCAAAGCAAAAGAACAAGGATATATAACCTATGGGGACAACAACAAAGGAAGAATACTTGGAACCAGAAATATCGGTGGTGCAAATACTTTGGAGATAAAGGATGTGCTCCTTGTTGATGGGCTAAAGCACAATCTCCTAAGTATAAGTCAACTTTGTGATAAAGGATTTAAGGTAATTTTTGAAAGTATGTTTCACACCATTCATTTAAAGGATTCTGAAAATATAACATTAAAAGGTATTAGGCATAATAATATTTATTTGATTGACTTGGATTGTGTATCTAATGTTAATATAACATGCTTAGTTGCTAAGGAAGAAAATCCATGGTTATGGCATAAGAGAGCGACTCATATAAATATGCATCAATTAAACAAACTAATATCAAATGACTTCGTTGTTGGTTTGCCTAAGTTAAAATTTGAAAAAGATAGATTATGTGATGCATGTCAAAAAGGTAAACAAGTGAAATCATCTTTTAAATCTAAGAATGTTATTTCCACATCAAAACCTTTAGAACTTTTACACTTAGACTTATTTGGTCCATCTAGGATAAAAGGTTTTGGTGCAAATTACTATGCTCTTGTAATTGTTGATGACTTCTCTAGATTTACATGGACATTTTTCTTAACATTGAAAAGTGAGGCTTTTAAAGCTTTTATAAAGTTTGCTAATCAAATTCAAAATGAGAAACACTTAAGAATTAAAGTGTTAAGGAGTGACCATGGTAGGGAATTCCAAAATGAATACTTTGAAAATTATTGTGAAGAAAATAGAATTTTGCATAATTTTTCTGCACCTAGAACTATCCAACAAAATGGTGTAGTAAAAAGGAAAAATAGGTCACTAGAGGAATTTGCTAGAACAATGTTAAATGAATCAAATGTTCCTAAATATTTTTGGGTTGATGCTGTCAGTACTGCATGTTATGTATTGAATAGGATGCTTATTAAGCCAATCATAAAATTAACTCCTTATGAATTATTAAATGGAAGGAAGCCTAATATTTCTCATTTAAAAATATTTGGATGTAAATGCTTTGTTTTATACAATGGAAAAGATAACTTAGGAAAATTTGACTCAAAAGCCGATGAGGCCATTTTCTTAGGTTATTCACTGTCTAGCAAAGCATATAGAGTATTTAATAGAAGAACCTTGAATATTGAAGAATCTGTACATGTTACTTTTGATGAAATTGTAGACCTTGAGGGAAATTCTCTTGAGTCAAATAAAGAATATGCAGGTGATGATGAGTACATAAGAGAAGCTCTAGAAGAAATGTATTTAAATGAGAATGAACCATCTCAACCAACTGAATTGGCAAAAGAGTGGCAACCACCAAGAGGACTTTCAATGGACAATATAATTGGTGATATTTCAAAAGGGGTAAGAACTAGAAATATGACAAATTTTTGTATGCCTGTAGCTTTTGTTTCACAGATTGAACCCAAAAGTGTTGAGGAAGCGCTCTAAGATGACCAATGGTGCATTGCAATGCAAGAAGAACTAAATCAATTTGAAAGAAACCAAGTTTGGGAATTAATTCCAAGAGAAGAATTTCATCAAGTTATTGGAACAAAATGGGTATTTAGAAACAAACTTGATGAAGATGGAAATATAACAAAGAACAAAGCCAGACTTGTTACTAAAGGTTACTGTTAAGAGGAAGGTATTGATTATGATGAAACCTATGCTCCTGTTGCCAAGTTAGAGGCTATACTCCTACTTCTTGCTTATGACTCATTGATGAAATTTAAACTATATCAAATGGATGTTAAAAGTGCATTTTTAAATGGGTTTATCAAAGAGGAAGTATATGTGGCCCCTGGATTTGAAGATTTTAAATATCCTAATCACATTTTTAAACTAAAGAAAGTTTTATATGGTTTGAAACAAGCTCCTAGGTCTTGGTATGAAAGATTAAGTAGTTTTCTAATTTCAAATGACTTTTCTAGAGGAAAAATTGATTCCACCCTGTTTATTAAGAAAGTAAAAGAACATATTATGTTAGTTCAAGTATATGTTGATGATATTATTTTTGGATCAATTGATAATTCCTTGTGTGAAGGATTTGCTAAGATAATGCAGGGTGAATTTGAAATGTCAATAATGGGAGAATTAACATTCTTTCTTGGACTTCAAATTAAGCAACTTAAAGATGGCACCTTTGTGTCTCAAACCAAATATTGCAAAGAGATTCTCAAGAAATTTGAGATGGATACTGCAAAAGTTGCACATACACCAATGGAAACTTCCTGCTATTTGGATAAGGATGAATCAGGTTTGGAAATTAATCAATCAATTATGATAGACTCTTTATTATATTTAACTGCAAGTAGACTTGATATCATGCAATCTGTATGTGTGTGTGCTAGATTTCAAGCATGTCCAAAAGAATCTCATTTAACTACAGTAAAAAGGATATTAAAATATTTAAAAGGAACTACTGGATTTGCTTTATGGTATCCATCTGAAGCTTATCCTAGCTTATTAGGTTATTCTGATGTTGATTATGGAGGCTGTAAAGTAGATAGAAAAAGCATTAGTGATACTTGTCATCTATTAGGATCATCTTTAGTTTCATGGCATTCTAAGAAACAAGCTTGTGTTGGTTTATCTACAACTGAGACTAAATATATTGCAGCTGGAAATTGATGTGCTCAAATATTATGGATGAAACAACAACTAGAAGATTATAATATTTTTCTAAGTGACATTCCCTTAATGTGTGATAATACAAGTGCAATATATCTCACAAAGAATCTTGTTATGCATTCTAGAACCAAACACATTGAGATTAGGCATCATTTTTTAAGATATCACATATTTAAAGGAAATTGTAAAATTGAGTATATAGACACAAAGCATTAGTTAGCAGACATACATACCAAACCTCTTCTAAAGGATAGATTCTATGAACTTAGGAGAGACTTAGGAATATTAGAAATAGTCTAAACTCTGCTTAACTAAAAAATCTTTGCATTCTATATTGTAATAATCGATTATATAGGGGAATAATCATTTATCCTATGTCTAATACATGATAAAATTGTTAATCTCTCTGGAATAATCGATTATCTTGGGTAATAATCGATTATTGAAGCTTAAATGAGTGGTTCATGAAAAATCTTTTTGTAATAATCGATTATTTGGGGTAATAATCGATTATCTGTACTAAATTGATCCAAATCAGTGATTTCTCTCTGGAATAATCAATTATCAAGCCAGATAATCGATTATTCATGCACTTTCTAGGTAGGAATGAAGAAATAATCGATTATCACTGGTGATAATCGATTATTTGGCGACGTTAAGGTTATTCTAGTCATTGGTAACGACTCTTTAAGCTTTAATTCTTGGCAAACTAGTCGTTTATGGTCGTTAGGATCATTTTCTATATATAGGAGGGCTCAAAATCAAATCCAAACACTTCCAAACTTTAATTCAAAGCATGCTTCACACATTCTAAGCTCTCTTGTCTCTTCAAAGCCTTACTTCTCTTCAAAACTCCTTATTTTCCTCTCATTTCATTCTAAATGGCTTCATCTTCCCGTAGAAAGATTCCAACAAGGAGAAGATCCGCTTCTGCTTATCATCCCCGGGCTAATTCTCTTGAAGGGTGGATTTTTTATGATGACGGAAGACAAGAATTTCTAGAAAGAAAGGGGTATTATTACTCCTAAATTTCTTCTTGGAGAGCAATTCATAAACAGGGAATTTCACTTTCTCAATCTTCTTGAGTAACAAGGTGTTCTTCCATTTATCGAGATGCAAGGTACATACTATCCGGATTTAGTTTGGGTGTTCTATTATCACTTCAAATATAGGGATCATGTTTCTATTTCTAGAGTCAAGGGTGTAAACATCATTCTTGATGATGATATTTGGGAAAATGTTACTCATTTTCCTATCAGAGATGATGTTGTAAATGTCTTCGCTGATTTAGAAGATTTTAATCGCATTCTGGCATACCGTTCTTTTCTTGGCAATCCTGCCATGAAAATTGGCCGACAACTTTTGGTCGTTCCTATGAAGAAAGAAGAACGCATGTTACTGCATCTTCTTGTATGGATTATGTGTCCTCGAGCAACCAACCATGCACAATGTTCTTCTACTGACCTTCGCATTATCCATGCCATCATGAATAACGAGCCAATTGATTGGCCAAGCCTTGTCACATTGACAATGCTCAAGGCGAAACGTCACCCAACCTTTAAGATTCCTTACGCTCTTCTCATCTCTAGGATTCTTGAATACAAAGGTGTCAATGTTGAAGGGGAACAACGGGCCTGGACACTTAATTCAAACAAAATGTTGGACCACACGCTTACTCAGCTGCAGATGGTGAATATAAACGGAGTTTATGTTCATAAAGATGATGCTCCTCACATGGCTGACGTTGCTCAAGATTCTGATGATGAGGACATGTTTGCTACTGATATGCCTGCTGATAATGTTCATGCTGCTGGAACGTCATCTGCTGCTCACTCTACATCCTGTCCTTCCATGGAAGACATGTTGTTCGACGTGAATCAGAGAATGCAGGAATTCTTCTCTGTATCTCAAGAATGACATCAAGAAATTATCAGACGAATTTCGGATGTAGACGATCGAGTGTATAATTTAGAAGATAGATTTGACGCACAGTTTAATAGTGATGAGAGTGAAGAGTTCTAATCTCTTCAAACATTTCTTATTTGTTTGTACCGCATTGTTTTATTGAATAAAATTTTATTTTTGCATTGATTAAGAGGGAATTGTTTTTCTATCTTATGCACTTATTGAGGGGAAGCTTTCATTTTTTTATTATAATCAAAATAGGGGAGAAATTATTTAAAGCCTCATATGTTTAATAATTTTAACGATGTCTGGTATGTTTAATAGTTTTGTTAGTTATGATAGTTAAAACAGGATATTACAATGGGCTTTAAAGCAAATTTTGATCATCATAAAAAAAGGGGAGATTGTTAAACATACAAGGATATGAAGCTTGAAGATTTTGATGATGATTCAAGAACAAAGGACTTAAAGACTTGAAGACTTAGAATCATGTGTATTTACTTGTAATAACTCTGTTTTATGTTTTTTAGTCTATATAATTAGAGTACTAGATAGCCAGCACATAGTCCATCATCTGAAAACTCATTTTTATCAAGTCCACTATGTGATAATCGATTATCACTTAGGATAATCAATTATCCTGCACTAAAAATTGTTTTTCTGAAAACCTTGATGTGATAATCAATTATCACTCAGGATAATCGATTATCCCAGCTAGATAATTGATTATTTACACAGATAATCGATTATCCTAGTCCTGTTTTACTACTCTATGAAAATGACTCTATAATAATCGATTATCACTCAAGATAATCGATTATCTACGTCTATTTTAGGTTTCGAAATTCAAATCTTGACCAATTTACGAAAACCCTATTCCTAATTCTTATGTTTTCGAAAACCATTATTTCCCAGACCCTACTCTCTCTACTTAAGGTTCTCTAAGGCTCTCTGCAAAACAACAATCCTTTTTCATACAAAAGTTAAGAGTTGTGATTGCTAGAGGACTTTTTTTAGGGAAGAAAAATGGCTTTTAAAAACCTAGTGTGGGCTAGAAGCGATAAGAATAACTTAGCAGATTTCTTGGTGGATTGTGTGTTGTGCTCTCTCTAGGAAAAGTTGTTGTTCATCCTTTGTGGATTCAAAGGAGGTGTTCATCTCTTGTGTGACTCAAGAGAGGTGTTTTCTATTCCTTATCTTTTTCAATTTGTAATCTATTGTAACTTGTGATTATAGTGACAACGTTAATCCTCTTTTAGAGTGATTAACAACTGGACGTAGGGTCTTTTGATCCGAACTAGTATAAATCATCTGTGTAATCTTCTTTCCCTTATCTCTTTACATTACAAGCATTTTAATCGGTGAAATTTGGAAAAAATTTCAAAACCCTAGTTTTTTTATAAGAAACCAATTCACCCCCTCTTGGTTTTTGTCCCTAAACGCGAACATTCTGCTGCGCAATTCTAACAATGTTCCTTTGAGAAAAACTAAAATTCAAAGAACTCGCAGAGTATGGGTTGAGAAAGGAAATGAACCTTTACAATGTAGAAATGAATCTTTTTAAAAAACTAAAACCACAAATGCATGCTTTTATTGTATGAAACATGGTCATACTTCAAATAAATGTAGAATTAAGCATTTTGGTGTTCTTAAAGGAAAAAATATATATGGGTTCCTATAGTTAAATGATTTGCTTTTCTCTAACGCCAAGGACCCAAAAGTTATGGGGACCTAAGATCTTGTGCTCTTATTTTGTAGGTATCTTCCAAATTCAAAAAGTCTATGTGGTATCTTGACAGTAGATGTTCAAGACACATGACCTATGGAGACAATAACAAGGGAAAAATCCTTGGAACCGGAAACATTGGTGGTACAAAAACTTTGGAGATAAAAGATGTGCTCTTGTTGATGGACTAAAGCACAATCTTCTAAGTATAAGTCAACTTTGTGATAAAGGACTTAAGGTAATATTTGAAAGTAATTACTGCACCATACACCTTAAGGATTCTAAGGAAATTGTATTAAAAGGTATTAGGCATAACAATATTTATTTGATTGACTTGGATTGTGCATCTAATGTGGATATAACATGCTTAGTTGTTAAAGAATAAAATCCATGGTTATGGCATAAAAGAGCTACTCATATTAATATGCATCAATTAAATAAATTAATTTCTAGAGACTTAGTTGTTAGTTTGCCTAAGTTAAAATTTGAAAAACATAAATTATGTGATGCATGTCAAAAAGGTAAACAAGTAAAATCATCTTTCAAAACTAAGAATATAATTTCCACATCAAATCCTTTAGAACTTTTACACTTAGATCTATTTGGACCAACTAGAATCAAAAGTTTTGGTGGAAATTATTATGCTCTTGTAATTGTTGATGATTACTCTAGATTTACTTGGACATTTTTCTTAACATTGAAAAGTGAAGCTTTTAAGGCATTTCAAAAGTTTGCAAAGCAAATTCAAAATGAAAAGGAATTAAGAATTAAAGTATTAAGAAGTGATCATGGTGGAGAATTTCAAAATGAATCTTTTGAAAAGTTTTGTGAAGAGAATGATATATTACATAATTTTTCTGCACCTAGAACCCCCAACAAAATGGTGTAGTTGAAAGGAAAAATAGATCACTAGAGGAACTAGCTAGAACAATATTGAATGAATCTAATGTTCCTAAATACTTTTGGGTTGATGTTGTAAGTACTGCTTGCTATGTATTACATAGAATGCTCATTAGACCTATCTTGAAAATGACTCCTTATGAGCTATTTAAAGGAAGAAAACCAAATGTTGCTCATTTGAAAATCTTTGGTTGTAAATGTTTTGTATTAAATAATGATAAAGACAATTTAGGTAAATTTTATTCAAAAGCCGATGAGGCTATCTTCTTAGGTTATTCACTTTCTAGCAAAGCATATAGGGTATTTAATAGAAGAACTTTGAATATTGAAGAATCTATGCATGTTTCATTTGATGAAATTGTAGACCTTGAGAGAAATCCTCTTGAGTCAATTAAAGAATATGCAGGTGATGATGAGTACACAAGGGAAGCATTAGAGGAAATGTATTTAAATGAAAATGAGTCATCTCAACCAATTGAATTGACAAAAGAATGACATCCACCAAGAGGACTTTCAATCGATAATATAATTGGTGACATTTCAAAAGGGGTAAGTACTAGAAATATGACAAATTTCTGAATGTTTGTAGCTTTTGTTTCACATATTGAACCCAAAAATGTTGAGGAAACACTCAAAGATGACCAATGGTGCATTGCAATGCAAGAAGAACTAAATCAATTTGAAAGAAATCAAGTCTGGGAATTGATTTCAAGAGAAGAACATCATCAAGTGATTGGAACTAAATGGATATTTAGGAACAAACTTGATGAAGATGGAAACATAACCAAGAATAAAGCTAGACTTGTGGCCAGGTTAGAGGCTATACGCCTACTTCTTGCTTATGCTTTAATGATGAAATTCAAATTGTATCAAATGGATGTCAAAAGTACTTTTCTAAATGGCTTTATTAAAGAAGATGGTTATGTACAACAACCTCCAGGTTTTGAAGATTTTAAATATGCTGATCATGTCTTTAAATTAAAGAAAGCTCTTTATGGTCTAAAACAAGCTCTTAGATCTTGGTATGAAACATGAAGCATTTTTTTAATATCAAATGATTATTTAAGAGGATAAATTGATTCTACTTTGTTTATTAAAAGAGTAAGAGAACACATTCTATTAGTTCAAGTGTATGTTGATGATATAATTTTTGGATCAACTGATAATTCTTTGTGTGATGAATTTGCTAGTATTATGCAGAATGAATTTGAAATGTCCATGATGGGGGAACTAAGCTTCTTCCTTGGACTTCAAATTAAGCAATTAAAAGATAACCAATTGAAACAAGGTAAGCAAAGGACTCTACCTTGTTTATAATCTTCTTATTGTTGTATCTACTTGTAATAACCCTATTTTATCTTTTTGAGTTTGTAAAAATAGAGTCCAAGATAGCCAACACACAGTCTGTCCATAGAAAGTTTGTTTTTATCCAAAATCCACTGTGATAATCGATTATCACCTAAGGATAATCGATTATCAGTAATCAATTATTGATAATCGATTATAACTCGTGATAATTAATTATCTCAGCTCTCTTAGGTGTCTGAAGGTCTCTGAAATAATTGATTATCTTTATCAATAATTGATTATCTTGGCTAAAATGTGTTTTCTGTGAAATTAGCTCTGGAATAATCGATTATCACTTATGATAATCAATTATTTGTGTCAGTTATGTTTTTTGAATTTCAAATTTCAGACCTAATTTCGAAAATCCTAATTTCTAAACCCTAAAATATCTATTTAAGGAACTCTCTGAATCTCTGTAATGGATAACCTTTTTCATACTAAATTTAAGAACTGTGATTTCTAGAGAACTTTGAGTAGGGGAGAAAAAGGGGCTTTTGTAACCTAGTGTGGGCTAGAAGCGATAAGAATCACTGAGTGGGTTTCTAGGTGGATTGTGTGTTGTGCCGTCTCTAGGAAAAGTTGTCGTCATCCTTTGTGGATTCAAAGGAGGTGTTCATCTCTTGTGTGACTCAAGAGAGGTGTTTTCTTATTCTTATCTTTTGTAATTTGTAATCTATTTAAAATTGTGATTATAGTGACTGCGTTAATCCTCTTTTAGAGTGATTAACAACTGGACGTAGGGTCTTTTGATCCGAACCAGTATAAATCAACTGTGTAATATTCTTTCCCTTATCTCTTTACTTTTCAGTTATCGTTTAATCGGTAAAACTTGCAAAAAATTTTAAAAGGGAAAAGTTTCTATAAGAAACTAATTCATCCCCCTCTTGGTTGTTGTCTTAAACGCAAACATTTCGTTGCGTGATACCAACAAGCACTCTTAAATCCACTCCAATAGCATAAACATAGGCAACAACAATAGTAGCATGTACTACAAAACTTGTCACAACTGTAACATCATCAACCCCTAATACCTTAACAAATATTTGAAATTTTCAAAAGCCCCAAATTTCGATACTGGGGTGGCGAAGGAGGTTGGTGTTGGTGAAGATGGCAAGGTAGAAGGTAGGTGCACATTTTCAACATTCTAAATCCATCTATTCGTAAAATTTTTATTAAACTTATGAATTGTTGAATCTAGAAAATTTCTAGATTCACTAATTCAATAAAATTTCGGATTCACCAATGCAAAACCTTAATAAATATTGTTTTTATATATTTTAAATTGTTTAATTCGAAACTTAAAAAAAATATAGTTTTACTTTCATTACTTGTAATATTAGAATTAATAAATAAATAAATTTAATTATGTGACTCATGTGAAATATAAGGATGACTCTAAATATGATTTAATAAAATAAAATGACTTATTAGTTATTATAAGAAGTTATTTTTAAAAATTGACAATAGCCAACTTGACGAAAGTTGGCTAATAAAAGGAAACAAGGGTTCAGTCTTTGAAAATTAAGGTTACTCACTATTAACCATCAAAAAAGAGTGTGAACAAGAAAGAAAGAGATAGATTGAAAAATGAGATTAAAGAGCGTATTTTTTCATTGAGTCTTACATGGATCAATGTTAGTATTTCTCTATTGTAATTTTTGTGAGAATCATAGATTCTAAGCTCCTTATGATATGTAGTAGTACTTTTGAATTATGAATACATAAAAATTACAACTTATATGTGGTATTAGAGCTAGGTTGTTAGATTCATGATTCCCATAAATGATGTTTTTCCCCAAATTGTATAAACCCTAGTTTATGTTTTCCGCTACAATTAACTTCAAAATAAAATCATAAAATACATGAATAACGACAATCAAAAAGAAATTTCAAAATCCCTTTTATGGCAATGACCTTGAATTGCAAATTGGAAGGCAATTTCGTTGTTACATGAGTTCAAAATTGAATGCATTTAATTTAAAAAATCAAATACCTTAATATGAAATAGGTGAATGACCAATTATATGTGTGGTTGATTTTCATCGATTTGTGAGATAACACAAAGTCAACTAAGTTGGTATTTAAGCTTTATATTCTCAGGCATTAACAAAAGATATTATTTGAATTGGGTGCATGAGTTTGTTTATTCATTTTGATTAGCTAGATTAAGTGATAGATGTCATTAGATTACGTTCTCCATGGGCATCAATTTTAATACTTTTGGTTTTCTTGCTGGAGATTATAATTAATATATGTGACAGGATAACTAATTATTTGAAATTAAACATGATGAATTTTATTAGTCATCAAAGTGGCCAAAATTTTAAAGTTATTTAATTTTAAATGAATGATAATTTATGTCAATTACCCGGATGCTAAATTATAAATAATTGATTTATGGATTAATTGGAGTTCATTATTATAAAACATTTATGGGTTACCTAAAAGTTTATTAGTTGTTCTTATAATTAATGAGCATGGTAGATAAATGTGTGTGGTTCAATAGTTTTATTTATATACTCAAAGGTATTAGGTGATTCTAGTTGATGCATATTTAAATTATCATTAGTGTTATAATATTATTTGGATCATTATGCTTGCGTATTAGTGTATCACCTAAATAACAACATTAATATGTATAAAATGTTTGTTTGTTGTTTGAATTTGTTGAAAGTGATGAAGATCTTATCGAATCATTTGATAAAATGAAGATCTTGTGGATTTGATAAAGTCAAAGGCTACTTGGGTTAAAGGGTAGAGTGATTAGTGACTCTGCATCTATATATAGGTATAATCATTCATATCTCTCTACTGCATGAGGATTAATCATTTGGAAGAGTTTGAAAATGCCTTTAAAAGATGTTTTAACTGATATTATATGAGCTTTATCAATTAAAATGTTCTTAAAACTTACATGACAGATTTTTAACTGATAGGTTTTTGAAATAATCGATTAAAACCATTTAAAACATTTACTAGAGCTATTTGAATTGATAAACTTTCGAAATAATCGATTAGTTTCATTAAAAGAGTGTTTGAAAATCTTATGCCAGTATTTTAACTGATATAGATTCGAAATAATCGATTAAAATCACTTAAGATGTTTTGAAAAGTGTTATGATAGTATTTTAATCGATATAACTTCGAAATAATCAATTAAAACCAGTTGAAGTGTTTTTTAATCGATGTAATCTCAAATATAATTGATCGGAATAACTTTTAATCGATGTAATCTCAAATATAATCGATCAGAATAAATTTTAATCGATGTAAAATCGAATTAATCGATTAAAACAACTTAAGGGGCATTTTACTAAGTGTTTTAATCGATTAAAACTTCTTGTTGTCAGTTAAAATCACTTAGAAAGTTTTGTGAAAAGTTTTGGCAGAATATTAATCGATTAAACTACGAAATAATCAATTAAAACAACTTAAGGGATTTTTTGTTAATTGTTTTAATCGATTGAAACGTTGTTGCATAAGTTAAAATAAATCTGGAAAATAATCAAGAACATTTTAATAGATTGAATGATATTTTAACCGATTAATCAAAGACTTTTAACATATTAAAAGAATGTTTTAACAGATTAATTAAACCAGTAGTTGAAAAATATCTCTATATAAACAAGTTTGATTCAATGTTTTAAAATACACCTTTTGATCAATCAATCAAGCAAACATAAGAGAAGTTTTTCAAGAAAGAATCCTCGCAAGTTTTGTGGTGTTTTTTAAAGTTCTTTCTTGAGGCATTTTTGCATTCTTTTTGTGAAGAAACTCATTCTGCAAGAGTTGCATAATCCGAGTTTGATTGTTCTAGTTTCTTCTTTGTTCTTTTCAATTCTTTACTTTATTGTGAGTGTTTGTAATTATTGGGCACTGGTTCTGTAGCTAGAATTTGGTTGGAGGTTGGTACACGAACTGGAACTTGGTTTTTCAGTGGTGAGTGTCTGGAATTGTTGGGCACTAGTTCTGTAGCTAGAATTTGACTGCAGGTTGGTTCAAGAACTGAAATTTGGTTCTTGGTGAAGGTTTAGGTGCAAGAACTAGAATTTGGTTCTTGTGTTAGATTGAGTGTTGTGTGATTCGGAATTGTAATCTGTAAAACATTCAATGTAGTGGAACTCAGCTGGAATTTGGCTGAGAACTGGATGTAGCCCTGGAGTTTGGGTGAACCAGTATAAATCTTGGTTATATTTCTCTAAACCTTACTCTTTTTAAATTCTGATGCTGCTCTATATTGAATTGCTTGTTTTTTTTTTCTTAATTCAAAAAGTGATCATAATTCAAAATCTTTGAAATAGATAATATGTATCAAGAAAGTGCAAAAATATTTCAAAGATGAATTCACCCCCTCCCTCTTGATTTCAGCCTCTTTTTCTAACAATTGGTATCAAGAGCAGGGTCTTGAAAAATACTCAAGACTTTCGGTCCAAAATCTTTCATGGCTGAAAACAAATTATCTTTTTCTGAGGGTGCTTCTATTAATAGACCTCCACTATTTTATGGTACAGATTATTCATTTTGGAAGATAAGGTTGAAGATTTTTATTAAATCTATTGATATAAATGTTTGGAATATTATTGAACAAGGGTCTTCTGTTTTCAATAGAGAATGATCCAACTTAAATGATCATGAAAAGAAACAAATTCAAGATGATTGCACTGCTAAAAATATCATTACATCTGCTCTTACCATGAATGAATTTTTCAGGGTATCTCATTGCCAAACTACAAAACAAATATGGGAAGTTCTTGAGTTAGCCTATGAAGAAACAACAAAAATATGTTTGATGACTAATTTGAATTCTCCAACATCCAGTGTAAGTTCTGATTCTTCAACAAGTACTATGAATTACAGCTCATTACAAGATGTTTTTTTATGAAATGCATGCAGTAGCAAAAATATTAGAAATTGAAAACAAGAGATTAAAGAGCATGAACAGTAAATTAGAAAACAAAATCATCCTTCTTGAAAAAGAAATTTCTTGATGAAGAAACTAATGATGAAAACCTGAAAATGAGTGATAACAATTCTGGTTGCATGTGTAATGATAAAAAAGATTGTGAAAATTGTCCTGCATTACAAAAGAAATTAGCATATCTAATAAAAACTGCCTCTAAATTTGTACAAGGAAAAACCATTCTTGATGTTATACTTGATTGTCAGAAATTGGTTATTGATCGCGGTGGTATTGGTTTCACACCTCTTGTTGGAAAGAAAACTAGAGCATTCAAAAATTATTTTTCATACAGTAAATATGTCTCATCACCATTTATTACATGCTTTTATTGTATGAAAAGAGGTCATTCTGTTAAATTTTGTAGAATCAAGAGATATGTCATTCCAAGAGGAAGAATGAAGTGAATTCCTAAGAATTCATTCCAAATAACCTGATTGGACCCTAAAATCTTAAAAAGGTACCAGATTATGCTAAATTTGTTTTGCAGGAACAAAAATCTGGAGATCCTTTGGTACCTGATCAACAAATATAAATTATGGATTCATGGAATGATTATTTTAATTGATATAAAACTATTTTAATCGATTAAATTCACTTATAGAGAATCTCACAAAAGTTATACATACTATTTTAATCGATTATTCTACGAACTAATTGATTAAAATGTTCTTAGAATATTTAGTATAGATTTACCATCTCTGTTTTAATCGACTAAAAAAGATTTACATCAGTTAAAATCATTAAAAGGCTAAATTTAATCAATTTTTTTAATCGATTAATATTCTGATATGTTATTTCCAGAACAAGATTAATCGATTTCTTTTAATATTGATCGATTAAAAATATGCTTCCAGTATAGAATTAATCGATCACTTCTCCATTTAATTGATTTGTACTGCAACTACACTAATTTCTCTTTCAGGCACAACAAACTGAAGATCTCTAGTACCTTGACAGTGATTGTTCTAAACATATGAGAGGGGATATCACAAAGTTTCACAATTTAAAACTAAAGAATGGTGGGACTGTCATCTATGGGGATAATAACAAAGGAAGAATTCTTGGAGTAGGTGACATAAAATGCACAAAGTCAGGTATTATTAACAATGTACTGTATGTTGAAGGTTTGAAACATAATTTGATAAGTATTAGTCAGTTGTGTGACAAAGGTCACAAAGCCATCTTTGAACCAAATTGATGTCAAATTATCATATCAGATTCAGACCAGGGATTTGGTCACTGATAAGAGAATCCACAACATTTACATGTTAAACACTAACTCTGCCAAAAACTGTTGTTTAATTATTGAAGAAAATGATTCTTGGTTATGGCATAAGAGGTTAACACATATTCATATGCATCATCTCAACAAATTGATTTCAAAAGATCTTGTAATAGGTTTACCTAAACTAAAGTTTGTGAAAGACAAAATATGTGATGCATGTCAAAAGGGAAAGCAAGTAAAGAATTCTTTTTCACAGAAAAATATTGTTTCAACTTCTAGACCGCTTGAACTTGTGCACATGGATCTTTTTGGTCCTTCAAGAACTATAAGTTTAGGTGGGAATCTATGTGCATTGGTTATAGTAGATGATTACTCAAGATTTACCTGGACAATGCTTTTGAAATTAAAATCTGATATTTTCCATGTGTTTAAGAATTTTGCAAAACAAATTCAAAATGAAAAAGGCTATTCCATCTCAAATATTCAAAGTGATCATGGGGGAGAATTTTCAAATGAAAATTTTGATAAATTCTGTGAAAAACATGGTTTTAAGCATAATTTTTCTGCTCCTAGAACTCCTCAACAGAATGGTGTAGTTGAGAGGAAAAATCATTCTCTTGAAGAGTTAGCTAGGACAATGCTTAATGAAAAAGCATTAATAAAATATTTTTGAGCTGATGCCGTAAGTACTGTTTGCCATGTACTAAATCGTGTTCTAATTAGACATTTTCTCAAAAAGACTCCCTATGAATTATACAAAGGAAAAAAAGTCAAATATAAACTACTTTAGAGTATTTGGATGTAAGGTCTTGTAGACCCCAAATCTTGCCCGGCCTCCAAATAAAGACTAGAAGACCTCCTATTCAAAGATGGACGAAGCCTAACAAGTCACTAGGAGAGACTATTAGGCCCCATACTAGGATAGGAGGGATTTTCGGCACGAAAATAAGGTTTCTCGCCTTTTTGGGGACGAGACCGCCGTCTCGCCACCTGCAAATGGCGAGATGGCGGTCTCGCTTCCCGGGACGGCGGTCTCGCCACCTATGAAGGGCGAGACGGCGGTCTCGTTGGGCGAGACGGCGGTCTCGCCACTTTGGCATGGTGAGACGACGGTCTCGTTTGACGAGATGACTGTCTCGACCCTGTCAGACAAGACGGCGGTCTCCACCTGTCAGGCGCGAAAAACTATAAATAGGGGGTTCTCTCCCCTCATTTCCACACACCACACAGAGCTTTCTCCTCCTTCTCTCTAGAAAATCACTAGTTTCTCTCTCTAGAATCCCTCCGACGCATTTCTGGAGCTTCTGAGTGTCTTTAGAGTGTTTTTCGAGCATTCCGAGAGGTTTTCCGACGCTGTAGAGTGAAGGGCTGCCACAAAGCACCCTCTTTTTAAAAGAATTAATACAAAAGCGTGCTTCAGAGGTTCATATTCTCCTTCTCTACCTTTATTGCTTTAATTTTAAATTATGCAATAGATACTAGGGCCATGTAGTCGTAATTTTAAATTCCGTAAAATAAAAGGGTAAAAGCGTAATTTTCACCGGTTTAAGTATTTTTAAATAGCTGGCCTGTCATAGGGAACCCAAAAGGGGCGTCGTAAAGGAACTGACACTTCCTTTACACGTAACTAACTCCCTTACCCAACTCTGGTTCTAATGACCAAAGTTGGTTTTTTGAAAACCAACGCCTTTTAATCCCTTTTCCGATGTTTCCGGTAAAAACATCGGTGGCGACTCCACAGAACCTTTCAAAACTAGCTTTTGGATTAGCCCGGTTATCGGACAATCCAAGAGCGCCTTTTCGAAAACCTCGCCCCTAGGTTCAGCCCGGTTATCGGACAACCTAAAGGCGTTGTAACCACCAACAAAAAATGCGAAAATCAAGAGGGTCGAAACCATCGCGTCGCTCCGACCGCCTCTCTTTTTTACGGCGGTGACAGATGGCGACTCCACTGGGGAAGCCTCGAGAGTTGATCCCATTTAGTGATGGGTCGGCTTAAAAAATAAATAAACCAAGAAAATAATGCTTTTGCCCTTACCTTGTATTATAACATGTTTTACGGTTTGGCTTTAAATAATTGTTGTTTGTTTATACTTACGCAATTGTTTGAAATACAAACTGTACAACCCTTGCACACAACAGTTCCCTCTATACTCGGGGGCAAGTGAGAAATCCATAGGGAGTGGGTGGCAGGTACGGTTCGCTGTAGTGATGGCCTTGTGCCCACCGGTGTGATCGGAAACCACCACTCAAGGTGATAACCTTCCTCTTTTGGCAACAAGACTGACTATGGCCTTAGTGCTAAGCATGGTCGGAAGGCTGGAGAGTGGGGACCCTATAATGGGGGCACCTTGGGGGCCTTAGCCTGGTGAGAACAGCTAGAACCTACCCTCGCCAATGCACTTTTCGCAGGAAAACCCTACCTCGTGATAAAAACGAATTCTCGCCTGTTCGTGGATGATCGAATTGTGTGTGCATATGTTTGCTGCATTTGTTTGTTGCATAGCATAAACAAACAACAGGACAAAAATCACAAAAATACTTTCGCAAATAAACACCCTTATCTCGGACAGTCTGCCTTTTAGCTAGCTTGGTTTCAGGTTCTTTGTAAGCTAAGTAGCCACGCAGTTCCGACAGAAGAGATAAGGGACGCTAAATATTCTTTCGCATAAAGCCACATTTTATCTCGGACAGTCTGCCTTTTAGCTAGCCTGGTTTCAGGTTCTTTGCAAGCTAAGTAGCCACGCAGTTCCGACAGAAGAGATAAAAGGCTATAAAATAAAAAAGCAAATAAAATACTAAATAAAATCTGTTTCCAAAACAATGGGACCTGATTCATAAACATCCCAAATCATTCATATAGGTAGTTTATTTTTTTGAAAAAATACGTATCATACAAAACATGATAAATAGAAAATAAACACTCACATTCATTCAAATAAGCATCATTTTTCATAAAACATGCATTTTGGTTTTAGAAAATGGAGGGGACTAGTAGACAGCTAAAGAAGGTGGATATTCCCCGTTACCATACTGAGAAGTTGGAACGGCTTAGCGTGACAATGCCACTAGAGGTCTGCGCCGATTTTGAAAAATCCTATGGATGGATTTTAGACCTACTGAAGATCTGTGTCGATCAAGTGTTCCTCAGGGTATTAATCCATTTCTGGAACTCCAGTCTGCGGTGCTTCGAATTTTCGCAGTTCGACCTGGTGCCCACCTTAGAGGAGTATGAAACCATGTTGAAATGGCCCAAATCAGCCGGGGTCCATATCCGCCACGAGGCATACACTCCTGCAGCACCAGTCGCTGCCCTCATTCAACTACCTTTCCGGTAGAGTACCCTGATAGGAAAAGGGAACACCCAGGGTTGGAAAGTCTCAATGTTGGAAGACCACCTGTCCTACTTGGCTGAAAGGGCAGAGTGAGTCGCCTTCAACAAAACCCTGGCCCTAATCATTTTTTGGAACGATTTTGTTCCCCTTCCACCTCGACACAATAGATCAAGCCGTCATGGACGCCTTCTTCGCCTGGGACGTGAACTCAAAGAGTCCCCTGCCTGCAATCCTTGCCGACACCTTGCTCTCGGTGGAATTCTGCCACCAAAAGCAAGGAAAAACACTTCGCTGCTGCTCTTCATTACTGTTTGTGTGGAGCGTCACGCACCTGTACGCCTCTAGACACATGGGGATGTTCCCCGACCCTTTAAAAAGCTTCTCCAAAATCCCTCTCCAACGACGCCTAACTTTAGAATGGAGGGACGAGTTGGAACGAAAGGATGCCAACAGTTTGTCCTGGGTCTGTCCTTGGTTCCGACCTGGCCCAGTTCTCATCAGATGTGGAGACTACTCGAACGTACCCTTGATAGGACTCAGGGGTTGCATAGCCTATTCACCTAGAGTAGCTATGAGACAGCTCATGAGGACCCAAACTACCATTTCTCGGGGGGAACTCGGAGGACTTTGTTTCTTCGAAGACCCATGCACAATCGCCAACTCACTAGCTGTGAGAAAAGCATGGGAGAAACCAGTCTACATGGGAGACAGAGAGCTAGGAAAAGATCGGGTGACTGCCACCAGTGACTACGAGGCGTGGAGGAAAAGAAGAGGGATGGCTCAACCATCCACCACACCCATTACGAGCGCCAATAATGAAGAGCTGCAGGTTCAAATTGATGCCTTGACCCAGAGGATGGAAATCATGGGAGCCCAGATGAGGGCCCTTGAGGAAAGAGAGTAAGCATCTATCCTCACAATTGACGGTCTGCAAAGGCAAGGCAAGAAAAAGGATCATGAAATAGAGCGCCTCAAGGATCAGTGTGCTGACTCCAACGAGCAAGCTATCCGAGCATCCAAAATTGCCAGAACCAGTTCGGATAGCCGACTTCAAGAAATAACCGCCAAGTCAGCACGCCTTGAGGCCGAATCAGCAAAACAGGCTCAAACGATCAAGGAGTTGTCGCAAGAGCTCACCAAGACTCGGTTAGACATACGCCAAGAGCGAGAGGCCAACCGGAGACTCAACAGAAGTCTCGCTGAGCTACGCTGCAAAGAAAAAGACGGGCTAGCTCAGTACGGCCAGGTACTGCAAGAGAAAGACCGAGTCGTTGCAAAGCTCGATGAACTACAAGCCTTGGTCGTTCATCAAGAGGCGAAGATCAAAGAGGCTCAGAAGTATAGTGAAGATATGAGCCAGGCGGTCCAAAAACAAAGCGAAGCACTTGCTCATCACGTCCGGGAAGTCAAAAGAGAACTACAGAGAGATCAAGACCCGCCTGTGGGTTTCTTTAAGGTTTTCCGTTTTTGCCAAAAGTTGCTTCGTAGTATGGAATAGGGGAATGTACACCTTCTATTGAATAAATGAAATTTTCTTCTTTATTCAATGACTGTCTACTTGCATGCATACACATTCATTTGCATATTTAATTTCCCCTCTTTCACGCTTAATAAATAAAGATAATAAAAAGGAAGGATTAACTAACACGTCTTCCAAATCAGAAGAATGGAGAGAAAGCCACTCCTAATAAAGCTTACCCCAACGGTCGACTCGCCGCAAGAGGAAAATAAGCCTCGGTCGTTGGTCCTCAAGAATAAAGAAAAGGGGGCAAGGACACCAGTGCGACTATTTATGCCACGTCCTTTCCCCTACGAAACAAATAAAGTTGTACCGTGGAGATATGGGGAATCATCACCAATAAAAGAAGAAATAACAAATATAGCCGGCATTGGGGGCATGACTAGAAGTGGAAGAGTCTACTCCCCCAAGGACTCACAGGAAGAGGTCCTCAAAAATAAAGGAAAAAATAAAAAGACCGAAGAAGAAAAGGAAAATAAGGAATCCAAGGAGGAGACAGAGGAATTACTCCAGTTTATAAGGCAAAGCGAGTATTCCATTATAGACCAGCTCAATCGCACACCTACAAAGATAACGTTATTATCTTTAATATTGAGCTCGGAACCGCATAGAAACGCCCTGCTGAAGGTCTTGAGCGAAGCGCACGTGCCTCATACCATATCCCAAGAAAAAGTTGAGAGGATCGTCGGTCACATTACGGTAAGCGATCACCTCACCTTCACAGAGGAAGAACTCCCTCTTGAGGGGTCAAAACATAACAAGCCCTTGCATATCTCGGTTAAATGCAAGGAGTACCTCATCGCCAAAGTTCTTGTGGATAACGGGTCATCCTTGAACGTGATGCCCAAGTGCACACTGGACAAGCTGACTATCCAAGGAACCCTTCTGCACCCAAGCAGCACTATCGTTCGAGCCTTCGACGGATCCAAACGAGAAGTAGTGGGAGAGGTTAACTTGCCAATTCAAGTTGGACCCATTATCTTCAACGTCGATTTCCATGTAATGGATATTACTCCAGCGTATAGTTGTCTCCTCGGCAGGCCTTGGATTCATGATGCCAAGGCAGTACCTTCAACGCTCCACCAGAAAGTCAAGTTCATAGTGGATGACAAATTGGTCACGGTCCGAGCAGAAGACGATATCCTGATCAGTGGACCGTCCACCCAGCCTTATGTGGATGCGGCTGAAGAGGCCCTTGAAACATCTTTTCAAGCGCTCAAAATTGCCAGCATAGAGCGACTTCCCAGAAACACAAAGGTAGTCCGCATGATGTTGAAGCATGGTTACCATCCTGGCCAAGGACTTGGGGCAGATTCCCAAGGCATGAGGGAACCCCCAGAATTCAAAGACAATCCTTGCAAGTATGGCCTAGGATATGACCCTACTAAGGGCCGAACGGGAAAAGGAAAAGGGAAGTCCCCCCTCCGCACACTCAGGCAAATTTTCCGAAGTGGAGGGGTGCAAGCGTCAAGAGCCACCTTAGTCATTAGGAAATCTTTTTCTTCGTTTAAGGGATGTAAACCCTATGATTGTTAGAGATTATCCCCCAGGGCCAGCCCGACCCCCGGGCATTTTAGGGCACATATTCCCTTATTAATTAATAAAGAATGATTCTTACTATCTGCTTCTTTTCTTTCTATTTCTGACTAGACCACATAAATAACCCTGTCTAAGTAAACAAAAAAGAAGAAGAATAAAAAGCGCATCCAAATAATCAACATTTACCATTGCTATTATCGTCAAGCTAGAAGCACATAAAAATAAGACTTCACCTCATCCATAAAAGAAAGTCATGCTTCGCCAATATTGTAAACAAAAATAAATACACAAAAAAAAAGAGAAAAGCCCATAGAAGCCAAAGGCCAAAGAAAAGGGCAAATTACCCGGTAGGAAACCCACTAAGGGGGCTACGCAAAAGATAGGGTCAACCCGGTAGGATACCCGAACAACAATAAAGGGTAGTCTAGGCAAAAGTTAGGGTTACAAAATAAGGTCCGCTAGGATTCTCTAAAAATTACAAAAAGAAGGAACCTAGACAAAAGTTAGGGCCAAGCACAATATCCTAGTTCGAAAACCCAAAGGGTGATCTACGGAGGTCAGCTAGCCATAAAAAGCAATGGGAATAAAACCAAAAGGCGCAAATACAAAAAGGAAAGGAAACTGTTTGCTTAGACAAAAGCTTAAACACCTAGGCCTAACCTTAGCCAACCATTCTTACAAAAACCTTTATCAATAAAAATTAACCCTCTAAAACACAAGCCATTGAATTTGCCTCTTTGTTTCTTTTCTCTTGACCCTCACAACAATATTCTAATAATTAATTTAGGAATATGGAGGCGTATAGTCAACAAGAGGATTGAAATCCCTAAAGCGAAGAAAAAGGGGCACTACATGACGAAGAGGGCTCTACAAAAGAAAAAAAGGAAAAAAAACAGAAAGAAAAGAGGAAAAACAAAATGACTCTTCGGTCACAAGAAGTCCGACATGGTACAACACGTACAAAAGCACATATTAGAGGGCACTCAACGCTACAAGACACGTCGGTTAAATCCTTCTGAAAATTTAATCAAAGTAGGCATTATAGGACATCAAACATAAAAACATTGCATGCATAAAATGTTTTTGAATCAGGTCCTATTTTCTCTTCAAAAAAAAAACCCTGAAATTCGAGAGCACCGTCTCGACCAACGAGACCGCTGTCTCAGTCCCCCGGCAAGACGAGAATGCCGTCTCGACCAACGAGACCGCCGTCTCGACTTAGCCGAAAACTAGACCGTCGTCTCGATGATCCAGACCGCCGTCTCGACTTGTAGGAGACTCGAGACTGCCGTCTTGCCTTCCCAGACGGCGATCTCGAATTTGAAAATTTTCCTATATATAGGGGGCGCGCTTGGGGGGTTCCTCACAACTCTCCTTGCCTCCAGAACCTCCATTTCTCAGATCTTACACTTCCCAAACACTTCTTGGTCAAAATGTTCGGTAGAAGCGCCTCAAGAAAGAGAAGAAGCACTGCCGGTGCCAACAGTTCTGCGGCACCGCCACCCCGAGACCCTCTCGAGCTGTCACCACGGCATCGAGCCCGCCTCGAGAACATCCGGACTTATCCTTGGCACCCGATGCTAAGGCTCGACTTCAGCATCCCGGCTGAATTTGGGTGGGAGGACGATGTCCGGACCCACATAGACAGACATCGGGTGGGGCTTTCGCCGCAACCTCCACCCACACATGTGTACCCACAAGCGGTACTCGAATTCCCGACCTCCGTTTCCTACGCCGAAGTCCCTCCATGGTCCCGGCCTGCAGCCCACCAAGATGGTAACTTATTTTATGGGTGGGGAATACCGGACTACCACCCTCGACGAATTCAATATGGGCATTGGATTCGTCCGGCCCGAGGACGTATTGACTCGGGGATACCGCGAGGCCATTTGCTCTCGGCCCACCAACCTCACCGCCTCCGAAATGTGGCACGAGCTCACAGGGGCCACCACGCTGCCTACACTGATGAGGGGCTTCGCGCTTCCCCCAGCACTCCGCATCTGCCACAAGCTGCTGGCGGGCACCATCCACGCGAGGAAGGAGAGTCAGGGTAAGATAACTCTCCCTGACCTCTTTATACTTTTCTGCATGAGCCAGAGGCGGCACTGCACCCCTGGCTATTTCTTCCTGAGGGCCCTCAAGGACTTCAGGAACAGATCAACAGGGGTCGTCCTCATGGCTCCTCTTATCACTCCCCTGGCAGAAAGATGGGGGTGCCCTGGCCGGGAAGAGCTGGCCTCCAACTTGCGACCCGAATCCATCAATGGGTCAGTCCTGGTCAGCATGGGGATGCTGATACGCCGAGGGACCGAGTTGGCCCTTCATCCCTCGCTGGATTTCGCACTAGACCTCCAGGGCCTCGTGGCGATGCAAGATATCCCCACACCTCCCGAGTTCCAGCAGCAGCAGCAACAACAACAACCACCACCGTACACGGACGATTTCGCCGGCCTAAACCGCAACATGAACGATCTGCGCCGGCAGTTTGACCAGATAACGGTGCGGCAGGAGCAACAGACCCAAAGGCAGGAAGCCTACAACACTCGGCAAGAGGAGATGTATCAGCATCAGCAGGTGATGCGGCAGGAATGGACAACATTCCAACAAGAATACCGCGACGAAGTCCGAGAGCAAGCGGACTTCCAGTATCACCTCTACCAGCAATTCCCCTTCGGATCGTCTCCAGATGATAGCCCTTAGGGATTGTACTTGCCAAAATAAAAAATGTGGTTGTAATAAAATTTCCTTATAAATAAAGTTTTATTTCATGCATCTCTTTGCCACCTTTTGCAAAAGCCAGCGTAACAAAAAAGCTTAAAAAAGGGAAAAAGGCATACGTTCAATAAAAAAGCCAAAATCAGAAATCGCGAGAAAAAATAGATAAAACCACGAGAAAAAGGCTGGATTAAGACAAGCCACTCAACAAAACTTTGACTACCAAGTAAAAGTCGAACAACAAACAGGACTCATCCGACCAGCCAGCAAGAGTCGGATGATCACCACCAAAAGTAAAAAACAAAGAGTCCTCAGCAACCAACAAAGCTGGATGAAACACAAAATCCCCGGCACAACCTGGAAGACCATTTAAAGAGGTCCAAGTACACCTACCAACACAGAAATCACTCCTCAGGGAACCAGCGCATGAGCCACCCGAGCAGTAAGCCGCCACCACCACCAGTCCTACGCAGTGGACTGTACCAGCCTGATAGGGGGTTCATACCTATCAACCAGCACACAAGGAGTGCCCGATCGGTGCATGAGCCACCCGAGCAGTAAGCCGCCACCACCACCAGTCCTACGCAGTGGACTGTACCAGCCTGATAGGGGGTTCATACATCAACCTGCGCACGCGTTGCGCCTGATCTGCGCTCGAGCCGAATTAGTAAGTCGCACTACCACCCTGATGGGGGGTTCATACCGATCCAGTCCCACACAACGGACTGCAACTACCAGCCTGATGGGGGGTTCATACCCATCCAGTCCCACGCAACGGACTGCAACTACCAGCCAGATGGGGGGTTCATACCCATCCAGTCCCACACAACGGACTGCAACTACCAGCTTGATGGGGGGTTTATACCCATCAACCGAAGGATCGGCTACCGTCAGAAGGAGTATCCTGAGGTTCTACCACATGTTAACCAAAGGGATCGGCTACGTCAGAAGTAGTATCCTAGAGGTGCACAACACAACATTTTCCCCAGAAGATCAATCGCCGCAAGACGGGACATCCAAAGGGTAACCGGGCAAGAGGGTCAACTCCTTTACCTTCCTGTCAATCTACTTGGCACAACAGGCCAACAGCTGACTAGTCAGGTAAAGGGGGGGGGGGGGCAGCTGGAGACCCCAAATCTTGCCCGACCTCCAAATAAAGACTAGAAGACCTCCTATTCGAAGATGGACGAAGCCTAACAAGTCACTAGGAGAGACTATTAGGCCCCATACTAGGATAGGAGGAATTTTCGGCACGAAAATAAGGTTTCTCGCCTTTTTGGGGATGAGACTGTCATCTCAAAATCGAGACCGCCGTCTCGCCACTTGCAAATGGTGAGACGGCGGTCTCGCTTCCCGAGACGGCGGTCTCGCCACCTACGAAGGGCGAGACGGCGGTCTCGTTGGGCGAGACAGTGGTCTCGCCACTTTGGCATGGCGAGACGGCGGTCTCGCCACTTTGGCATGGCGAGACGGTGGTCTCGACCCTGTCAGACGAGACGGCGGTCTCGACCTATCAGGCGCGAAAAACTATAAATAGGGGCTCCCTCCCCTCATTTCCACACACCACATAGAGCTTTCTCCTCCTTCTCTCTAGAAAATCACTAGTTTCTCTCTCTAGAATCCCTCCGACACATTTCCGGAGCTTTTGAGTGTCTTTAGAGTGTTTTTCGAGCGTTCCGAGAGGTTTTCCGGCGCTGTAGAGTGAAGGGCTGCCACAAAGCACCCTCTTTTTAAAAGAATTAATACAAAAGTGTGCTTCGGAGGTTCATATTCTCCCTCTCTACCTTTATTGCTTTAATTTTAAATTATGCAATAGATACTAGGGCCATGTAGTCGTAATTTTAAATTCCACAAAATAAAAGGGTAAAAGCGTAATTTTCACCGGTTTAAGTATTTTTAAATAGTTGGCCTGTCATAGGGAACCCGAAAGGGGCGTCGTAAAGGAACTAACACTTCCTTTACACGTAACTAACTCCCTTACCCAACTCTGGTTCTAATGACCAAAGTTGGTTTTTCGAAAACCAATGCCTTTTAATCCCTTTTCCGATGTTTCCGGTAAAAACATCGGTGGCGACTCCACATAACCTTTCAAAACTAGCTTTTGGATTAGCCCGGTTATCGGACAATCCAAGAGCGCCTTTTCGAAAACATCGCCCCTAGGTTCAGCCCGGTTATCGGACAACCTAAAGGCGTTGTAACCACCAACAAAAAATGCGAAAATCAAGAGGGTCAAAACCATCGCGTCGCTCCGATCGCCTCTCTTTTTTACGGCGGCGACAGGTATTTATCTTAAACAATGGAAAGGAAAATCTTGGAAAGTTTGATTCCAAATTAGATGAAGGTATCTTCTTGGGTTACTCATTAAATAGTCATGCCTATAGGATCTTCAATAAAAGGCTAAAAATTGTAGAAGAATCAGTTCATGTTGTATTTGATGAAACTAACCCAGATATGCAGAAAAACCTGAGTTCAGTGCAGATGATGACATTTTAACTGATAAAATGTATCAACTACTTTTCATAATCAGGAGGAGTCTATGGAAAGTCTGAAGGATAGTTGCCCAAAGAATGGAAGACTCCGAGGAATCTTTCAATAGACAACATCATTGGTGAAATAAATCAGGGAGTTTCCACTAGAAGATCTTTAAAAAAAATTTATAATCACATAGCATTTGTATCTCAATTTGAACCTAAAACCATATCTGATGCATTAAAAGATGCTAGAAGATTAATATTATGCATGATGAATTAAATCAATTTACAAGAAATGAAGTATGGGAATTAATTCCTAAGCCAAATGATGCTAATATTGTAAGAACTAAATGGGTTTTTAGAAATAAATTGGATGAAAATGGTATCATTACAAGAAACAAGGCAAGATTAGTTGCTAAAGGATATAATAAGCAAGAAGGAATTTATTTTGATGAAACATATGCTCCTGTTGCTAGATTAGAAGTTGTTAGACTTCTACTTGCTTATGCCTCAATAAATCATTTCAGGTTATTCCAAATGGATGTCAAAAGTGTCTTCTTAAATGGCTACTTGAATGAAGAAGTCTATGTTGCTCAGCCCCCTGGTTTTGAATATCATAGTCATCCAGAATTTGTCTACAAACTAAATAAAGCATTATATGGTCTAAAGCAAGCCCCAAGTCAATGGTATGAAAGGTTAAGTAATTTTCTCTCATCAAAGGGATATCAAAGAGGTGTGGTTGATAAAACTTTATTTCTTAAGAAAATAAATAATGATATCATTCTAGTTCAAGTATGTGTTGATGACATCATATTTGGAGCCACTAATGAATCTTTGTGTAAAAAATTTATCAAATATACACAGGGAGAATTTGAGATGTCTATGATGGGGGAACTCAATTACTTCCTTGGGTTACAAGTCAAACAACTTCAAGGAGGGAGATTTCTTCATCAATCAAAGTACTGCACAAAGCTTCTAAAGAAATTTGAGATGCAGCACTGCAAAGAGGCCTCCTCACCAATGTCCACCAATTGCTATCTTGATGCAGATGAAAAGGGAAAACCAATAGATCAAACAAAATATAGAGGGCTTATTGGCTCTTTATTATATCTCACAGCAGGTAAACCTAACATTATGTTTAGTGTATGTATGTGTGCCAGGTTTCAATCTACACCAAAAGAATCACATTTTACTACTGCAAAGAGGATTCTCAAATATCTCAAAGGAACATTTAATGTTGGGTTGTGGTATCCTAGTGAGTCTAAACTAAATCTAATTGGTTACTCTGACTCAGATTTTGCAGGGTGTAAGGTTAACAGAAAAAGCACAAGTGGCACCTGTCATCTCCTAGGAAGCAGTTTAATCTCATGGCATAGCAAAAAGCAATCATGTGTTGCTCTCTCTACTGTTGAAGCCGAGTACATTGCAGCTGGAAATTGTTGTGCTCAATCCTTATGACTCAAACAACAACTTGAGGACTACGGTTTAATTCTCAATGAAATCCCTCTTTTATGTGATAATACAAGTGTCATCATATTAACAAAGAATCCAATTCAGCATTCTAGGACAAAACATATAGAAATTAGACATCATTTCATTAGAGATCATGTTTCAAAAGGTGATTGTGAAATTTTCTTTATAGAAAATAAGAAACAATTAGCTGATATACTCACAAAACCTCTTGCTCGTGATCACTTATATAAAATCCGAACTAAATTAGAAATTCTAGATGCATCAAACATCACTTAGTTCTTATTTATGAATATTTTAATTGATATAAAATAGCTTTAATCGATTAATTTTACTTATAAAAAGACTATTTGTATTGTTTTAATTGATTAAATCAAAATTTAATCGATTAAATGCTCTTAGGTTTTTAATATGCATCTATCATACTTGTTTTAATCGATTAAAACTTCATTTGTATCAATTAAATTCATTAAAATGATCAATTTAATTGATTATGTCCTGTTTTTAATCGATTATTATTCTGTAATACAATTTAAAAACTTTAGTTAATGGTTGTTCTTGTAACATGCTACTACAACAAGGTTCCCTTATCTTTACACATATTTATTATATTCATTGCAAACGTGTTAAGGAAGATAAGTTCGAATCAACTTTAATTGTCCTTGTTAGAATAATATGTCTCAATTTTTTTTTTCTGAACATATAATTTCTCTCTGATATTTAATGTTTGTTGTAACCTGAATACATCTTAACATCTTTATATTTTGTGCTCATGTTTGTGGTATATCTTTTCTTCCCTATTTTTGATGAAGTCAAAGGGGAAGAAATGATTAATAATGAATACTCACTAATCTATATATCCAAGTAATTTCTTTTACAGATCAAGATCTTTCAAAGAGATGTTTGTCTTCATCAAAAAGGGAGAGACTGAAAGTGATGAAGATCTTATTGAATCATTTGATAAAACGAAGATCTTGTGGATTTGATAAAGTCAAAGGCTACTTGGGTTAACGGGTAGAGTGATTAGTGACTCTGCATCTATATATAGGTATAATCATTCATATCTCTCTACTGCATGAGGATTAATCATTTGGAAGAGTTTGAAAATGTCTCTAAAAGATGTTTTAACTGATATTATATGAGATTTATCAATTAAAATGTTCTTAAAACTTACATGACAGATTTTTAACTGATAAGTTTTCGAAATAATCGATTAAAACCATTTAAAACATTTACTGAAGCTATTTTAATTGATACATTTAAAACATTTACTAGAGTTATTTTAATTTATACACTTTCAAAATAATCGATTACTTTCATTAAAAGAGTGTTTGAAAATCTTCTTCTAGTATTTTAACTGATATAGATTCGAAATAATCGATTAAAATTACTTAAGATGTTTTGAAAAGTGTTCTAGCAGTATTTTAATCGATATAATTTCGAAATAATCGATTAAAACTAGTTGAAGTATTTTTTTAATCGATGTAATCTCAAATATAACCGATCAAAATAACTTTTAATCGATGTAATCTCAAATATAACCGATCAGAATAACTTTTAATCGATGTAATCTCAAATATAATCGATCAGAATAACTTTTATTCGATGTAAAATCAAATTAATCGATTAAAACAACTTAAGGGACTTTTTACTAAGTGTTTTAATTGATTAAAACTTCTTGTTATCAGTTAAAATCACTTAGAAAGTTTTGTGAAAGGTTTTGGCAGAATATTAATTGATTAAACTGCAAAATAATTTATTAAAACAACTTAAGGGATTTTTTGTTAATTGTTTTAATCGATTGAAACATTGTTGCATCAGTTAAAATAAATTTGGAGAATAATCAAGAACATTTTAATAGATTAAAAGATGTTTTAACCGATTAATCAAATACTTTTAACAGATTAAAAGAACGTTTTAACAGATTAATTAAACCAGCAGTTGAAAAATATCTCTATATAAATAGGTTTGATTCATCATTTTAAAATACACATTTTGAGCAATCAAGCAAGCAAACATAAGAGAAGTTTTTCTAGAAAGAATCGTGCAAGTTTTGTGGTGTTTTTGAAAGTTCTTTTTTGAGGCATTTTTGCATTCTTTTTGTGAAGAAACTCATTTTGCAAGAGCTGCATAATCCAGGTTTGATTGTTCTAGTTTCTTCTCTTTGTTCTTTTCAATTCTTTACTATATTGTGAGTGTCTGGAATTATTAGGCACTGGTTCTGTAGCTGGAATTTGGCTACAGGTTGGTACAAGAACTAGAACTTGGTTTTTTAGTGGTGAGTGTCTGGAATTGTTGGGCACTGGTTCTGTAGCTGGAATTTGGCTGCAGGTTGGTTCAAGAACTGGAATTTGGGTGAACCAATATAAATCTTGGTTGTATTTCTCTAAACCTTACTCTCTTTAAATTCTGTTGTTGCTCTATATTGAATTTCTTGTTTTTTTCTTAATTCAAAAAGTGATCATAATTCAAAATCTTTGAAATAGATAATCTGTATCAAGAAAGTGCAAAAATATTTCAAAGATCCATTCACCCCTCCTCTTGATCTCAGCCTCTTTTTCTAACATTTGTATTGTTTTCTTAATTTATGACTCAAAAAGTTAATATTAGGCATGTGTTAATTGCAACATTTGTTCTTGTGTCTTTATATTCACATGTTACGTCTCTATTCTAGTATTTAATAGATTAATTTTTCCTGATTGGAGTAAACAAGTCCAATTTCACTTAAGTGTTTTAGATCTTGACTTGACTTTTCAAGTTGAAAACTTGTTGCTATTATTGATGCTAGTAGAAACAAAGAGAAAACTCATTATAGATCTTGAGAAATGTCAAATAGACTTAGCCTGATATTTATGCGAATGAGCATAGTCAGTAACATTAAGTCTATTCTTCCCAAAATTGAAAGTACAAAAGAATTTATGAAATTTATACAAGAGTGCTCCCAAACTGCTGACAAGTCCCTTGTTGTGATATTGATGAGTATCTTAACCATCATAAAGTACGATGATTCTCGTATTATGCATGAACATGTCATCAAGATGACAAATATTACAGTAAGACTTAAGTCTCTTGGAATGACAGTGAATGAAATGTACATCAAGATGACAAATTTTCTTGTGCAGTTCATTTTGAACTTGTTATCGTCTGAGTATGTACCGTTCCAAATGAACTACAATACTATGAGAGACAAATGAAATGTACATGAATTGCACGGTATGTTAGTTCAGGTGGAAATTAAACTCAAGAATCTAGGAAACCACTCTGTTCATTATTTGAAAAATTAAGGAGTTGGAAAGAAAGTTGATAAGAAACATGAAAAGGGTAAATGACCATTAAGGACTTTTAGTCCTCTACAAATATCCAGAAGAAAGATAACAAATGTCATTTCTGTGTGAAGTCTGGACATTTCCAAAAGAACTGCCTAAAACAAAAGGCTGGATTTGAACAGAAAGGTGAGCATAATGCTTACGTATATTTTGAATCAAACTTAACTAAAGTTCCCCATAATACTTGGTGGATTGATTTTGGATGTACAAATAATGTTTCTAATGTGATGTAGGAATTCCTTTCAACTTGAACCATAAATCCAAATGAGAAGTTTGTCTTCATGAGGAATATAGTGAAGCTTCTAGTGGAAGCTGTCGGGACTTATCACTTGATCCTTAACATTGGATTTCACTTAAACTTGATTGATACTTTTTATGTACCTACTATTATTATGAATTTAGTTTCTTTGATTAAGTTTCATGTTACTGAATACTCTTTTAGGTTTGAGAATGGTTGTTCCAATTTATGTAAGTGTACTTGTATGAATAAATATCAAACACTTTATGATGGTTTATATAAATGGAATATTGACAACTTATATGTTGAAACTCTAATGACCTTGCATCATAATGTTGACACTATACGTAGTTTGGTGAATGAACGATCTTCTTACTTGTGGCATAAGCGTTTGGGACACATTTCTAAAGAAAGGATGCAAAGGTAAGTAAAGAATGAAATCTTTCCAGATTTATATTTTACTGATCTAAATGTATGTGTGGATTGTATTAAAGGAAAATAAACAAAATACACAATGAAAGGAGTCACAAGAAGCACTCAACTTCTTGAAATTATACACATCGATATATGTGGATAGTTTGATATATATTCTTTCAATAAAGAGAAGTATTTTATCACTTTGATTGATGATTTTTAATGTTGAGTTTGTTTATTTAATGCATGAGAAATCTTAAGCAGTGAATGTCTTGAAAATTTATATAAATGAAGTGGAAAGATAATTAGATAAAAAAAGTAGAAATTGTCAATTCAAAGAGGTGATTAGTATTATAGAATATATGATCAAAGTGGACAACATTCTAGTCCATTTGTTAAGTTCCTTGAGAAACGTAGTATTTGTGCTTAATACACAATGTCATGCACACCACAACAAAATGGTGAATCATAAAAGTGTAATCGAACCTTAATGGATATGGTTAGGAACATGTTAAGTAATTCATCATTACTTGTATTATTGTGGATGTATGATTTAAAAACTGTCATATATATGTTAAACAAAGTTTCTAATAAAGTTGTTCCAAAAGACTCATTTTGAGTTATTGACAAGTAGGAAACCCAGCTTAAGGAACCTGAATGTTTGGTGTTGTTAGGCAGAAATTAGAATATATAATCTGCAAGAAAAGAAACTAGATGCAAGAACAATTAGTGGATATTTTATTGGTTATCCAAAAAAACAAAAGGGTATATGTTTTACTATCCTACCATAGTACAAGAATTGTTTTGAAATTGAGAATGTCCAATTTATTGAGAATGATGAAATTAGTGGGAGTGAAACTTCACGAAATATGATGCACAAATTAAAATAGATACCAAATTAAAAATTTATTTTAAGATGTCCAATATTTATTAATTCAATTTTAATTATTAAATTGAACAAAGGTAAAGCGAAAGCAATATAATCAGAGAGATAAAATATCAACAAGATAGAGAAAGATAAAGATAAAAATAAGGGATGTAAGGAGAGTAATGCAGTGAAAAAAAGATAAGGGAAAGAGAATAGCACACAGTGATTTATACTGGTTTGGGTATAGTCAACCCTACATCTAATTCCCAGTTAACTCTTAACACAAAAGTAATCTCAATTCACTATCTTTTAAATTCAATTTACAAATTACAATTAACTCAACAAAAAGTAAACTAATTCAAAAGACAATCACCTCCTTAGAAACCCACTAAGGATGAACACCTCCCTAGAATCCCACTAGGGATAAACACCTCCTCTGAACAAATCAAATGATGAAAACACCTCCTTAGAATCTCACTAAGGATGAACACCTCTCTAGAATCCCACTAGGGATAAACACCTCCTCTGAATAAATCAAAGGATGAAAACACCTCCCTGAATAAATCAAAGGGATGAATAGTTTCCATACCAGAAACCCTAAAAAAAACACAATAGAATGACAGTGACTACTTAAACCCTAAACATGGAATTTAACAATCAACCACTTAAGCCAACAAAGGATGAAGGTAATAAAATAAGAACAGTCACACCTGGGTAATGGAGACAACAAATTGTAGAAGCCTGTAAAATGCCAACCTCCAAGAACAAGTGTGATTAACAATGAAAGCACAAAAGATAGTAGAGAAGAGGGTTTTCTCAGAAGGTGTAAAATATTTCTGTTGCCTTGCTCAAAATTCATTTCTCAAAACTGATTGAATGTAAATTGTATTTTCGAATTCTTTAATTGTGTGTCTTTGATTTTTCATCAAAACTCATTTAAATAGGAAAATAATATCAGAAAATAGTCGTTGGTCATTAATACTTTTGTAGAGAAAAAATCAGGATGTATTCAAAAACATTTATTCTTCAAAATGGATATTTTTCAAATTTGAACTGCCATTATCGATTATATTACCAGTATAATCAATTATGACAGAGAAAATTGTTTTTCGATTTCTGATGCATCATAATTAATTATGACAGTGAAAAATGTCATGTTACGAAATTTTATCACACTTGTGCTTTGGAGGCCTATGCATAATACCACTTCATCAACTTGTACCTCCATATCCAGTATTCTAAAACCCCTATCTAGTCTTCAGGAATCATCTTGGGCTTACTTGATGTTTGAATGGAATCTTTATCAAAATTATATCTTGGGCTTGCTTGAGTCTTGAATGTTGCTGACTTGAATCATCATCAAAATTATCTATTGGGAATGTAGGGACATGTTTCACATCCATCAATTTCTCCCTTATTGCTTTCAATCTCCCCTTTTTTTATGATGATCAAGGAAACACCTGAAATGAATTAAAATGCTTGACTCTATATAGCCAGCTCAAGATTAGCACAGTATAGTGTAGCATGGATTAGTACAGATTTGTATCAAGTGTCAGAGTCTCTTAATCTTCCCCTGGATATATTAATAACAAGACTCCCCCTAACTCATATGATCAAAGATTTCTCTTAACTCCCCCTGTTTAATTCAGAATTAGGAATGTATTTCATATAGATTTTAATTCATCAAAAAAATCTCCCCCTGTTTCATTGAGATTAATATCATCAAAATCTCTCTCTTTTTAATTGATAATTATAAAAAATATTGCAATAGAAACTGAGCACAAGTTTGCACAGATTAGTACATAAATCAAGGTAGAGAAGATAATGCATCACAAAATGTCATAGAGAAGAACACCATATTAAGGAGGAAATATCTAGGATACCCAAAACAAATGAAGAGAGAGAAAGATAGGGGAATGAAATGGTTGCAGAGATAATGGAATGGAATGCAGTAGTTTCCCCCAATTGCAGTCTTCTTATTGAGGCAGCTTTCACATTCAAATTCAAATACACTCATATTCCAAAATTCAAATTCAAATTGCAACAAAATTCAAATTCAATTCCAACAAATTCCAAACTTCAAATTCAAATTTCTAATCTCATATTTCAAATTCAAATTTTAAATTCCAATTCAAATTCAAATTCAAAAATCTCAAACTGCAAAAATATCAAATTTCAAAAATCTCCAACTGCAAAATTTCAAATTAAAAAAAAAAGAACTCAAACTGCAAAAATTTCAAATTTCAAAATCTCAAACTGCAAAATTTCAAATTTCAAAAAAAAAAACTCAAACTTTCAAAATTCAAACTTTAATAATTTCAAATTTTCATAAATTCAGATTTTCAAAATTCAAACTTTCAAATTTCAAATTTTCAAAATTTAAACTTTCAAATTTCAAATTTTCAAAAGTCAAACTTTCAAATTTCAAACTTTAATCATTTAAAATTTTTATAAATTCATATTTTCAAAATTCAAACTTTTAAATTTCAAAATTTAATAATTTCAAATTTTAAAAAGTTTTTTATCATAATCTATTAGATGCTCAAACTATCATCTAGACATGTATAAATGTTTTGACCCTTTAGGTACTCATTCATATTTGACATTAGATATACCAAAATGCTTTATGTAACATCTATTTGATGTATGACCTAATTTCATGCAATAAAAACATGTTGGTTTTCTTTGAAAATGTCAACATGAGTTTCTTAAAGTTTTTCAAACTGGTTTCATTACAAGAAAAACACCAAATAGTGACCGAAAATTCGATCACTAAATGTGCAAAATCGGTTACTAATTAAAATAGTGACCGAAATAGTGACCAACTGGAATCGGTCACTATTTCCTTAGTCACTGATTTTAGTGATCGATTCAGATGACCGATTATATATAACCAAATCGGTCACTAAATCAATGAAAAAGTTAATCAATAACAAATTTAATTATTTTTATTTATTTACATTTTTATTATATCTATTATTTATTTTCTCTATCTCTTAATTATATTATATTTTGCTTATTTAAGTTTTTATTTATATTTATTTCCCCTATCTCTTAATTATATTATATTTTTTAGAAGTTTAACTTATTATTAGGTGGTTTATTGTCATTGTCAGGATTCAAACCCGGTACCTTAGAGTTGGAGGTTGAAACTCCAACCACTGAGCTACTTAGGATCTTTTAATAATAACTTACAAATAAATTATATTTATATACAAATAAATGTATATCCGTATAAATATATAAATATAAAATCTATAAATAAAAATATATTTATATATTTTAATATATATTTAAATATTGATATATTTAAATATTGATATATTTAAATATTGATATATTGATATATTGATATATTTATATCTTTATATTTTTACATATATTTATATTTTTATATATTTATATCTTCATATTTTTACATATATTTATATATTTTCATATTTATATATAAAGATATTAGTTTTCTATACAAATAATATTATAATATAGTATATTATACTATTAGTATAGTATACAAATAATATATTAGTATAGTATAGTATACAAATTATTAATTTTGTAATTTATATACAATGAAAATAATATAATGGTATATTAGTATAGTATAGTATATTTGTATTCTAATTTTTAATTAAATTAAAATTATGCTAATAATGTATATTAATATATGAGGGGATAATATTGATATATTGATATATTTATATATATATATATATATATATATATATATATTTATATATTTATATATTTATATATTGATATATTGATATATTTATATATTAATATATTTATATATTTATATTTTTATATTTTTATATTTTTATATATTTATATATTGATATATTTATATATTTATTTATATCCTTATACATTTATATCTTTATATATTTGAAAAAAAATATTAAATTTTAAAAATAATATTATATTTTTAAAAATAAATATTAGAAAAAGATTTAAAAATATATATAAATTATATTTACATTTACAAAATATTAAAGATATATGTTTATATCTTTACGTATTTATATATATATTTATATGTTTATATTTTTACATATATTTATATCTTTCCATATTTATATATTTATATATAAAGATATTAGTTTTGTATACAAATAATATTATAATATAGTATATTATACTATTGGTATAGTATACAAATAATATGATAGTATAGTATAGTATACAAATTATTAATTTTGTAATTTATATATAATGAAAATAATATAATGGTATATTGGTATAGTATATTTGTATTCTAATTTTTAAATAAACTAAAATTACGCTAAATGTATAATAATATATGAGAGGATAATAAATTTAATCCAATTACTTTTATAAATATATAAATATAAAATCTATAAAATATTAAAAATGATATTATATTTTTAAAAACAAATATTAGAAAAAGGTTTAAAAACTAGTATTATCTTAAATTTATTAAAAGTATAATTAAATCTCTATTTTCTTAAAATTTTTTTTAAACTACTCAATTCTACATTTTTGTAAATTCTATCATTATATTATCATACTCATTATATCAAAATGTTAAATACTTTTAAATATTAAAATTAACTTTATCAAAAATTAGGAAAAAAAATTAATCCAAAAGAGTTCAAAAATATATTATAATATTGTCAATTTTGAGTTTAATTATATTGTTCATTCTCAAAGTAGAAAAATATATTGTAATTATTTTAATTTAATAAAATATAATTTAAAATTTTAATACTAAAATTAAAAGATTAAATAATAATAAATTTAATTCTTTAAATTCAGGTAGCTAGAAACTAAAATTATAGTTTCTCTGTTTTAAATAATTAAAATAAATATTTAAAAATAAAAATCAAAACTAGTATTATCTTAAATTTATTAAAAGTGTAATTAAATCTCTATTTTCTTAATTTTATTTGTTTCAAACTTCTCAATTCTACATTTTTGTAAGTTCTATCATTATATTATCATCCTCATCTCCTCCCATGTTCTACTTTATCTTTACAATAGTCAATATTCTTAACTAATTTATAGTTTTAATTATAATTTTTTAGTATATATTTCAGAAATTAATCAATTCTAATCTATTATTTGAAAAACTAATCAATAATTTAGAAAACTAATCGATTATAATTAATTATTTGAAAAAATTATCAAATATGATCGATCATTTCGAAAATCTAATCGATCAGAATCAAAAAATCTGGTTGTATATGATAGCGGTTCCACTGGAACCGCTCTTAAAGAGCACTTCTAATAGCGGTTGCACCATCGCTCGAGCGAGACTAGAGTCGCTCAAGCGAAATACAACCCGAGAATGCCAATTTTGTGCAGGGGTGTTTCGCTCGGCGAGAAGATTGTCGCTCAAGCGAAATACAGATTAAGATAGCGGTTACACAGGAACCGCTCTTAAAAGCTCACTTAGATAGCGCTTAACCTGGAACCGCTATTATATGGTTTCAATTATGATCGATCAGAATGCAATTATGACCGATCATAATGAAAACTTACATTAACTCTTTTTTTATATTATGTTTTTAAATTTTCTATTAGAGAAAACCTTTCGAGAATTCAAAATGTTAAATACTTTTAAATATTAAAATTAACTTTATCAAAAATTAGGAAAAAAAATAATCCAAAAGAGTTCAAAAATGTATTATAATATTGTCAATTTTGAGTTTAATTATATTGTTCATTCTCAAAGTAGAAAAATATATTGTAATTATTTTAATTTAATAAAATATAATTTAAAATTTTAATACTAAAATTAAAAGATTAAATAATAATAAATTTAATTCTTTAAATTCAGTAGTTAGAAACTAAAATTATAGTTTCTCTGTTTTAAATAATTAAAATAAATATTTAAAAATAAAAATCAAAACTAGTATTATCTTAAATTTATTAAAAGTGTAATTAAATATCTATTTTCTTAATTTTATTTGTTTCAAACTTCTCAATTCTACATTTTTGTAAGTTCTATCATTATATTATCATCCTCATCTCCTCCCATGTTCTACTTTATCTTTACAATAGTCAATATTCTTAACTAATTTATAGTTTTAATTATAATTTTTTAGTATATATTTCGAAATTAATCAATTCTAATCTATTATTTGAAAAACTAATCAATTCTAATCAATAATTTAGAAAACTAATCGATTATAATTAATTATTTGAAAAAAATATCAAATATGATCGATCATTTCAAAAATATAATCGATCAGAATCAAATATCGCTCGAGCGAGACTAGAGTCGATCAAGCGAAATACAACCCGAGAATACCAATTTTGTGCAGGGGCGTTTCGCTCGAGCGAGAAGGTTGTCACTTAAGCGAGATACTGATTTAGATAGCGGTTACACAGGAACCGCTCTTAAAATCTCACTTAGATAGCGGTTAACCTGGAACCGCTATTATATGGTTTCAATTATGATCGATCAGAATGCAATTATGACCGATCATAATGAAAACTTACATTAACTATTTTTTTAATATTATGATTTTAAATTTTCTATTAGAGAAAACCTTTCAGAATTCAAAATGTTAAATACTTTTAAATATTAAAATTAACTTTATCAAAAATTAGGAAAAAAAAATTAATCCAAAAAAGTTCAAAAATGTATTATAATATTGTCAATTTTGAGTTTAATTATATTGTTCATTCTCAAAGTAGAAAAATATATTGTAATTATTTTAATTTAATAAAATATAATTTAAAATTTTAATACTAAAATTAAAAGATTAAATAATAATAAATTTAATTCTTTAAATTCAGGTAGCTAGAAACTAAAATTATAGTTTCTCTGTTTTAAATAATTAAAATAAATATTTAAAAATAAAAATCAAAACTAGTATTATCTTAAATTTATTAAAAGTGTAATTAAATATCTATTTTCTTAATTTTATTTGTTTCAAACTTCTCAATTCTACATTTTTGTAAGTTCTATCATTATATTATCATCTTCATCTCCTCCCATGTTCTACTTTATCTTTACAATAGTCAATATTCTTAACTAATTTATAGTTTTAATTATAATTTTTTAGTATATATTTCAGAAATTAATCAATTCTAATCTATTATTTGAAAAACTAATCAATTCTAATCAATAATTTAGAAAACTAATCGATTATAATTAATTATTTGAAAAAAATATCAAATATGATCGATCATTTCAAAAATCTAATCGATCAGAATCAAATATCGCTCGAGTGAGACTAGAGTCGCTCAAGCGAAATACAACCCAAGAATGCCAATTTTGTGCAGGGGGCGTTTCACTCGAGCGAGAAGAGTGTCGCTCAAGCGAAATACATTTTAGATAGCAGTTACACAGGAACCGCTCTTAAAAGCTCACTTAGATAGTGGTTGACCTGGAACCGCTATTATATTGTTTCAATTATGATCAATCATAATGCAGTTATGACCGATCAGAACTATTTTAATCGATTAAATCTCGTTTCAATCGATTAAAACAATTTCTGCACAGCGTTTTAATCGATTAAAACTTATTTTTATCAGTTAAAATAACTTGAAAAGTTTTACGAGAAAGTTTTACAGTATTTCAATCGATTGAATCGTGAAACAATCGATTAAATCAACTTAGAAGATTTTTTGTAAAGTGTTTTAATTGATATAAACGTTGTCAGTATCAGCTTAAAACAAATCTGTTAAAGAATCAAGAACGTATTAATGGATTAAAAGAAGTTTTAACAGATTAAAACTGCACTTTTAACAGATTAAAAGAATCTTTTAACAGATTAATTAAACCAGCAGTTTTGAAAATCTTCTATAAAAACAGTTTGGCTTGAACTTTTTTAACATACATTGAATATATCATCTTTTACACATCCTTGAGCAATCAATCAATCGCTAATTGCGACCGAATTAAAGTGGGGGTTGGCTCGAGGTTAGAGTTCGACGTCACTAGGGTATGCGTTAGGGTTCGAGCTCCGCTGGGTTTGCGTTGGGTTTCACAGCATGACAATTGGGTTTGGCTTGACATTGGGGTTCGATGTCGCCAGAGTTGGGGTTCGGCCTCGAGTTCGTCGAGGTTGAGGCTGGGGTTGAGATTCGAAGTTGCTTGGGTTTTAATTGGGTGTTTTGGTCACTCGGATTTGAGATTCAAGGTCACTGGGTTGGATTTCAAGCTTGAGGTCAGGTCATGCATGCTTGGGTTAAAGATCTTTGAAGCTCGAATAGAAGGGTGGAGGATTGGGGTTGGAGAGACGAAGGTGATTAAGCTCGAACAATGGTGGATAGTCACTGGTACAAGGTCACAAAGAGGGAGTGAAATTGTGAGCGGGAAGGTGAATTTGGGAGGGTTGTCGGCATGAAGAACACAAAATTTTGGAGGATTATCGATGCGAAGAAGATGAAAGTTGGGAGGGTAACGAGAGAGGAGTGAAAATTAGATACTAATTAGAATAATTAAAAAAATTAAAAAATTAAATTAAATAATAAAAAAGTAAATTAAATAATAAAGTGGCTGAAATAGTAACCGATTTATTGTGATCTGAAAATTTAGTTACTATTTCAGTTACTAAATTAAAAAATAATAATTTGGTTACTCGATTCAGTCACTAATAGTAACTAACTTTTTCAGTCACTGATTTCGGTTACTATTTGACATTTTTCTAGTAGTGTTTCACACCTATTTTCCTTGACTCTTTCACAAAAATAGTTTTATAAGGTTCTAGACTTTCTTTCTTTAGGTTTGTAACCAAGTCCAGCTTTGCTAGAATTCCCTCTTTGATAACCTAATATAGAATCAATATTTTCAGAAGATTTTGAAAACTTGCTTATTATTTTCTCTAACTTGAAAATCTCATTTTCCAAATGATTACAATTTTCACAAGGTTTAGCAACTTCTTTATTTTTAGACAAAGTTTTAAATTTCTCAACATCTTTCTTTAAGCACTCATTTTCTTTTTCAAGAATATCAACAGTATTTTCTAATGCATTAAACTTTTGTCTAAGTGCATTGTATTTCTTAGATAACTTGGTAAAACCTTCATACATATCTTGATATTCTTTAAACAACTCATCATATTCATTTAATGATTTTGTACTGCTTACCTATGATGAGTTTCTTGTGATGAGGCTTCATCATCACTTTTTACCATAAAGCAAAGATTTGTTTCTTCTTCTCCATCACTGCTTTCGAAAGAACTCTCTTGTGTTGTGGAAGAATCATTATCCTCCCAAGCAATATAAGCTTTGCGTTTGTTCTTATAGATACCATTCTTCTCTTTCTTCTCTTTCATATCTTTCTTCTCTTTCTTAAGTTCCGAACAATCTGGTTTGATATGGCCAAGTTTTCCACATCCATAGCACTTGTACCTATTGGTTTTCTCTTTTCTTTGTTTTCTCTTTTTCATGTTCTTCATAAAACGAGAAAATTGTTTAACTAAAAGAGATATATCAGAATCCGAAAACTTACCTTCATTTTCGCTTTCATCTTGTGAAGATTTTTCTGCTTTTAAAGTTATCGTCTTGGCTTGATTCTGTTCACCATTCTTTAACCTTTGTAGCTCCATCTCATGTTCTCGCAACTTTCCAAATAAAGTATCAATATTCATTTCTGTGAGATCCTTTGATTCCGTAATAGCAGTGACCTTTGGTTGCCAATTCTTGTCTAAGGATTTCAAGATCTTTGTGTTCAACTCTTCATTGTCAAAACTCTTTCCTAATGCTTACAAGTGATTTACTATATATGTGAAACGTGTCTGGAAATTTGTGATGTTTTCATTCTGTTGCATTTGAAACAATTCATACTCCTGGATGAGTGTGTTCTTACGTGCTCGCTTTACTTCATTTGTTCCTTCATGTGTTACTTCAAGAGTGTCCCATATTTCTTTTGCTGTCTTGCATTGTGAGACTCTGAAATATTCATTATGAGTTAAGGCAGAAACAATAGCATTTCGGGTTCTTACATCATAATGGGCACGCTTATTTTCATCCGGCGTCCATTGGTCAAAAGTTTTTAGAACAACTCCATATTTCGTTGTTCTCATTGGAATGTAGGGACCATTGAGTACAGCATCCCAAACACCATAATCTAGTGTTTGTAAAAATATTTTCATTCTCACTTTCCAAAACTGATAGTCTTCTCCTTCAAATAGTGGTGGTCTGTTTATTGAGGCTCCCTCCCTGTAAACCTGATTCTGCATAGACATCTTGACAGATCGTTTAGAAATATCTTATCTAAGCAAGCTCTAATACCACTTGTTATACAAATGACATCTAGAGGGGGGGGGGGTGAATAGATGCACAAATTAAAATAGATGCCAAATTAAAAATTTATTTTAAGATGTCCAATATTTATTAATCCAATTTCAATTATCAAATTGAACAAAGATAAAACGGAAGCAATATAATCAGAGAGATAAAATATCAACAAGATAGAGAAAGATAGATATAAAAATAAGGGGTGTAAGGAGAGTAATGCAGTGAAAAAGAGATAAGGGAAAGAGAAGAGCACATAGTGATTTATACTGGTTGGGGTATAACCAATCCTACATTCAGTTCCTAGTCAACTCTTAACACAAGAGTGACCCCAATTCACTATCTTTTAAATTCAATTTACAAATTACAATCAACTCAGCAAAAAGCAAACTAATTCAAAAGACAATCACCTCCTTAGAAACCCACTACGGATGAACACCTCCCTAGAATCCCACTAGGAATGAACACCTCCCCTGAACAAATCAAATGATGAAAACACCTCCTTAGAATCCCACTAAGGATGAACACCTCCCTAGAATCCCACTAGGGATGAACACCTCCTCTGAACAAATCAAAGGATGAAAACACTTCCCTAAACAAATCAAAGGGATGAACAGTTTCCACACAGAAAACCCTAAAAAAAACACAACAAAATGACAGTGACTACTTAAACCCTAAACAGGGAATTTAACAATCAACCACTTAAGCCCACAAAGGATGAAGGTAATAAAATAAGAACAATCACACCTAGGTATTGGAGACAACAAATTGTAGAAGCATGTAGAATGTCCACCTCCAAGAACAAGTGTGATTAACAATGAAAGCACAGAAGGCAGTAGAGAAGAGGGTTTTCTCGGAAGGTGTAAAATATCTCTATTGCCTTGCTCAGAATTCTTTTCTCAAAACTGATTGAATGTAAATTGTATTTTTGAATTCTGTAATTGTGTGTCTTTGATTTTTCATCAAAACTCATTTAAATAGGAAAATAACATCAGAAAATAGTCATTGGTCATTAATATTTTGTAGAGAAAATATCAGGATGTATTAAAAAACATTTATTCTTCAAAATAGATATTTTTCAAATTTGAACTGCCATAATCGATTAGGTTACCAGTATAATCAATTATGACAGAGAAAATCGTTTTTCTATTTCTGATGCATCATAATTAATTATGACAGTGAAAAATGTCATGTTACGAAATTTTATCATACTTGTGCTTTGGAGGCTTATGCATAATACCACTTCATCAACTTGTACCTCCATATCTAGTATTCTAAGAATATATCTAGTCTTCAGGAATCATCTTGGGCTTGCTTGAGTCTTGAATGTTGTTGACTTGAATCATCATCAAAATCATCTCTTAGGAATGTAGGGACATGTTTCACATTTCCATCAATCTCCCCCTTATTGCTTTCAACTTATAGTACAACAACCATAGGAAATAGTATCAAGAAGATCTTACAAAAAAATAATATTTTTTTCGAACTATTATGTGATTTATCTATAGGAAATGACTTAGGTATTAATAATTATCTGGTTTCATTTTCATAAGCTATTAATGTTGCTAATTTTGACAAGTGGTTAAGTGTCGTGAAAGATGAATCACTGACACAAAATGATGTATGGGACCTTATAGAATTACCAGAAGGATACAAGAGAGTTGGGTGTAAATGAATCTTTAGGACTAAGTGTGACTCTCATGACAATATTGAACATTACAAGGTTCGACTTGTTGCCACAAATTTTACTAAAAAAAGATGACATTAATTATAAGGAAACATTTTTGCTTATTTCTAAGAATGTTTTAAATAATGGTTAACTTGCAAAAGATTTAGGAAATTATGAAAAATAGAAAGTGTAGAAAATGGAAGTTGATGGTAAGTTGCAGAAAAATATGTGTTTTCTTAAAATATTATATTTTTAGAGACCCAAATCTTACAAAGAGTAGAATTTGAAGAATAAATGTTTTTGAATACATCCTGATTTATTTCTCTAAGAAGTTATTAATGACCAACTGCTATTTTCTGATGCTATTTTCCTATTTAAATGAGTTTTGATGAAAAATCAAATATACACAATTACATAATTCAAAAATACAATTTTACATTCATTCAGTTTTAAGAAAATAATTTTGAGTAAGGCAACAAAGATATTCTACACCTTCTAAGAAAACCTTCTTCTCTATTGTCTTCTGTACTTTCATTGTTAATCACACTTGTTCTTGGAGGTTGGCATTCTACAGGATTCTACAATTTGTTGTCTCCATTACCAAGTGTGATTGTTCTTTTTTTTTTTAGGAAGTTGATATTAAATTCCCTCTTTAGGGTTTAAGTGGTTGTCGTTAAATTCCCTTTTTAGGGTTTAAGTGGTTGTTGTTCATCCCTTGATTTGTTCAAGGGAGGTGCTCATCCTTAGTGGGATTCTAAGGAGGTGTTTTCATCCTTTGATTTGTTCGGGGAGGTGTTCATCCTTAGTAGGATTCTAAGGAGGTGTTTTCATTTCTTTGATTTGTTCGGGGAGGTGTTCATCCCTAGTGTGATTCTAGGGAGGTGTTCATCCTTTGTGTGTTGGTTGCAAAGGAGGTACTTTTTATCCTTTGATTTGTTCAGATGGGATGTTCATCTCTAGTGGGATTCTAGGGAGGTGTTCATCCTTAGTGAGATTCTAAAGAGGTGTTTGTATTTTAAATTAGTTTGTTTTTTACTGGTTCCTCTGCTGAGTTGATTGTAATTTGTAAACTGAATTTGAAAGATAGTGAATTGAGGTTACTCTTGTGATTAGAGTTGAATGGGAACTGGATATAGGTCTGGCTATACCCGAACCAATATAAATTACTGTGTGCTTTTCTCTTCCTTATACCTCTATGATAATATCTACTTATTTTCTTCCCTTTGTCTCTCTCGATTATATCGCTTCCGCTTTATCTATATTCAATTTGATAATTAAAATTGAATTAATAAATTATTGGATATCTTAAATAAATAATTTTTAATTTGACATCTATTTTAATTTGTGTATCTATTCATCCCCCTCTAGATGTTATTTGTCTAACAATATTAACTTATCTTTTGTAATTGAGCTTATGGACATAATTAGAGCCCACATTTAGGCTCATGTTTACTTCATATTTGAGAGTCTTTAAATAGACTAAAAGTGCTCTAAACTCATACGAAGAACATTTATTTAGTTTTTCAATTTAGAGAGTGTCTCTAGTAAGAAGACATCATTCTCCACATAAAAATTCATCATGTATCTAACACTACAAGAAAATCGCAGTATTATCGACGGATATTTATCGACGGATTTATAGCCGTCGAAAAATAATCATTACCGACGAAAATTACCGACGGATATAAAATATTTGAGGAATTTGATGTTACCGACGGATATATCCGTCGATAAATCCGTCTGTAATTTATAGATGAATTTACCGACGTAAATATCCGTCGATAAATCTGTCGATAAATTAACAATTGATTACCGACTGGATATATCTATTGGTAAATTCATCTGTAAATTAACAATTATTTATCGACGGATATATCCGTCTGGTAAAATTATATAATATAATTTAATTATTCACCTAATTAAAAAATAAAATATTTTTTATTTAATAATTTAATTTAATCATAATTACATTAATTTATAATAATTTATTAAATTAAATAATTTTAAAAAATAAATATTTAATTATATATAAATATATAAATATATAAATATATAAATATATAAATATATAAATATATAAATATATAAATATATAAATATATAAATATATAAATATATAAATATATAAATATATAAATATATAAATATATAAATATATAAATATATAAATATATAAATATATAAATATATAAATATATATAAATATATAAAAATATATAAAAATATATAAAAATATATAAAAATATATAAAAATATATAAAAATATATAAAAATATTTGTATATAAATATAATTTATTTGTAAATTATTATTAAAAAATATAGTAGCTTAGTGGTTAGAGTATTAGCCTCCACCTATAAGATACTCGGGTTCGAATCCTGCCAATGACATCTCTCTAAATCTAATAATAATTCAAAGTTATAAAAATATAATATGAAGAAATAATAAGAATATAAAGAGGAGGGGTTCTATAAAAAAATGCTATAAATAAGTAAATTTTTTAATAAGTAATAAAATTATTACCGACGGATTTTGACCGTCAGGAATTTTAATATTTCTTGTAGTGTAATGACAATACATGGTCTCTATCACTAGTACAAGAAAGATTTTTTATGATAGTTTTTTTAGACTTTCTATATCGATTGTAGAACTGACATAGATCCAGACGATGTAGTAAGTATTTATTATGTCGATTCTTAATATAACCATCATGGAAAGTCTCGTGTTAATTTTCTTTTATATAGTCAAATTTCTCACAAACATTTTACCAAATAGTTTCAATACAACAAATTTCAAAAATTAAACACAAGGATTATCTACATACGAAAAAATAATTAAACATAAAATGTAGACAATTTCCCTTAAGTTGGATGAAAAATCATTCATGAAATTAAAAAATTTATAATAACAATTTCAATCTAACATATATTAAAACACTCCATTAAACCAAATCATGAAATATAAACTAATACATAAAAAATGAGACAATAATTTCATATATTACCTTTTTGTAAATGAGGAAGGAGTAAGATTGTAGAAAGTGGTGATACAAGTATGAGAAAGACAAAAGTTGATGAATGTGATAAGAAAATAATGAAACAAAAGAAAGAAGAAGTTGAGTGGAGTTCTCTGACGTGTAAGAGAAAAAAACAAAAAATGAGGAAGATGAATATGATAAAATGAATTTGAAATATTTAAATCTAGAAACTTCTTATGACGACTCGATTTTGAACTGTCATAGTAAGTATTTTTTATGTCGGTTTAATTTTGAATCGTCATGATGGTTCAATTTTTAACCGACATAAAAAGTGTCTTATATTTAAAATTGACAAAGTCACTTTTAATGTTAGTTTAAAATTAAATTGTCATAATAAATATTTACTATGACGGTTCAAAATTGAAACGACATAAAAAGTGTCAAAGTTTACATTTACAAAATCATTACTTTGGCGATTCAAAATTGAACCGATATATAATGTACTTACTATGATGGTTCAATTTTGAACCAATATAGAAAATATTTTTTATGTTGGTTTAAAATTGAACCGTCATAAAAAGTAAGTTTTAATTACAAAATTGTTATCGCCTAACTTATTATGACGAGTGAATTAGAATTGTCCTAAAATGTTATTTTTGTTTTAGAGTATGATGAGATTGCATATAACTTTAAATTAATATATCAATTTCATAAGAAATTAATCTCTTAGTTATTTAGAGTTAAATTAAAGCATTATCCATCAAATTTTCATAAATTATATACTTAGATTAAGGTTCATAAATGGATAATAAAAGTCAGATATAAAAAGACTATCTTGTTTATAGATAGTTATTTCATGTTTAAACTAGAACTTATGAACGATATTATTCTAACTATAAATTTTCTTCAAGTAAGTCCACAAATTTATTGTAGTTCTATAAGGATGAAGATTATCAATAGTTTGTTGATCTAACAAAACTTAGGATCTAAGTTATGTCTTGAGCATTGCAAACTTTATATTTTGACATATTAAACTAGGTGATCATCTTTATTAGGAGCAAAAGTGCTACTATCAACATGATCGCACAAATCTTTATCTTTGAAAAATATCTAGAATTAAATATTTTTTATCAATAAGGTGTATAAGTAATATATTGTAATTTTAGATTGATATTATTCTAGGATAAAAATAACAAGAGATGCTTTAGACTAGGAAAAAAAGTTAATCAGAACTAGAAAAAATAACTCAAGATGATACCTTGGACTAAGAAACAAATCATGAAAAAAATAAAATATTAAAATTGTAACTTTGGTTATTCTTATGTTAAATTATAAATAAAGATAAAAAAAACAACTTTCTAAAACTCAAAAAAAAATGACAAGTAATCTTATTAAAGAATTCTGATATAAATATTATTTAATAATAAATTATCATTTTAATTCAATTTACTAAAATAATAAAATTATATATATATATATATATATATATAATATTTTTTAATTAAATTAATAATTATTTATCTACCATTCAAATATAAAATATTTATTTATAAGGACGAAGATGAGACTTTCTCGTCCTATTTTCTTATTTTTCTTCTTTCATGTCAATAAAGTATTATTATTATTATTATTATTATTATTAATATTTATATTTGATATATATATATATATATATATATATATATATATATATATATATATTCTTTTTAAATTCCATGTCTTGTAACTACAACTAAAATTTTTGTTTGATCCATATTTGACACATTTCACTTTTAGCCTTTTATTTTACATGTATTTATGACAATATTTGTTACTTTTAAAACATACAGCGTGTAGTCCTTCACACTCCATTTTAATAATATATGATTTTAAACATTTATTGAAAATATCAATTTTTCTTTATTGATTGATTTCCATACAAGTTGTAGCAAGTTCTCACCTGATTGAATCAATGTTAATTTATCAATTTTTAACGAGGATCCAATCTAATTTGTTACTCTCGATAAGATCTGAACATTATAAAGCTTAATAGATAATCTTGATATCATTTTCTAAATCGTCATTTTGCTCCTTTGCTTTCCAATATATCCTTAAGAACAATTTCCACTTTTGTACCACAATATAATGATACATGTCATCATTTATGGTCATTCAAACAGAACGCATATATATAATTATCCTCCTTTGCATGTTATATTAAAAAGAAAAAAATCATTTGACATGTTTATAATACATTCAACGATTGCTTTGGGTCATCCCATATGAATTTCATTTTCAATAATCTCGAATGTAAATCTATTTCTCAAGAATATTGATCACTAACATATTTTTCAAGGGAACACACCATTCCTAAATTCAACTTAAGTCACTTAAATAGTCATGAAGCAAATTCTTTATCATCATTGTCATTTGGATCTTGTTTTTCTTTGAAGAGTTCTTTTTTCAACAACTCTATTTCTTTAATTATTCTATTTGAAGAAAGGAAGGATCCAGCAAATAATCATTCTTTCTTTTAATCATTGAATATCTCTTTGATTGATTAATCATCAAACTATAATATGAAAAAAACCTTCATTCTACCCTTTCACAAATGTGTATATGATTTTGAAGAGTGTCTATTTTCCTTCTTTGTTAGTCTACCCCCAACTCAACTATATATGAATTTCCTTTTTTATTCTTAACCTTATTTGTATTTCATTAAATACGATAATCTTTTATACATTTATCTGGCACACCTAATTATTAACTTTCAACTTAAACATTTTCTTTTTACTTAATGTGAATAAAATTATATAATTATTATTGATTATTTCAAACAAAAAATTACCTGTTTAGCACTTCAAAAATAAAAAGTAAAAAAAAAACACATGCATTTTAATTTTTCGGTTTATTTCACTTTAATTTTCATATTATTTTCTTCCCATTTAACTTTTTTATCAATCAATAAATATTTTTATTAAACGACTTTTGATAATACCATATCTGATAAAAAAATGGTATTTTAGTTCCTAAAATATTGTTCTTAAATTAATCTTATATTTTATATCTTTTTAAATTTTTCTTAAATCAATATTATATATAATATATTTTTAAAAATTATCAATTTTTGTATGATTTGTTAATAATTTTTATATAATTTTTCTTTTTTTTTCTCTCATTTTTTTCTTTTTCAATTCATGTTCTTTTTTTTCTTTTACTTGTTTTTCTAATAAAAGAAATACTAAATTAAAATTTAATAGTATTATGTTATAGTAATTTTTATAAAAATATATCAATTAAAGTTATTATGATGATAGTAATTTTTTAAAAAACATATCAATTAATTATTTAAAGTGACGATAATGATAATAAATAATTTTATTACGACGATAATAAATAATTAATTTAAAATTAATTTATTGTAATAAATTAATTATTTAATTAAAAATATTAAATATTTATAAATTGAATTTATTTTTTATTTATTAATTTAATTTAGTTATAATTAGGTTAAATTATAATAATTAAATAATTTTAATTTTTTTATTAAAAAATTATTTTAAAATAATTATAGAATGTTTTTTTTGAATTATAACATGTAAAATATTTATAATATCTCAAAATTTATTATAAAATATTTTTTAAATATAATATAATATATTATAATATTTTTAAATAATTTAAATGTTTTTATTGGTTTAAAAATAATAAAGACATATACTATCAAACTTTAATATAATATTTTTCTAATATAATGTATTATATTATAATATTTTTAAATAGTTTAAATATTTTTATTTGTTTAGAAATAATAAAAAACATATTCTATCAAATTTTAATATAATATTTTTCATTAGAAAATAAAATAGAGATCTGAGATAAAAAATAAAAAAAGGTAAAACAACTAATGAAAAGAGAAAAAAACTGTATAAAACAAGAGAAAAAATGAGGATTATTTTTGCTGGTATAATTGTAATTACATTTAATCAGTTTTTAAAATCAATCCATGATATTTTTGCTAAATAAATAATCTACAAAAATGTAGGTTTAATCATTATGCTAGGTATGGTGTTATTACTTTAAGAACTATCTAGGAAAACTCTTAAAAAAAAAAAAAAAAAAAAAGAGAGCTAGGAATCTATGAAAAAAGATAATTAAATTGATCTCACTCTGAAATTTAAATTGATGGTTTGGGAACTCCAAGGAAGTTATAAATTCCAGGTGCCTTGATCAATTGTCCAAAAACATACAGTTGAGGCCGCACCGCACCGCAACACCTCTCAACTTTCTCGTCTGTTTGTTGCTTTCCTGCAATGGTAGGCCCCTTCAGCGCCGGCGATCGCAAGGTAGTTAGAATCGCTGTCGCAGGCGACGGTGGAACTGGAAAATCCACACTCATAGCCGCAATGGCGTTGGAGTCTTTCCCCAAGTCTGTTCCGCCCGTGCTCCCACCCACTCGCTTGCCCCATAATCTCTACCCCGATGCCGTTCCTCTTACCCTCATTGACACACCTTCCAGGTCTCTGCCACACTCGCATTCCTTTTCCACGCCATCACCATTCAATTCAAGCAAAACAAAAAGACTAATAGTAATAATACTCTTGTAAAGTAATTGGTTAATCAGACATAACCCTAGATTTACGTGAAAGGAATTCCATTCGATTTTCATAACCTAAATTTTAAATATGAATTTTCTCGTTTCTATTGACACTTCTGTCGGGACGTGTGATTTGTATTGTTTTAGCCTGGGAAAGCAAGGCGCGCGCAATGCAGAATTGAAGCGAGCTGATGCGGTGGTTTTAACCTATGCTTGCAATGAGCCGTTGAGCTTTGAGCGTTTGAGTACATACTGGCTCCCTGAACTGCAGAAGTTGGAGGTTTGTTTTGCTTCTTTTAGTTACTGACAATTTTTCTGTTTAGAAATGAAGTGTGAATTGAACGGGAAGCTAATGGGTTCCTTCTTTCTATCGTTTATCATGATGCAGGTGAAGGCACCAGTGATTGTGGTTGGTTGCAAGCTTGACCTGCGGAATGAAAACCAGCTAGTGAGTTTGGAGAGTCTCACCACAAATATCATGCAACATTTCACTGAAATTGTCACTTGTGTTGAATGCTCTGCTGCTACACTTTATCAGGTATGTTGTTTTGCTGCATTATTGTAAATTGGTTGTGCTCAAGGTTTATGGTTGCGTGATTTTTGTGTTTCTTGATATTGTTGAAAATTTATACAAATGCTGCTGATGTGGCCACAACTTTGGTTGCATACACTTCCAAAACCTTGTTGTGGGTGAAAGCACAGTTGCGGACCGTGTTTTCAAATGTTGGTCAGGCGTATATATGGTTTAGCCTTGTAAATTATATGTTAATAAGCTGTTATAAGGTTAGAAAACATCATCAAAATGTATGAGTGCATCATATTTTTGATGTTTAAATATCCCTCAATCCTGTGTTTCCCTTAGAGTGCCATTCACTGCAATAATCCTAAGAAACTCGTGCATTTATGTGATAGTGAAATGTTTGGCTTTAGGCATATAAGGATAACTTCTTGATGATATTGGAATTATATTTGACTCCCTATATAGTAAAACTCAGGTGCCTTATATTTTGATTATTTTTAGGTCCCTGAAGTTTTTTATTTTGCCCTAAAAGCAGTACTGCATCCAGTAGATCCATTGTTTGATTATAAAAGACATGGTTTAACAGATCGATGTGTGAGGGCATTAAGAAGAATATTTATTCTCTGTGATCATGACTTGGACGGTGCTCTCAATGATGAAGAACTAAATGAGTTTCAGGTTTTTGATAAATTACCCTCCCAGCCTTTTTTAGTTTGAATATACTCTGAATATTAAGTTTGTTTTATCCCCTTTAGTTTTGATAATTCATATATCACCAGGTTAAATGCTTCAATGCAGCATTGCAGCCACCTGAAATAGAAAAGGTCAAAACAATTGTAGAGCAGAAAGTACCTGACGGAGTCAACTCTATTGGTCTTACCTTTCCAGGCTTTATTTATGTCCATAATATGTTTCTAAAGAAAGGGCGAACAGAGTCATTGTGGGTTGTTCTAAGAAAGTTTGGATATGATAATGATTTAAAACTCAGGGATGATTTCCTTCCAGTTCCATCTGTGAATGCTTCTGATCAGGTCACACTTTTTTCCTCTCTTGGTTTTGGCTGTTTATGAAATTCCATTTTGATCTTGTTTGATATAATTGGAAGAGATTAGAGTACTGGGTCAACCATTCAATTGTTATAATCTCTACACTTTAACAGACAATTTGTGTCGTTTTTAAATGAGGAAAACTAATATATTACTTATGAGTTGTACTTGTTCATGTAATATTAACCATTAATTACTAATTCTGTGTCTTCTCAATGTTAATGATTGCCTAAAACCAAACAAGTAGGAAATGTTAGCAGACAGATGTCAACTATGCCGTTCACTAGGATTGGTGATTACCCAGAATCTAGATTTTATTTTTCTTCTAAAAAATAACTCTTATGTGTTGTGTGGTTATTCATTTACCAGACTCCAAATATTTCCTTTTGTATAAGTGTATGGCAGTTTGGACTGTAATTAGTTTAAAGCTAGTACTTGACATTATAATATTATTCCTTTTTGCTCATTTTTTAATTGAATAGGGGATGCGGATATTTGAGTTATAGTTTAGTGATGTATCCTTGTTCAATCAAATGATCATTTTCATAGAATCGCCAATTGCTCTTTTTACCAAGCATTGCACATCCTCTTGTTTTTGGGCATTAAGTCAGTACAAACATTTTTGCAAAGGTGTTCTCTATGATTGCTATATAACTTGCAAATGATATGTAAGAACTTACTTTCTTAGACATTATCAAGCAGAGTGTGGAGCTGACAAGTGAAGCTGTAGATTTTCTGAATGGTATCTTTCGATTTTTTGATACAGATAAAGTATGTATAACTTCTTTGGATTATCTTGACCACTACTATGTTCTTTAAACACCCCTTTAGGTGGATTTCCATGCATAAAGCAACATACTCTTATAATTTTCTGCTTGGAAACCTGATACTTTTCTAGGATCGATTCCTGCAACCTGCTGAAGTTGATAAGCTATTTGATACTGCTCCAGAAAGGTGACCTTTTTCATTACTCGTCCCTTAAAAGTAGTATAATCTAATTTTATGTTTATTCTGCATAATTGTAATTTCTTACGTTGATGAAGTAGTCTAGAACTTGCTAACTACCTCTAACAGCTTGACCTATTGCTTCCGTAGTTAGAGGAGTGCTCTCGATAACTTCTACGTTCAAAACTCAGTAACATATTGATAGGACCCTTGAGGACATAATAATTTGCAAACTTAGTTTAGCAGCAGAATAATAGTTATTACACTATTATATACGTGGGTAAGGGAAGTTATGGAATTGGTTAGATAAGTTGAGTTGTAAGAGCAAGGAATGGGCTTAGCTTAAATAGTAGGAGGCAGGAGAGAGATCCTTTCTTAATTTTAACATTAAGGAATCAAGTTGTAGCTCTGTTGTCAAAGGGGAAACTCTTGGAAGGAGAAATCTCCTTTTGTCTATAAGATTCAGCTATTATTGACAGCATCTATTGAACCTTTCCCTCTTCCATACTATCTCTCTGCTCTCCTGATCACGAGTGCATAACACATTCTGCAATAAGAAATTCCTAAATAATATACTGGTTATGCAATCACTGCTAGGGTTTTATTAAATATTGTGTTTCATATATAAATGAATTTCTTCTTGAACTTTCTAATGTTAGCACTTTATATGTGTTGTTTTGGGGGGTTTTGTGCAACTCCATGTTGCGGTTTGTAAATATATTGTTTCATAACTATATCATCACATCAATCTATGTGAGATGGATAGGAATTAACTTTTTACTGGAAGAAAAGGAAGGGGAAAATACGTTAAGTTAAATATCAAACAAATGGTTTTATAGGTTAAATAACAATGGATGTTTGGATTCAACTAAGTTCTTAGGTTATTGTCACTGTCCATGTCTCCTTGGTTGGTAATATACTCACACAATAATGATTGCAGCTTAGGTCTGGTAAGTTCTCTTTGTCTAATTTCATTGACTATGATTATGCCAGGTTGATTTAGCTTTTATTTTCTCTCATTTGATCCAGTCTATGGGCTTATTAGTGTTTTGTTTATATTAATTGTGAGAAAGGTTTTAAATTGCAGTTTTGTCTTGATCCTCGATGTTGTGGGAAATTGCGGCCATAATTTCAGTTGCAATAACTCTAAAAACCTATATTTTGCAATCAAAATCATAGTCATTGACCTTTTTCAAAACCTTGATTGTGAGTATGGTTGTATCATTTCATACTTGTGTATTTATTACTGCTTGAAAATCTCTCTTACTTGGGGCGAATGAATTGCTTCACTTACTGAGAAATCTGAACATAAATATTGCGATGCATACTCTTTTTAGTTGTGATTACATGAAACCAATTAAGGTAGTATTAAAGTTTAAACCTTTTAAGTGTGATATGTTATTGACAAAATTTTTGTTCTTTTTTCTTGTTTCCCCCAAATAGTGACACGTCATCATACACATGTTGAAATAATCTATAGGTGTCTCATTTTCTACAACTAAAGTTATGCAAATCAAATTTTTACTTTTTTAATTTCAGTCCATGGAACGATGTTCCATTTAAGGATGCGGTAGAGAAAACTGATATGGGCTATATCTCTCTGAATGGATTTCTATCTCAGGTGCTTATTTTATTACTTTCCATTAGTCTTCAATCTTCATCATTGGATAAATCTCCTAAAGGATTTTTTTTTTTTTAAATTCCCAATTCTAATTGTGAGCATTATTCATGCTTGTGGTCCACAATGAATTTTTTCCTTGCTAATATAGTGAACAAATTGTGAGGTTGAGACTTGAGATAGGTTATGTGATAGCAACTGCCATCAACATTATATATATATATATGTGTGTGTGTGTGTGTGTGTGTGATTAATTGAAGAAAGAAAAAAAAAAAAGAAACAAGAGAAGGAGCTCCTAGTTCTGAGAATAATCTCTAGTCCTGACAATTCCGTTAGTATTCACATACTCCCTCACAAGAAAATTTTTCTTTCTTTAGCTAACTTGCTCCCGACCTCATCTATGGTTTGTTTTGTAATAATGGGCCTAACTAATCTTAGCCTTACATGTATATACTTGAAGGAGTTTAGCAGCTTTTGTAATTGGGATTTGGTTCCTATCAATTCCACCTTCCATAAATTCTGTCTTGTCCTCAAGGTAAAAGGTAGCAAACTTCTCCTTGATTCCCTTTGCTTCTCCCAAGTAGATTTCTTCAAATGGTTGAGTCTTCCAAAGTATGAGCCATTCAGTGACAACCTTGCCATTACACACTTACATTAGATGCTAGAACTTCTTCCGGAACAGTTGGATTTGTGTCTTCAACCTCCATCTTAGGGGGCATTGTGACTTCTACTGGTTTATTGTGATGAGATTACTTGAGCTGGGATAGGTGGAATACATGATGAACTTTTGGCTGCATTTGGTAATTGTGGGCTACAATTTGGAAAGGACCAATGACATGTCACTTGTTTACAAAAAAATGTGCATCTTTCTTTGTAGTTTGTTGAGCTCTTTGTAGATGTTACTTCAACTGACACAAGGCATCACCTCTATCAACTAAAACATGTGCCACTGACTCAACTAAGGCTTCCCCATTCAAATACCTTATGACAGTTGATGGGGGCCTACTATACATGATTTCAAATGGGGTTTTCCAATTGTTGTATGGTATATGTATTATAACAAAAATCAGCCCATGACAATTACTTGAGAAAACTTATTTAGGGTTTGATGTTTGGTCACTGATACATTGTATTTATAGAAAAAGGGACAACAGAGAGGATATGGGCCTTAGCCCAAAGATACATAAACAACAGATCTCAACATTCTCCCTCAAGCTGGAGCATACAAATTGTATGTACCAAGTTTGGAACAAATGAATTGAATCCCAAGTCCTCTTAAGGATTTAATTAAAATATCTATCAGTTGCTCATTGAAGCTTACAAATTCAGTTAAAAGTTTCTTAGACAACAATTTCTCTCTAACAAAATGACAATCAATCTCAATATGTTTTGTTCTTTCGTGAAAGACTGGGTTGGAGGCAATATAGAGAGCTGCTTGATTATCACACAATAACTTCATTTGCCCAATATCATAAAATTTTAAATTTTGAAGGAGTTGTTTGGTCTACACAAGTTCACAAGTAGCAAGTGACATAGATCTATACTCAGCTTCTGCACTAGATCGAGTAATAACATTTTGCTTTTTACTCTTTCAAGAAATCAAATTTCCTCCAATAAAGATACAATACCCAATAGTCGATCTTCTATTAATTGGACAACTAGCCCAGTCTGTATCACAATAACCACGAATTTGAATAATACCTTTATCTTCATATAACAACCCTTGTCCTAGGACCCCTTTAATATATCTCAGAATGCGAATTAAGGCATCCCAGTGATCAACACAAGGATTTTGCATGAATTGGAACTACAACTGCATAAGTAAGATCCGTTCTGGTAATAGTAAGATAAATGAGTTTACCAACCAACCTCCTATATTTTTCTGGATCTAACAACTTTTCTCCTTCATCAATTTTTGGTTAGGGTCCATTGGGGTATCAATGAACTTACAATTTGTTAGACTAGTCTCCTTTAGAATATCAAGAGCATACTTCCTTTGAGAGATGATCACACCTTCCTTTGACTGGGCCACTTCAATACCAAGAAAATATTTCAATTTACCAAGATCTTTGGTTTGGAAGTGAGCAAACAGATGATTCTTCAGTTGGCTGATCTTAGTATAATCATTGCCTGTAATAAAAATATCATCAACATAAACCATAAGATACACCCACTTGCCTGAAGAGAAATGACAATAAAACATTGAGTGGTTTGCTTCACTCCTTGTCATGCCAAACAACTGCACAACATGACTGAATTTTCCAAACCAAGTGATGTGAACATGACCTATGATAAGGGCTAGAGCAAGGGAAGCAAATGAAGTTCTTCAACAAGTATTGTTGGTTGACCAAATTGTGTTTTGGATTAATCAATTAATGGGCTTTAATTTAGTTTTATTGCAAGTTGTAATAAGGACCCAATTGAAAATTTAGTTATCAGTCTTTGGGATACCAAGAGGGTGCATAGCTGATTGATTTTTGGATGCCACAATTTCAGTTACAATCAATCCTTAAGTAGTTTTCAATTCCTAGGTTAATAAATCATTATTAGCATTTATTTTCCTTTAATGAATATTTGTAACTCTGATGACAAAACTTCTTTATAAGCTGAACCATTTTTATCAGAAATAACAAGTTGAGTTTTATTTTTAGAAATATTAGAGTTTATCTCTTTTATCTTAGTGAGAGTGATTCTCCTAAGTTCTTGAGTGATTCAAGAACATTTGGCTGTATCAAAGGACTTTCACATCCTTTGTGTGTTGCCTTCCTTGGAAAGAGTGATTCTTTCCTTCCACCTTATCATTAAATTCCTAAATTTCCTACAAGGTTCTAATCTTAAAGATCCTAAATCACCCCTTGGTCTCCCAAAGGCTGATGACTAAATTTTCAATTGGACCCTTAATACAAGTTAAAACAAAATCAAACTAAAGCTCATTAATTAATTAATTCAAACATAATTTGGTCAACCAACAATATTTGTTGAAGAACTTCCTTTATTTCCCTTGCTTTAGTCCTTATCATAGGTCATGTTCACATCATTCTCTCCCTCTTGAAAATTTTACATTCAATTTGTCAGACTTATTTATGTTTGAATAAAGAGATTAGGGTTTAGGGTCCCCTTGTGATTCATATCACCAAGCTCGGGGTGACTGCTTCAAGCCATAAAGAGATTGGTGTAACTTGCACACTAAACCAAACTGTCCCTAAGCAACAAAGACAGGAGGTTGCTTCATATAAGTATCTTCCTCAAGGTCATCATGAAGAAAGACATTTTTAATGTCCAGTTGGTGAAGGGGCCAATGACGAATCGCAACCATGGCAAGGAAAAGACGAATAGTGGAAATCTTAGCTACTGGAGAGAATGTATCACAGTAGTCGAGGCCATAAAATTGAGTGTAGTCTTTAGCTACTAAACGAGCTTTAAGACTGTTGAATATAGGGAAAAACTGTATAGGGTTAATTTCCCTTGTGTATTTACCACACATAGGGCAGTGTATTTATAATAAAGAAAGGTACTCCTCAAAAGAGTAACAGAATACAAATAGGGTAAATAAAAAGATATTATTTGATATTGTGATTAACAATATCTAACAATATCTCAACAATATCAAATAATATCAACTAATATCTAATCATATCTAACACTCCCCCTCAAGCTGGAGCATACAAATCGTATGTGCCTAGCTTGGTACAAAGATAATCCATCCTAGGTCCCCGTAAAGACTTAGTGAAAATATCTCGCTAATTGATCACATGAGTTAACGAACTCAGTCTTGATGTCTCCAGACATAATCTTTTCCGAATAAAATGGCAGATCAATCTCAATGTGTTTAGTCCTCTCATGAAAGACAGGATTAGAGCTTATATGGAGAGCAGCCTGATTGTCACACACTAGTGTCATTTGAGTGACATCTCCAAATTGTAGCTCTTTAAGCAATTGCTTGAGCCAAATAAGTTCACAGGTAGCCGAGGCCATAGCTCTATACTCGCTTCGCACCTGGATCTTGCCACAACACTTTGTTTCTTACTTTTCCATGAGATCAAGTTACCACCAATGGAAACACAATACCCGAGATGTAGATCTTCTATCGGAGGGAGATCCTGCCCAATCAGCATCCGAATAGCGGACAACTCTTGTATGATTATGGGAGTCATACACCAAACCTTTTCCAGGAGACTTTTTGATGTAATTTAATATACGGATGACCGCATTCCAATGATCTTGACAAGGAGAATTGAGGAATTGACTCACCACACCGACCGCAAAGGAAATGTCGAGGCGAGTAACTCGTAAGATAATTTAATTTTCCAACTAATCTTCTATACTCGTTCGGGATTTGACATTGGCTCCCCCGATTTGGCAAGAGTTTGGTATTAGGATCCATGGGTGTGTCAACAGGCTTTGAATTCATCAACCCAGCTTTCCTCCAGAATATCCAATGCATACTTTCTTTGAGATATAACAATGCCATCGATAGATTGTGCTACCTCAATACCCAAGAAATATCCGAGTTTGCCAAGATCTTTGGTTTGAAAATGGTGGCAAAGGTGTTGTTTCATCCGAGAGATGCCATGATGGTCACTACCTGTAAGAACAATGTCATCGACATACACTATCAAATAGATACATCCAAGCATTCGAGTGACTGGTAAAAGACCGAGTGGTCCGCCTCACTTCTAGTCATGCCAAATTGTTGAACAACGTCGCTAAATTTTCCAAACCAGGCCCTAGGAGACCGTTTTAGGCCATATAAAGATTTGCGAAGACGACATACCAATCCGGAAGACTCCCCGAGCAACAAATCCGGAGGTTGCTCCATATAAATCTCTTCTTGCAAATCGCCGTTCAAGAAAGCATTTTTGACATCCAGTTGATAAAGAGGCCATTGTTGAATAGCAGACCATGGCAATGAATAAACGAACGAAGCCATCTTTGCCACTCGGAGAGAAAGTATCACCATAATCCAACCCAAAAATTTGGGTATAGCCTTTGGCTACAAGGCGAGCTTTGAGGCGATCAATAGTACCATCAGGACCAACCTTGATAGCGAAGACCCACCCGCAACCAACAACAGATTTTCTAGATGGTAATGGGACAAGCGTCCGGGTTCCACTAGTCCGAAGAGCACCGAGTTCATCTAGCATGGCCCGACGCCAACCAGGGTGGGCTAAGGCTTCGAGAGACGATTTAGGAATAGACACGGAAGAAATAGACGAGAGACAGGTATAAAATGGTGAAGAAATTCGATGATAACTTAAAGCAGTATAATGTGGAGAAGGATTACGAGTAGAACGTGTACCTTTACGAAGGGCAATAGGAAGGTCGGACTCGTGGACTGAACCGGAGGAGGCAGAGTATTTGGCACCGGGAGTGAGTCATGTGGCGTCTGTTGTGGGCGAGGTCTCGCGACTATAAACCTGAAGGGGTGGTGGAGGAGGAGGGGCTAATGGTGGATGGTCCTCAACATAAGGATCAATGAGAACAGGAATAGGAACTGTAGCGAGATGGAGACTCAGCAGGTAGGGAAGGGTCCTTAAAGTAAAAGGAAAACTCATTGAAGGTGACATCGTGCAGACACAAAATAGCGATTAAGAGAAGGAGAAAAACACTTGTATCCTTTTTGGGATCGAGTAAATCCTAAGAAAACACATTTGTGTGATCGAGGAGATAACTTATCATGACCAGGATCAAAATTGTGGACAAAACAGGTAGACCCAAAAACCTTCGGAGGTAAAGGATGGAGAGTGTCATGAGGAAATAAAATAGAATGGGGAATTTTGTTATCTAAAACCGAAGAGGGCATACGATTAATAAGATAACAGGCAGTAAGAACAAGCATCACCCCAAAAATGTTGAGGAACCTCACCATGAATTAAAAGAGTACGGGTTGTTTCAATAAGGTGTCTATTCTTGCGCTCGACCACCCCATTTTGTTGAGGGGTATAAGCACAGGAAGTTTGATGAAGAATGCCATGAGAAGCCATAAATTGTTTAAACGAGTTTGAAAGATATTCACGGCCATTATCACTTCGAAAAGTTTGAATAGAGACACCAAATTGATTTTAAATTTCATGATAAAAGTTTTGGAATATAGAAAACAACTCGAACGATTTTTCATTAAAAATAACCAAGTGCAACGAGAGAAATCATCAATAAAAGTAACAAAATATTGAAAACCTAAATTAGACTTAACACGACTCGGGTCCCCAAATGTCGAGTGAACTAAGGCAAAGGGGGATGAAGCACGCTGGGAAACACTACGAGAAAAGGAAGTACGACTATGTTTGCCTAATCGACAGGACTCACATACCAAATTGGACAACCGGGATAAGCCGGGAACAAGTTGCCGTAATTTGCGCAGACCGGGGTGACCAAGCCGAGCATGAAGGAGAGAAGGAGACTCCATAACCGTGCCAACATGTGGAGAAGGTTGAAGATAATAAAGTCCATGTGACTCACATCCGGTGCCAATCACTCTTTGCGAGCTCCGGTCCTGTAGGGAAACAAAAGTTTTGGTAAAAGAGATAACACAATCAAGAGATCGAGTTAGACGGCTAATGGATAATAAGTTAAAGGGGGACCCGGGTACACACAAAACATTATCAATGGACAACGAGGGAAAAGAGTAACCGTTCCAACACCATGAGCTAAAGTTGTAGACCCATTAGCCATTGTAACAGAGGGTAAATTATGAGAAGAAGTGAAAGAGGAAAATAAGGATTTGTTACCGGTGATGTGATCGGTGGCGCCTGAGTCAAGAACCCAAGGGCCAATAGAAGAAGAGTGAGTCAGACCAGCAAAAGATGTACCTGTGTGGGCAACAGAAGTAGTGGAACTGGAGGGCTTTCGATCCTCATACCATTGAAGAAAATCATTGAAGATAGCAGATTTGTCTGAAGGTACAGACTAAGGAGGATCCACATAATCCGCCACAAGATCCTTATCTTGAGGAGCAATAACATCAAGAAGATTGTAACAAACACCATAAAGACGTTGAGTGTCATTGGTGTATAATAATTTGGCTTGTTCCCAAACGTCATAACATGTGCCATACGATCGAAAAATTTGTTTTAAAGAAGATTGGATGGTATTCTTGAGAACCATACATATATGAGCATCAACTTTCTTCCAACGGACACGATCATTGGAAGGAACATCATCTACCTTGGTAGTAAGATGATCAACATACCCCCGACTCTCAAGCCAAAGTCTAATATCGGATGCCCAAGTTGCATAATTCGTACCATCTAATTTATCAATGGGTAAATTCACATTGACATAATTAGTAAAAACAGATTGCTCGGACCCACCGGAGTCGACGGAGGTAACTTCGAATTGGAAGTGGCAGCGGAAGATGCCATGGAGGAAGAGAGAAAAACCCTAAAACACCAAAGAGGTCCGATTGGAGCGGCGAGGACAGATCCGGAGAGAGGAGAAGGGGCGACGCCGGCGCAAAGATCGGCGGCCCGAACGGCGGCGAGACGCGCGCCACGCGCGGCGGAACGGGAGAAGGTGGCGCGGCTTCGGGAGGCGTGTGAGGGAGCGTGGCCGCTCGATGACCGCGAAACTTCCATGGTGGAGGTCGCACGGAGGACGCGAGCAAAACCCCGTGCTCGGCGGTCCGAACTGCTACTCTGGCGGCGGCGGCGGCGGCGGACGGCGGTGGCGACGGCGGCTGCGATGGAGGCGGCGACAGCTGTAGGTTCAGTGGCAGAGCCGAAAAAAATCCCAAGAGACCTTAAACTCTTGATACCATGTTGAATATAGGGAAAAGCTGTATAGGGTTAATTTCCCTTGTGTTTTTACCACACATAGGGCGATGTATTTATAATAAAGAAAGGTACTCCTCAAAAGAGTAACAGAATACAAATAGGGTAAATAAAAAGATATTATTTGATATTGTGATTAACAATATCTAACAATATCTCAACAATATCAAATAATATCAACTAATATCTAATCATATCTAACAAAGACGATCCACTTTATCATTATTATCTACTTTAACTGCATAGATCCATCTACAACCCACAACCTTTTTGCCAGGAGGAAGAGGAACAAGCTCCTAAGTGCAATTGTGCTCAAGTGCCTGCATTTCATCAATCATAGTTTGTCGTCATTCAAGGTGATCAAATGCCTCATGAACATTATTAAAAATAGACGTATCAGCCAAAGAGACAACAAAAGAAGAAAATAAAAGAGACAAATGATGGTAACTTAAAAAATTATAAATAGGAAAGGGATTGCGAGTGGAACGAGTACCTTTTCTTAAGTACAATAGGCCAGCCAGAATTAGAAGTGGAAGGTAAGGTTGAAGGATCCATAGTATGAGAAACTGATAAAGACGGATTTAAATCACAATTATCTATAGGAACTGGTAAAGGTGTAGGAGGTGAATCATTATGACCTGTAGACTAAATTGGGAAAGAAACAGGTATAGAAAGAACTTGTTGAATTGATGAACCATCTTCCATTGGGGAAGAAAAGGAGGGTGTTTCCTCAAAGAAGGTGACATCAGCAGACATATAATATCTTTTGGAAGATGGAGAATAACATTTATACCCTTTCTGAAGGCGAGAGTACCCCAAGAAAACATATTTAATGGCCTTAGCACTTAGTTTATCAAGACCTGGAGATACATTGTGAATAAAACAAGTACAACTAAATACACGATGAGATACAGGGAAAAAAGGATCATTTGGGAAGATAACAGAATATGGAATTTGATTTTTAAGAGAGGAAGATGACATCCAATTAATAAAAAAAACAAGCAGTGTGAACTGCATCTCCCCAATGATGAACGTGTAGTCTCAATAAGGTGTCTATTTTTCCTTTCTGCAATGCCATTTTGCTGTGGGGTGTGAGAACAAGTTAATTGATGTAAAATTCCTTGGGAAGATAGAAAAGAAGAAAAGGAGGCAGAGAAATATTCTTTGACATTATCACTTTTGAGAACTTTAATTATCTTCCCAAATTGATTTTTAATTTCATTGTAAAAGGACATAAAAATGGACAAAAGTTCATATTTGTCTTTCATCAACTAAACCCAATTACATCTAGAAAATTCATCAATAAAGTTCACAAAATACCGTAAGCCAAAAGAAGAAACACAGCTTGGTCCCCAAACATCAGAATGAATATTTGAAAAAGGAAAATTACATCGAGTTTCAGACTGTTTAGGAAAAGTAGACCTAACATGTTTTTCTAATTAACAAGATTAACACTCTAAAACTTGAAGATGTTGAAGATTAGGAGTCATCACTTTCAACTTAGATAGACTTGGGTGACCTAGACGATCATGCAAAAGTTTAGGGGCAGGAGAAACCAGACAAGACATCGAAGGACTTGGTTTTAGATAGTACAGACCACGTGATTCATGTTCTTTTCCAATCAGACGACCCATACCATGTTCCTAAATAACAAAAGAATTGGAAGTAAAAAGGTTTCAAAACAATTCAAAGAACGAGCAAGTTGACTTAGAGAGATCAAGTTATAAGGACAATTAGGAATGAAAAGAACATAATTTAAATTTAGAGATGAGGTTAAAGGAACTTGGCCAACACCTTGAGATTTCACTTTGGATCCATTAGCTATAGTGATTAAGTGAGGAATTTTAGGATAGGACATGAAGGAAAACAATGAACTATTATAAAATATATGATCAGAGGCACCTAAATCAAGAATCCATGGGTTCTGACCTTCCATAGATTGAGAAATGCATGCAGTTGAAACACTTGGTATTGAAGAGGATTGACCCTGACTGTTAAACTTTCCATATTTGAACTTCAAAAACTCCTGATACTCCTCATAAGAAATCTTCATATCTTGCTTCTCCGATTTAGATGCATGGGTAGTCTTATCAGGAAAGCCATGCAAAGAATAACAATTTTCTTGCGTGTGTCTCATCCTCTTACAATAGGTGCATTGAGAACGAACTTTCGAACTACCACGTTCACCTCGATTATTGCGTCCTCCCCCTTGACCCCGAGGGGCAACCATAGCAGAAGTTTCAACCGTCTCCACCTGGTTCTCATCAACCATGAGATTAGGAACCAGAATCAACCTAGTGACAAGATTATCCATTGATGGAACATGATTGCCAGCTAGGATTTGATCACACACGTGATCAAACTCAGAATGTAGACTTCTCAAAATTAGAACAATGTATAACTTATCGAGTTTGGTATTTAACTCCTCTAAGGTATTTGGAATAAGAAAACTTTTTAATTCTTCCACAACAACTCTAACTTTTGTGATGTGAGTCATCATGTCATGATTGGTCTGCTTCAGTGATGTCACTCTTTGAGTTACATCAAAGAGACGTTGAATATCATTAGCAAAAATGTCTTGAGCTTTTTCCCACAAAGAAGAATAGGTTTTGAATGACCTGAGAAGCTCAAGAACATCCGGTTCCACAGACTGCGATAACATTGCACAAAGTTGAAAGTCTATTTTCTCCCACTGAGACCTTTCTGCATCGGAAATAGAGTCTACATCCTTCTCCAAATGGTTGTGATGCCCTTGACCGAGAAACCATAGCTTAATTGAAGCAGACCAGGATAAATAATTTTCCAGTTGAGCCTGACACTAGTTATGGTGGGAGTAGCAGAGAAGGTGAAGGCAGAGGATGAAGCCATCTGAACCAGAAAAGATGAATAAAGCCAACGAATAGGGTTACCCACGGGACCTCTCACACACAATTCTCATACCAGAAAACTAAAGGCACCATTGGTCTCAGAGGACACCGACGAGTCGAATGGAGGTAGTTGGCCTTGATTCCAGCCATTGGAAGGCGGTGCGTGGGACACATGCGCCTGAGAGGGCTCATCGGGATGACCGTACGTGACGGTGTGTGGGGCAGTTAACGGAGGAGCCACTTGTAGGAGTGGGTCGCGCTCCTCGAGGCGAGCAAAACCACTCCTTCGCTTGTCCAAATAGAGATGGTGGCCGGCGTTAGCAACATCGGCCTGAGTTGACAAAGGCGACTGGAAATCAATACGGGATTTACCCGCTCTGATATCAACTTGAGAAAACTTATTTAGGATTTGATGCAATGACCAAAGGCACTAATACATTATATTTATAGAAAAAAGGGACAATAGAGAGGATATGGGCCTTAGCCCAAACCCTTAACCCTAGTCTAAGGAACATTGAAAAAGAATACTAAAAGATACATAAACAACATATCTCAACACAACTAAAATGCCACTGATTAGAAACCTTCTCAAGAAAAGTGCACCATGGTCACTAATGGTAGATTTAGAGAATCTATGCAATGTTATGACTTGTTTGGCAAATCTTTATGCAACATTCTCGACTGTAAATGGGTGTCTAAGGTTGATAAAATGGGCATATTTAGACAATTGATCAACTATTATCATTTTAACTACATATCCATGTGACTTTGGAAGCCCCATGTAAAATCCATTAAAGTCTCTACCCAAATTCGCTCTAAGATTGGGACGGACGGTAAAAACCCAATTGGGGACAATGTTTGGTATTTGTGCCATTTACATACATCACATTGGTGAACAAAATCTATAACACTTTTCTTCATTCCCTTTTAGTAAAAGTTTTAGCCAACCTCATGTATGTTTTCCTGAACTCTAGGGTTGGTATGAAACTCTTGTAATAATATAGGAACCTTAGATGAACTTTTAGATGATAACTAATTCCCTTCATAGAAAAACAATCTTTTTATTCAACTGTAACCTGGTTTGATTGAAGGTCAGCTTGCAAATTATTTTGCATTTTTACCAAATATTGATATGTTTGTATTTACTCCTTCAACTTGAAAAAATTCAACAAACATGGACTCGTAACTATGATTCCCAATTCAAAGTAGCATGTCTTCTTGATAGAACATTTACAACTTCATTTTCAGGACCATGTTTATACACAAGTTTAAATTGGTATCCTAAAAGCTTGGATAACCAACATTGAAGGTTTAGTGGTAATTCTCTAGTGGAATAAATGTTTTTGTTGAACAGTCAACACAAATACCATAATTTCCTATTCATACACAAATTTTGCCAAAGGTTTATATATAGTGAAAGAGCCTTGCTAATGTATGTTATGGGTCTTTGGTCTTACACGAGGATTGTACCAATACTCCAAAAAAAGCTAAACAAGCCTTGAGATGATTGAAGAAATCTTAGGTCTCCTCCCACAATGAAACCCATCTTTTTTAGTTAGATTTATTAAAGGACAAGCTAATATCCCATAGTCCTTGATGAACTCCCTGTAGTACCTAGTGAGCCTTAGAAACCCTCTTACTCCCTTGACAACTTGAACCTTTGAAGGGTCCATATCCACTCCATATGCTAAAACAACATGACCAACGTATTCTATTGTGAGTTGACCAAGGGAACATTTCTTTCTATCTGCCACAAACTAGTGTTGGACCAAGAGCTTGAGCCCTAAATCTAAATGGAGAATATGAGACTGCCAAGTAGATCTATACACCAAGATATCATTAAAGAATACCAACTTGTAGTACCTCAATAATGGCTTGAAAACATAATGATGATGCATTGAAAAGTTGAAGGTGCATTCATGAGTCCAAAAGGTATCACAAGATACACATAATGTCTATCATGAGTGTGAAATGCGTTTTTGTGTGTATCCTTGTCCTTATTTGATGGAACCCAAAATCAATCGTAGCGAAAAAACATGACCTATTAAACTTATTTAACAATGCATTTATGGTTGGAATGAGGTACTTGTCTGGAATAATTACTCCTAAAAAAATGGATTTAAGCCTAACTCAACCTTATAAGATACTATTTGTATCCATTTTTAGACTATAATTTGGCCACTTGTCTAGTTGACGTAGGATCTCCAACTCCCTCATGACAAGGATTGGACATCTCGAGAATATGAGACTAGATATTTGTAGGTGGTCCAATACACCCTTTCATGCCAAGGAGTAAACATCTCAAAAGCATGAGATTAGATATTTTGTGGGTGATCCAATAACGACCTAATAGTAGGTGGCAAAATTGGCCTAATAAACGTTGCTAGCATAGGCCGTAATACTATCGAGTTTATTTAACTCTCATTCAACCTTACAAAACTGATTTAAAAGATAAGGTTTGCATCCACTTGTATATTATAATTTGGTTACATGTCTAATTGGTCTGGGATCCCCAAACATTCACTCATACCAAGGACTAGGCATCTTGAGAACTTAGGACTAGATTTGTGGGTGGTCTCAATGATTACCGTATTCATAAGACCCATTTAATTGTATAGATAGTGTTGATTGAGCTTTGGACCCACTTACGACTTAGCTAATCAACGAGGTTGTAGTCTTTATTTGTTGTGTTCTATGCCACTTACCCTACTCCTAGCTTTTTGAGGTGAAGAGCAAGTGAATTTTTTATCAATCAACTATGAACTAGAAATTAATTTATGTCGATGTTGTAGCTTGAATGCAAGAACCTCCATCCAATTTCTTTCTTCAACTCTCCTAGGAAGAAAGCCATGTATGGGTACCCAAGCCATAAGCACTTCAAAAAGATTTTACATACTTATCAATGGTTTCGTTCTGCTGAAGCAACATAAGTTGCAAGAATTACCTGAGTTGTGATCCCCATTGTGGTCCATGAGTGTTTAAACATTTCCAAGTTGATTAGGGATTAGAATTGTACACAAATTTGCAAAAGCTGCACTTGCATCTTTGGTGGTGTTCCTTACAACACGAAGTATGTCTTGGCATTAGAAATTTATCTAATCAGATCCTCTCCATTGATATGGGAAATTCTACTCATGTTGAAAGTCAAAACTTATTTTAGACGATTACAGTGGATGAAGAGCTTATTTGGTATTGACATTACTACATATGATGACTCTGGTTCTTCCTATTGTTAAAGGATTCCATCTCACACCTAGGTATGCAAAGCTTTAAAGGACTTGGTAATCTCATTGACACTAGTCATCAAGGAACCCAATTGAGCAGTGTATTCCCACGGTTGAATATAGGGAAAAACTGTATAGGGTTAATTTCCCTTATGTATTTACCACACATAGGGCAGTGTATTTATAATAAAGAAAGGTACTCCTCAAAAGAGTAACAGAATACAAATAGAGTAAATAAAAAGATATTATTTAGAGTAAATAAAAAGATATTATTTGATATTGTGATTAACAATATCTAACAATATCTCAACAATATCAAACAATATCAACTAATATCTAATCATATCTAACACTCCCCCTCAAGCTGGAGCATACAAATTGTATGTGCGAAGCTTGGTACAAAGATAATCCATCCTAGGTCCCCGTAAAGACTTAGTGAAAATATCTGCTAATTGATCACATGAGTTAACGAACTCAGTCTTGATGTCTCCGGACATAATCTTTTCCCGAATAAAATGGCGAATCAATCTCAATGTGTTTAGTCCTCTCATGAAAGACAGGATTAGAGCTTATATGGAGAGCAGCACTGATTATCACACACTAGTGTCATTTGAGTGACATCTCCAAATTGTAGCTCTTTAAGCAATTGCTTGAGCCAAATAAGTTCACAGGTAGCTGAGGCCATAGCTCTATACTCGCTTCTGCACCTGGATCTTGCCACAACACTTTGTTTCTTACTTTTCCATGAGATCAAGTTACCACCAATGGAAACACAATACCCGGATGTAGATCTTCTATCGAGAGGGAGATCCTCGCCCAATCAGCATTCGAATAGCGAGACAACTCTTGTATGATTATGGGAGTCATACACCAAACCTTTTCCAGGAGACTTTTTGATGTAATTTAATATACGGATGACTGCATTCCAATGATCTTGACAAGGAGAATTGAGGAATTGACTCACCACACTGACTGCAAAGGAAATGTCAGGGCGAGTAACTGTAAGATAATTTAATTTTCCAACTAATCTTCTATACTGTTCAGGATTTGACATTGGCTCCCCCGATTTGGCAAGAGTTTGGTATTAGGATCCATGGGTGTGTCAACAGGCTTTGAATTCATCAACCCAGTTTCCTCCAAAATATCCAATGCATACTTTCTTTGAGATATAACAATGCCATCGGTAGATTGTGCTACCTCAATACCCAAGAAATATCCGAGTTTGCCAAGATCTTTGGTTTGAGAATGGTGGTAAAGGTGTTGTTTCATCTGAGAGATGCCATGATGGTCACTACCTGTAAGAACAATGTCATCGACATACACTATCAAATAGATACATCCAACATTCGAGTAACGGTAAAAGACTAAGTGGTCTGCCTCACTTCTAGTCATGCCAAATTGTTGAACAACGCTGCTAAATTTTCCAAACCAGGCCCTAGGAGACTGTTTTAGGCCATATAAAGATTTGCGAAGACGACATACCAATCCAGAAGACTCCCCCGAGCAACAAATCCGGAGGTTGCTCCATATAAATCTCTTCTTGCAAATCGCCATTCAAGAAAGCATTTTTGACATCCAAGTTGATAAAGAGGCCATTGTTGAATAGCAGACCATGGCAATGAATAAACGAACGAAGCCATCTTTGCCACTCGGAGAGAAAGTATCACCATAATCCAACCCAAAAATTTGGGTATAGCCTTTGGCTACAAGGCGAGCTTTGAGGCGATCAATAGTACCATCGGAACCAACCTTGATAGCGAAGACCCACCTGCAACCAACAACAGATTTTCCAGATGGTAATGGGACAAGCGTCCAGGTTCCACTAGTCCGAAGAGCACCGAGTTCATCTAGCATGGCCTCGACACCAACCAGGGTGGGCTAAGGCTTCGAGACAGATTTAGGAATAGACACAGAAGAAATAGACGAGAGACAGGTATAAAATGGTGAAGAAATTCGATGATAACTTAAAGTAGTATAATGTGGAGAAGGATTACGAGTAGAACGCGTACCTTTACGAAGGACAATGGGAAGGTCGGACTCGTGGACCGAACCGGAGGAGGCAGAGTATTTGGCACCGGGAGTGAGTCATGTGGCGTCTGTTGTGGGCGAGGTCTCGCGACTATAAACCCGAAGGGGTGGTGGAGGAGGAGGGGCTAATGGTGGATGGTCCTCAACATAAGGATCAATGAGAACAGGAATGGGAACTGTAGCGAGATGGAGACTCAGCAGTAGGGAAGGGTCCTTAAAGTAAAAGGAAAACTCATTGAAGGTGACATCGACAGACACAAAATAGCGATTAAGAGAAGGAGAAAAACACTTATATCCTTTTTGGGATCGAGTAAATCCTAAGAAAACACATTTGTGTGATCGAGGAGATAACTTATCATGACCAAGCATCAAAATTGTGGACAAAACAGGTAGACCCAAAAACCTTCGAGAGGTAAAGGATGGAGAGTGTCATGAGGAAATAAAATAGAATGGGGAATTTTGTTATCTAAAACCGAAGAGGGCATACGATTAATAAGATAACAGCGAGTAAGAACAAGCATCACCCCAAAAATGTTGAGGAACCTCACCATGAATTAAAAGAGTACAGAGTTGTTTCAATAAGGTGTCTATTCTTGCGCTCAGCCACCCCATTTTGTTGAGGGGTATAAGCACGGAAGTTTGATGAAGAATGCCATGAGAAGCCATAAATTGTTTAAACGAGTTTGAAAGATATTCACGGCCATTATCACTTCGAAAAGTTTGAATAGAGACACCAAATTGATTTTTAATTTCATGATAAAAGTTTTGGAATATAGAAAACAACTCGTAACGATTTTTCATTAAAAATAACCAAGTACAACGAGAGAAATCATCAATAAAAGTAACAAAATATTGAAAACCTAAATTAGACTTAACACGACTGGGTCCCCAAATGTCGAGTGAACTAAGGCAAAGGGGGATGAAGCACGCTGGGAAACACTACGAGAAAAGGAAGTACGACTATGTTTGCCTAACCGACAGGACTCACACACCAAATTGGACAACCGGGATAAGCTGGGAACAAGTTGCTCGTAATTTGCGCAGACCGGGGTGACCAAGCTGAGCATGAAGGAGAGAAGGAGACTCCATAACCGTGCCAACATGTGGAGAAGGTTGAAGATAATAAAGTCCATGTGACTCACATCCTAGGTGCCAATCACTCTTTGCGAGCTCCGGCTTCGTAGGGAAACGAAGTTTTGGTAAAAGAGATAACACAATCAAGAGATTGAGTTAGACAGCTAATGGATAATAAGTTAAAGGGGGACCCGGTACATACAAAACATTATCAATGGACAACGAGGGAAAAAGAGTAACCGTTCCAACACCATGAGCTAAAGTTGTAGACCCATTAGCCATTGTAACGGAGGGTAAATTATGAGAAGAAGTGAAAGAGGAAAATAAGGATTTGTTACCGGTGATGTGATCGGTGGCGCCTGAGTCAAGAACCCAAGGGCCAATAGAAGAAGAGTGAGTCGGACCAGCAAAAGATGTACCTGTGTGGGCAACGAAGTAGTGGAACCTGGAGGGCTTTCGATCCTCATACCATTGAAGAAAATCATTGAAGATAGCAGATTTGTCCGAAGGTACAGACGAAGGAGGATCCACAGCAGAGGATTGTGCGGAAGAATCGGTCCGAGTAACTGCAGCAGATCGGCGAGGATAACCATGTAAAGCATAACATTTGTCAATTTTGTGGCCTAGTTTGCCACAATGGTCACACTTGACACGCCCTTTGCCTGGCTTGTGAGAGCGATTACAATCATCACGGTGAGAGGCCAAGGCGAGATGAATCATTAGAAACTACAGGGGAATATTGAGAGGTTTACATGGCACCCGCAAAAGGGAGGAACTGGTAGCGGTAAAACTGGGTGTAACAGGGGAACCCAAAATCCGGTCACGAACAGGGGCATATTTATCGAGCAAGTCCGTGTAACATCAAAACCATGAAAAACTTTGATCGTTGCTCTAATTCTTGGGCAGGAGTCGAGGCAGGGGGTAATAACTCATTAAATTCATGGAGAAGAGCATGGATCTTACCCACATAATCCGCCACAGGATCCTTATCTCGAGGAGCAATAACATCAAGAAGATTGTAACAAACACCATAAAGACGTTGAGTGTCATTGGTGTATAATAATTTGGCTTGTTCCCAAACGTCATAACATGTGCCATACGATCGAAAAATTTGTTTTAAAGAAGATTGGATGGTATTCTTGAGAACCATACATATATGAGCATCAACTTTCTTCCAACGGACACGATCATTGGAAGGAACATCATCTACCTTGGTAGTAAGATGATCAACATACCCCTGACTCTCAAGCCAAAGTCTAATATCAGATGCCCAAATTGCATAATTCGTACCATCTAATTTATCAATGGGTAAATTCACATTGACATAATTAGTAAAAAACAGATTGCTCAGACCCACCGGAGCTGACAGAGGTAACTTCAGAATTGGAAGTGGCAGCGGAAAATGCCATGGAGGAAGAGAGAGAAAAACCCTAAAACACCAAAGAGGTCCGATTGGAGCAGCGAGGACAGATCCGGAGAGAGGAGAAGGAGGCGACGCCGGCGCAAAGATCGGCGGCCCGAACGGCGGCGAGACGCGCGCCACGCGCGGCGGAACGGGAGAAGGTGGCGCGGCTTCGAGAGGCGCGTGAGGGAGCGTGGCTGCTCCGATGACCGCGAAACTTCCACGGGGAGGTCGCACGGGGAGGCGAGCAAAACCCCGTGCTCGGCGGTCCGAATCGCTACTCGGCGACGGCAGCAGCGGCGGCGGTGGCGGCGATGGAGGCGGCGACAGCTGCAGGTTCAGTGGCAGAGCCGAAAAAAATCCCAAGAGACCTTAAGCTCTTGATACCATGTTGAATATAGGGAAAAACTGTATAGGGTTAATTTCCCTTATGTATTTACCACACATAGGGCAGTGTATTTATAATAAAGAAAGGTACTCCTCAAAAGAGTAACAGAATACAAATAGAGTAAATAAAAAGATATTATTTGATATTGTGATTAACAATATCTAACAATATCTCAACAATATCAAACAATATCAACTAATATCTAATCATATCTAACACCCACAATGTCAAATTATGGGAATGCACCAATTGATCATATTTGCGGAACAATGTGTTCTAGTTTTGAAACTCAACTCAACCCTGATAACTCTTGGCTCCAAAGCCTTTTATCTTGAAGTCATTCTCATATGCGTAAACTAATCTATCAACAAAATCACCAATTCATAGCAACTAATGTCAATATTGTTTATATTTTTGTATGATTAATCAAAGAAAGGAAAATAACAAAGAACAATACGTCCCAGACCATCTAAGAGAAGAATCTCTAGTCTTGACCATTTTTAGTATTCACATACACTCCCTCATTCTCTCTTTTAACTAACTCACCCCTATTCTTACCAATGAGTTATTTGTAATAATGGGCCGAACTAATCTAAGACATACAGGTATATACACCTGAAGGGGTTTAGGGGCTTTTAAGTTATAATTTAATTGATTTCCCATCATCATTCTAAGTTATAATTTAATTGATTCTTGGACTAGATTTCACAATGATTATTATAAAAAAAAACTAGGAAAGATACAAGTACATGTTATCCTCTCATAGAATTATAGAATTGGTGTGCCTATCACTATAAATGAAGATTTGGAAAAGCTATTTTGAGAGGTTGTTACATTAATTTAATTTCTTGAAAAGATACATCAAAAGAAGTTACTTATTGTTCCTATTGTTTAGTTTTGAAATATTTGGTATTTTGATAATTTGGATGACTATTGTTGGCTCTTGAATTCCACCTATTACCTACAAACAATTGCTTCATGGTTTCCTTGCGGGACATACCTCCCTAATATACATGTGTGTTGTGCGAAGAGAGATCAAGTTATTATGAATAATAGTAAAATAGTTGCTCCCTACACTCATTCTCATTTTCTTTATATCTAATGGTTAAAGATGAGTAACTTATTATAACAGTTAGATTAAAAAAAGTATTAAAGGTGAGAATGAAGGTAACATTTTAGAGTATTCTTATAACTAATTAATTCCTCGTGTCTTTCTCTTTCTCTTGATATATATGTTTATTCTCTTTGCTTCATCTTTTGGATGGGATGGGTTGTTGTTCCCTTTAGTGACGAGACTTGATTCCTTCATTGATAATTTGTATTTCAGTAAAATTGAAAATAATTGTGCTTATTTACAATTCCTCACATTTAGTTGGAAATTGGGTGTGTTTTTTTTTTTTTTATTGATATATCCTTAAAATTATACGATGCAGTGGGCCCTCATGACATTACTTGATCCCAAACGTAGCTTGGCTTATTTGATTTACATTGGATACAATGGTAATCCTACAAAAGCACTTCGTGTCACTCGTAAAAAATTATTAGATCGCCAGAAGAAAACAACAGAAAGAAATGTCTTCCAATGTTATGTTTTTGGCTCTAAACATGCGGGGAAATCTACTTTGTTGTACTCATTATTGGGAAGGTAGGCCTTTGAACCAATTGTCATAGTTAAGGTTTAGTATATGTTCTTTCCTTTTCTTTTAATCCATCTTCGCATGTGAAATTTGATATTCTCATACTTTTTATTTCTTTTTTCCTCCAAAGCAACAATTAATTATGTCATTTTCACAGGCCTTTCTCGGACAATTATACTCCAACAACAGTTGAGCAATATGCAGCAAATGTCATTGAACTAAAAGGGGTGAGGGTGGTATCATGTTATGATGAGAAAGCATGATTACCATTTTAATGATTTTGTCAAACAAAATTGTCTTCCTCTCACATTTTATCTCAATATACTAGGTTGTATACTATATTAGGAAGAATGATAAATGTGGTGGAAATTAAGTGGGTATAAGATGCAATGTACATGCTTATAATCCTAATGTTTGCTATACAGGTAACTCGGAAAATTCTCATATTGCGTGAGATACCTGAGGATGGATTATCAAAATTTTTGTCAAATCAAGATTGTTTGGCTGCATGCGATGTAGCTGTTTTTGTGTATGATAGGTGGGGTGCAAAATGGTTTTAAGTGGTAATATTTTGCTACAAATAGCTATAAACATGTTGTTTTGCATTATTGATTCACTTTAGCTATATTTTTATGTGCTTGAAAGCACAAGTGATACAAGATCTTTTGAACTGTTTATAATCACATAAATGGTTGATTGCATGTTGTGTTTCCCTAGGAGCTGACTAATTATCCATGCCAATGGAATTTTCTGAATTAGAAGAAAATTTTAGATGATAGATATTTGCCCTTGCCTCAACCCGATATAGAAAGGACCTTTAAGGTTTATTCACATAGGTCCACGAGGACAATTGTGTCTACTTAGAGTTAGTTAGAGGAGAGAGAAGAAGAGGAATAGGGAGAATTGGGAAAATCATTGGGAGTTTAGAGATCTTCTGACTTTGTGGAGCATAGTTATCATTCTTTGTATTTGTTTTTCCTTTTCCCGATACAATAAAAATCACAACACTCTATTTGGGGATTTTTCCTAATGTTGGTGCTTTCATTAAAAGCTCTTGGTATTGTGTATGGACACAAGGATGTCTTCCCAACGATTCAATGTTGGGAAATGTAGTTTATTACCATGAACCACACTCCGATCTCATGATCATTAGTTCCAAGACCACTTGATACAACTTCAATCATTATTTCCAATGCCAGCGATCTCTCCAAGTCGGTGAGGACTAAGGTACGTGATGGATTCTATTGTACATTTTCTTCAATGATGACATCAAATCCTACTTGTTCAACAGGCAATGATGACTCTTGTATCTTCCCCAAGAACATAGAACTTCCTTTTTTTACCCGTGATGATCCCTTCAGATGGGTAGCTAAGGCAGAAATATACTTTTCTATTCAAGGACTCCTCTTATGACTTGCACACTCAATTGGCACAAATCAGTATGGAAGGGAAGACTGGGCACTAGTTTAAGCTGTTGTCCAATTCCAACTTGTAATTGACGTGAGATTCATTCAAATGAGCATTCTTGAATGTTATTCGGAAACCCATTCTATCAACTCAAGCTCTTACACTAGACTAACTCTTTTAATGAGTTTGTGGAGGCTTTTGAAGTGTTTTACAACACAAGTACCCCATGATTAAAAAGCAGTATGAGTTTCTTCCTCGTAAATCTTCTTTAGGATATTGGAGGTTTAGGCATTCAAACCTCATAATGAATGATTTCAATTGCTCAGATGTAGGGATGTATACTCAATCAGAGCAACCAATCTTGTGGTTCTTTTGGTTGGCAAACACCTTCAACCCCACAAATAGGAATTAGGGATTTGTCTTACCTAGAGTTGATGGATCACTAAAGCAATGATGAGTTTCTCTCTATTGATTCACTCCAGTTGTCATTGCCTACTACTTTGGATTATTGCAGTAACTTTAGTTATAGATAATATTGAATCAGTATGATTATGTTTTAAAAGTGAAAGGGGCTCCCTCCAAAACATTCCTACCAGTAGTGAAACTTCTCGAGAGGTGAGTAGACTGACCGTCCCAAAGTTTTGTAACTTACATATACATTTATGATTTTGGTCTCTCTAAATTTAATAATTATTAGATATACCTATTTGAACATTTACAATTTTGATCACTCATTTTTTTTATATTTTCATATTCATTTATTATTTATTAATAATATGTTATTTGGTTTATTCAAAATCATTAGTCAAGATCTATCACACATCATTATCCTGCATCCTAACACCAAACCGGTTAGCATCGACCATATCAATGTGTGTAACCTTACGGACAAGATAGAGAGAACCGTCAGAGTTGTTAAAGGAGGGAGTTATTCATCACTTAGTGAACATTTATAAAGTCCGATCCTCTTCTTGAATAAGGACACTTCTTGACATATATTGATGAGGACATGGACCAAGGGAACCCTAAGTCATAAGCAGAGGGAGTTATTATAAGAGGAAGAGCTAAAGGAAAGAAAGAGGAGATCTTAAAACAAGATGAAGGTCATGGAAGGATGATAACAAAGGGCAAGATTAGAAGATAACAACAAAATCATTTCTCTAAATATTTCGAAAAGTCTTCTTATAAATAAAAATGCATAAAATATGTTTATTTCTTTAAAAATAGTTTTTAGTCATTTTAGTAGTTTAGGAGATACCTTTGGTCTAACAAAAAGGGTAAATTGTTGGCTTAAAAGTACCTACGCAGTGTGGGAAATCAAATAGTATTTTAGGAAAGAATAAATTAGGAAATTTGTATATTTCCTTGTAATCTGTACATATTTGAATAATTAGGAACAATCCCATAAATCAAGGGATCCTAGAATAAAATAGAGTTATTATATTTCCTAAAATAACTTAGGTTTTTTGTATATATCTTGTATGATCTCTTTGTATTAAAGATAATGAAATCGGATTTCATTTAATCTAATTTTCCATATGGTATCAGAACTTCCAATCTAGGAAGCTCTATCTGCGCATTATAAACCCTAATTGCTACTGCATTTTTCTTAACCCTAAGACGACAGTCTGCATTGTTGCTGCATAACACCTTCTTGCTATAATGTCAAGGGAAGAGGAAGTTGTGAACCCAACCCAGAAACAGGGAATACCCAATCCCAGCAATTTGGAGAACTGCAGAATATCCATTTTGCATATAGACTAAATGGAAGAAATTATTTGAAGTGGACCCAACTTGTTCGTACAGTGTTGAAGGGGAAAGGGAAAGTTGAGTCACTGAAGGAGTCTGGACCTAAACAGGAGGATCCCAAGTTTATTACATGGGATGAGGAAGATTCAATGATCATGGCATGACTGTGAAATTCAATGATTCCAGAAATCAGCGACACCTGTATGTTCCTTAATTCTGAAGAAGAGATTTGGGATGTTGTAGAGCAAACCTACTCTAAAGCCAAAGATGTTGCTTAAGTATATAAAGTAAAGGTGAAAACTTTGGCTGCAAAACAAGGGAACAAGACTGTTACAGAATATGCCAATAAGTTGAAATCATTATGGATGGAGCTAGACCATTATTCAGTCATAAAAGCCAAATGTACTAAAGATTCAACACTTCTTAAGGAGTATATCGAACAAGACAGAGTTTATGATTTCCTTGTTGGGTTGAATCCTGAATTTGATCAAGTTAGGATTCAAATATTGGGGAAGCAAAAAGGTACCATGCTTCAATGAAGTGGTGACTATTATGAGAAGTGAAGAAAGTAGAAGGGGTCTCATGTTAGAGAGTCCAGCAGTAGAGAACTCAGCAATGGTGGTTGACCATAAAGGAGATCAGACTTTGGCCATGGTAGCCGAACAGAAGAAAGGAGGATCAGCAAATGTGGAGAAAAAAGGTGATGGTCTCTAGTGTACCTACTGCAATAAGCCTCGTCATATCCGAGAGAAGTGTTGGAAGTTACATGGGAAGCCTTTAAATCGAGATCGAGAAAGGGGACACAGAGGAGGCTCCTCAAGGAAAGGAGAACAAGTTTATGTTGCTACTGCAACAAATGAAGAAAATAATCCAGAAGCTACTACCCATTTTAACCAAGAGGAGATAGAAAGGGTGAGAACCTTTCTTAGTAAGCTGGAAAAACCTACAAATGTGTGTTCTTTGGCATACTCAAGTAAGTTTCCACTTTCTTTTGGATTAAATGTCTCAGATACACCTTTTAACCATTATTGGATATTGGACTCTAGAGCCACAGACCACATGACACCATTAGCCAAACACTTCTCCACATATTCCCCATGTCCCAGCAACAAGAAAATTGCCACAGCATATGAAACCTTATAACTGCAGCTGATCAAAGAAATATCCAAATTAATCTTTTAATAACCTTAAAAGATGCTCTCCATATCCCAAAGTTGTCCACCAACCTAGTCTCTATACAAAAACTTATAAAGGATTTGCCATGTAAAATTATTTTTTTCAAAGATCATTGTGTATTTCAGGACAAGGATTCGGGGAGGATGATTGGACATGCTAGAGAATGGAATGACCTTTATTATCTTGAAGATCCAAGTCTGTCCAACAAGAACAGAATCTCTCACTCCTTCATATCTGAATCCTTGATGACCAACAGAGAAAAAAAATCATGATTTATCATTGTCGGTTGGAACATCCCTCTTTTGGAGTGATCAAAATTATGTTTCCCTCTCTATTTACCAAGTTAGATGTTGAGAGTCTTCATTGTGAGGTGTGTGAACTTGCTAAGCACAAACATATATCTTTTCCAATAAGTAATAAAATTAGCAATTTCCCTTTTTATCTTGTTCATACTGATGTATGGGGACCTTCTAATGTTCCAAATATGTCTAGTGTTCGATGGTTTGTCATCTTTATAGATGATTGTACAAGGGTCACTTGGGTTTTCCTACTTAAATAAAAATCAGAAGTCAGTTCTGTCTTCCTAAACTTCCATTCCTTGATAAAAAATCAGTTTGGTGTTAATATTAAGAGGCTTAGGTCAGATAATGCCAAAGATTACTTCAATCATGTCCTTAATTCTTTTTGTCAAAAAGAAGGTATAATTCATGAGTCCTCTTGTGTCAAAACACCACAACATAATGGGGTCGCAGAGAGGAAAAATGGACATCTATTAAATCAGACTTGGGCATTGTTGTTCCAAAAAAGTGTCCCAAAAAATTTCTGGGGTGAAGTTGTCCTTATAGCAACACACCTTATCAATAGACTACCCTCTAGAGTCTTAGGATCAAAAAGCCCTATGGAAGCTTTGTCGTCTTTCTATCCAAACCTATCCACTATAAATAATCTTAAACCAAGAGTTTTTGGATGCATCTCATATGTCCATATTCATAGTACAGACAGGGGAAAACTTGATCCTAGAGCCTTCAAGTGTGTCTTTGTTGGTTACTCATCCACTCAGAAAGGGTATAAAGGCTACCACTTCCCATCCAAAAAATTCTTTGTGTTTAGGGATCTTACCTTCAATGAAAAAAGAGGGTTATTTCCATCAACCTTATCTTTAGGGGGAGAGTTTCAGGTAAGATAAGGAAAGTAAGTAGTAATTCTGATTTTTCCATTCTTCCAGACTTGATATTTGAACCTAAACGAGATCAAATTGAAGCTGTAACAAGTGAAACAAGTCAAGGAAGTGAAGTTGGTCAAGGAATTGGTCAAGAAAAGGAAGCTAGTCAAGAAAGTGAAATTAATTGTGAAACTGATCAAGGAGATGTTGAAGCTGGAAAATTTGGTAAGAAGCTGGTGTACTCAAGGAAGACTAAGGTCATTCCAGGATCAAGCCATGTTTAAGAATCCAACTCGACTCTACAAAAAGAGGTAACAATTTTTTCTCCAGTTGTGCAAGTTGAAATTGAAACCCAAAATGATCCTGACTTCCCAATTTCCATTAGAAAAGGGACAAGAAAATGCACCAAACAGTCACTCTACCCTCTCTCAAATTACCTGTCCTTTAAAAATTTCTCTCCTGCCCATAAAACCTTTCTAGTAAACCTAAATACTGCACTTCTACCTAATACTCTATCTGAGGCATTGTCTGACAGAAAATGGAGGCAAGCCAAGGATGTAGAGATGGAGGCATTGGAGAAGAACAATACCTGGGAGTTAGTCACCTTACCCATAGGAAAGAGGCCAGTTGGATGTAAGTGGGCCTATACAATGAAATACAAGGCTGATGGATCAATTGAGAGATATAAGGCAAGACTAGTTGTCAAAGGGTTCACCCAAACCTATGGAGTTGATTATTTGGAGACCTTTGCTCCGGTTGCCAAAATGAACACAGTTAGGGTTATATTGTCCCTTACTGCCAATTATGGTTGGAACTTGGAACAATTTAATGTTAAAAATGCTTTCCTACATGGAGACCTTGAAGAAAAAATTTATATGGAGATACCTCCGGGATATGGTAGAGATGTTGCTGCCAACACTGTTTGCAAGTTGAAAAAGACATTATATGGGCTAAAACAGTCCCCCCGTGCATTGTTTGGCAGGTTTACTAAAGTTATGACAGGTCTAGGTTACAAATAAAGCTAAGGGGATCATACTTTGTTCTTTAAACATTCCAAGTTACGGGGAGTAACAATATTATTGGTGTATGTGGATGACATAATATTAATTGCAGATAATAAAGAAGAGCAGCAATTGTTGAGCCAATGCTTAGGCAAGGAATTTGAGATCAAGACCTTGGGAAAACTAAAATATTTTTTGGGAATTGAAGGTGCCCACTCCAAGAAAGGGATATTTATATCCCAGCAGAAATACATCACTGATTTGCTCAAGGAAACTGGCAAGGTAGCTTGCAAACCTGCTAGTACCCCATTAGAACCAATCCTAAAGCTTGGAAATGCAAAAGATGTTGCTGTTGAGAAAGATATGTGCGATTAGTGGGAAGACTTATATATTTGTCGCATACCAGGTCAGATATTGCCTATGCATTTAGTTTAATTAGCCAATTTATGCATAGCCCAAAGGAGACCCATTTACAAGCTGCCCACAAAATTTTACAGTACCTTAAAGGAACTCCAGGAAGAGGGATTCTATTCAAAAGGAATGGTAATGTGAAGCTTGAAGCCTATACTGATGCTAATTATGCAGGGTCAATTGTGGATAGGAGGTCAACTACAGATATTGCACCTTTCTTGGAGGAAATCTTGTAACTTGGAGAAGCAAAAAACAGGGTGTAGTAGCTCGGTCCGGTGCTGAAGTGGAATTTCGAGTCATGGCACAAGGTATATGTGAGTTGTTATGGCTTAAAATCATCTTAGAAGACTTGAGGATTAAATGGAAAGAACATATAAAGCTCTATTGTGATAATAAGTCAACAATCAGCATAGCCCACAACCACAAAGCATATTGTAGTAGACAAACACTTCATAAAAAAAAACTCTTGATAGTGGATTGATATGCACTCCATATGTGTTCTCTCAAGACCAAATTTTGAGAAGATTGTATCCAAGCTAGGAATGGAAAACACCTATTCACCAGCTTGAGATGGAGTGTGGGAAATCAAATAGTATTTTAGGAAATAATAAATTAAGAAATTTGTATATTTCCTTGTAATCTGTACAAATTTGAATAATTAGGAACAATCCCATAAATTAAGGGATCTTAGAATAAAATAAATTTATTATATTTCTTAAAATAACTTAGATCTCTTGTATATATCTTGTATGATCTCTTTGTATTAAAAATAATGAAATCAGATTTCATTTAATCTAATTTTCCATTCGCACTGTCTCCAAACTGCCAAGGAAATGGTATCTTTGGCTACAGCGTTGCTGGATCGTGATTAAGCTTTATGCCAATTCAAGTTTCATTTGCAGCGTGTCCAATAAATTATGAAAAAGTATATTGATTCCCTTGGCCACTACATACCTCTTTTTTATTGGGTTATTGGGTCTATGTCAAACTTAGACCTCATAAGCAACGATGTGTGTCACGTCCATCCCAAGTTGTCGCCACACTATGGTCCTTTCCAGATTGAAGCTTTCATCAGCCCCATGGCGAGCTACAACTGCCACCATCTGCCTGAATTCGTCTTGTATTCCATGTGTCACAGTTCAAGAAATCCTTAATTCTCGTTCTATTGCTGTTGTGTTGCCCCAAGGACTGGAAACTGATGACGAAGAGTCTCCTACACCAGGCTATTATAGCTACTCAGGGCAGTCAAGCGACAGGGTGCTGTACATGCGGAATGGCTTATTCTATGGACGTCCCTACCCGTGGAAGAAGTTTCATAGGAGTCTTCTACTTATGTCCATAGAAGATTTCCTAATTTCTGCCTTGAGGACAAGGCAGATTCTAGAGAGGGTGGTATTGATAGGAATTTGCCTCTGCCCCAACCCTATAGAGAGACCCTTTAAGGTTTAGTGGGAGACGATTTGTTATGTGGGGGAAGAAATGGGTAGTGGGGATTAAGGAAGATTTGGAAAATCATTGGGAGTCCACAGATCTTTCCTGACTTGGGGGAGCATAGCTCTCATTTCTTATATTTGCTTTCCATCTAATGATGCAATACAAATCACAGCACTGTGTTAGGTGATTTTTCCTAACATTAGATCTTAAAGACCTATAATCTTTCGACCCAATAATAGTTTTATTTGGACAGGGTGTGTATGCACTAATTGCTTAGAGTCTTTGTGGTAGAGAGGAGAGAGATAGAGTGAATAGAAAAAATAGTTGACAAATAGACTATAAAAGTACTAGTGATACCTACTTACTTTTAAATCTCAAATTTTTTCTCTATCCTTACCAAAAAACCCCGTTTAATTCCATCACCCCTATTTCCACCCCTCCAACCAAACTTACCATTAAGGTGAGGTTATCTTCTTTAGCAAAATTCATCTCCCACTACAAAAGATAATCTGCTGTGTATTAGATTAGCTTATTTTTGGAGAAGTACGTGTATTTTTTTTCTTCCTTTTCAGCTTCGTAAGAAAAGTTGTTTATTAATAAATAATCAAGCAAACATACAGAGTGTCAGATTTTGTGGTTCTACTAATGGACAGTAATGTTGAGTCCATGGATGGAATAAATTTTCCAGTAGAAATAGAATGTCTCGTTTCTTCATTGCATATTTGTGGTACAACTATTTCATGCATTTCGTTCCCGTATCATTATTTAAATTGTTTGTTCCTGTTTTACAGCTCAGATGAATATTCATGGAAGAAATCCAGAGATTTGCTTGAGAAGGTTGTTAGACAAGGAGAACTAACTGGTTATAGAACCCCTTGTCTCCTTATCGCTGCTAAAGATGATTTATCTCCATTCCCCAGGGCAGTACTAGATTCGGTGAAGGTAACGAGATTTCCGCTCATGATTTATCATATATTATCATAGTTGCATACATGATGATTATCCATAAAGTTCTAGCCATAACAGTTAGTAGTATTTTTTTATCATCTTCTTATCTTCTTGTATAGGTAACGCAGGAATTGGGAATAAAGGCACCTGTTCACGTTAGTATGAAATTAGGTGATTCAAGTAATGTGTATAATAAAATTGTTAATGCAGCAGAACACCCTCATTTGAGCATCCCAGAAACTGAGATTTCACGAAGAAAGAAGCGACACCACCAGCTTCTTCATCACACTCTTATTTTTGCCTTGGGTGCGTTTTATTATATCAACCTCTCCCCAGCACTTGTTAGATTAACACGCATACACTACAAACTTGCACAATATCCATTTTTCCATTGTAAGTGTTAAAACTTTTAAATGACTTTGTACCTTGAATTTACAGTTGGAGCTGCCATGGCTGTTACCGGTTTGACAGCTTGTCGCGTGCGTGGAGTGAAGAAGAATGCTATTACTGCTTAGCAATCAAACAACCGTTATACTATTGCTTCTAATTTGTTAACAATTGACTTCATCACCAGTGTTTTGCTTTCTAACCTGGACTACCGAAAGTTAAATATTTGATGTATAGTAATTACAAATCACCTTCATTGTTGTAAGCATGCTTTAATAAGGATTCTTTAAAATGGTTTATATGTAATCATTTTTCTAGTGTTTAAATTTAGAATAATTTTAGTTTTGTTCTCTAAAATTTTAAAAAGTTTATCTGTCCCTAAAAGTTAAAAAAAAAAAAAAGATTTTAATCCTAAAACCCTAGTGTTTAAAATTTTAACTCTTTTAGAAATTTAGTGTTTAAAAACTAAAATCATACATTATTATTTTAGAAATTAGAACAATTTTTTAAAGTAAGAAAACTTAAAAAATGATATATTTAAAATTTTAAGAATAAATACATAATTAAACCTAAACTTAACTAGTTTTTTATTTGGTATTAAATTTGGTTTGCAGTTGTGGACTCTCTAGTTGTATCAAAACATATCAAGACGTTTTGATAGGCCTTTACTATTCGCCGTGCCTTTTTTTTTATTATTATTATTATTTCCATTTTGTTATCCCTTCCAACACCCGCCTTTGGAGGAAGGAAACACAGTTAACTGTGAACTTTAAGATAATTATTGCAAATGTTAACAAACTTATTATTTATATATTTATTTGTGATTGAATGATATTAAAAATTGTTTTATCTGTTTGTCCATAGTTATTCTTAACAATTTTCTGTAAACATAAATGTCGTGTGAGATGTTTGTGTATAAACTGTTTTTCTTTATTTTTTTTTTCCTTGCATGTTTAATATATTAATGATTCACCTCCCTCTCCCCTCCCTTCAAAGGCCCAAACCTTTTGGACTTTGGAGTGTGAGACTGATTCGTGTAAAGATAATTTGTATAGGTTGAGTAGTGATAGCTTCACAAACTACGAACAATATATACAAACTTCTATGCGTGAAGTAATTTTGAAAAAAAAAAAAATTGCATGAAAAAATTTGTGTACTGATAACTTTTATGCGCCACACGCTAACAATACAAATGTTCTTTACTATGTCATTTAATTATTTATTGTTATGTACGGTAAGATTTCCAATTTTATAATAATTATTTTAAAAAGTACATTTACGGTGTTGTTATTACTTATCTAGGCTTTACTGATATCCAGATTAAACTAGCTTTTCTTGAACATGAAATTAATCAATCCAATTTTTGAATTGGAAGGCTTTACAAAACAAATTAAATTTGCAAAGTTTCATGTAAATAAAATATTTTTTGAGTCATCTCATGAAATTAATCGTAATTTATATATATATATATATATATATATATATATATATATATATATATATATATATATTATCTTTCAACTCATCAAGATAATTTTTTAAGAACAAACTCATGACCGATTAGAATTTTAAAATGTTATCCCAGTAAATATGAGACTAATACACTTTCGTGTTCCTAGACAGAACATTATTGTCCACGGTAAGTCGCGAGTAAAATTTTACTTCAATCCTACCTCTTAATCCTCTATTAAGAAACTACATTTCCATATGTTTTTTAATCTTGTATTATTTAGGGAAGTCGAGGTTAAAATTTGTTTATATATAATTTCTTCTTTCAATCCTTTAAGACGTTTTTTAAAGACAAAATCCTACTAAATTAGAGTTTCAAAGTAAATAATATCTCGGACGCGATAATTGATAATAATGATGTTATTATGTTGAGTATGAGAATGAGATACTCTCGTTCGTAAATGGAACAACAAAACTATTATAAAATTTTACATAAGTTATTAAAAATATACCATTATTCAATAAAATTTAAATTCTAAAAAGGTCATTAAGTAATTAAAAGATTGACATTATATTTGATAGTCTCTTAAAAACCGTAAACTTCAAGATTAATAAGGTATTCCAATTTTTATATTTTATTTTCTTTTAATCTAACTCGGAAATAGTTTATTTATCAAAGTTATTATATTAAGATAAAATGAAAGATAAGAATGAAAAATAATGATACTGTTAATGTTTTATCCTTGTTTTTTTAATCTAATAAATTTAAGTAGCTATCTTTGATTGATAGAATAGAAAATGAAAAATAATTAGTTTGAAAGTTATTTTCGGATTATCTATTTTAAGTTTACTTCTGAAATTACTTTTCTTCTTTCTCGTCTATCTATTATGATATGATGAGAAAAGTAAACCATTAAAATAATTTTTTTTATCAAGTTATCATTTTAATTTTAACTATTATATGTGTAATATGATTACCTTTTATAACAATTACTTCAAACATAGATTCTAATTTGTTGACATAGTAAATCAATCGAACTCTTTTTTAAACTAAACTTTTGTTTCTAAAATGATGGAGCTTAAAGAAAGGTAACTTATTTGGTAACATGTAAAATTATCATCGCACAGAATTAGCCAAGCTAAACTGTAAAATATTATCTTCACAACTCCTTTAAATCAAACATTCATTTAATAAAAATAATTCATTGTAATATTATAATATTAATAAAAAAAATTATGTTTGTATATTATCAAATAGAATTATAGAGTACTTATATGAAGAAAAAGTGGTTGTATAGATATCAGTGGTAAGCTAAAAAAACTGTTTTGAAGACTGCTTTCTGCAAGTACTTGCAACTTGTATGATCTTTGTAGACAGCTAAATCTCAACGATCTTATAACAAATTTGTTTTCCCTTTAATATATAGGAGCAATGATGGTTGTATTTGGGAATGAAAGCAAGCCTATGGAATTCAAATACATTACCGAAAGTGAATTCCCAATGATAGATGGAAGGAATTTAGAGAAAGATATGAGAAAAAGCAAGTGATATCTGAAATAGTTCGAAAGAGTTAAACTGCAAGATCATGTTGACGTCCCCATATACAAAGAGCTGTGAAACCCTACAGTGTGTATCTGACATAATTTGTCGTTAAATATCCTAGTGTTTCATTGATAATACATATGCAGATTCATGGTAATGTTTTTCAGCCATTATACAAAATTAAAAAGAATGTTAGAAGTGGGTTCAATGATTCAATGTTAGGAAGGATATGATGGGATGGCAGTCTCGGGTGGCTGCGGAAAACGAGCCCTTTTCCTGTTTGGTTAAGGTGCTGCATAAAGAGAAGTGGAAGAAATGGTAGTAATCCAAACGAAAATTTGCACAAGCCACCCCGGCTTTCGACACGTAACCACATAGTATTTGATTTGGTACCAGTTATTGTACCAGTCCCTGATCGATTTGAATAAGGAATTAGTGCTCTATCTTCAATTATGTTTCGGTACATCTTTTTATAAAGCGTGTGGTCCACATAGTTCAACTCTTGCGGAGAATCTAGCAGCAGAAGAGCACCAAACAGACAAGATAAAGGACTTGAGTTGAGTCCATCAGAACATTGGCGTCAACTTGAAGTGCAGCTACTTTAGGTATTAAGCCTCTTATGGCAGAGAAAGTGGGCTTGTGTTTCACCATGTTTGAAACCACTTGAATTGCACCCTTTTGAGTGGAATTTTTAACTACCCAAATGCTTGTTCATGTCAATTCCTTTGCCTCAGCCCATTTAAACTTCTGTTTGAATTAGAGCAAAAAACACAATCAGACCAGTGTTATCAAGTTTATAATACACACCATGCAAATTCATAGGAAGTTCATCCACTGTGCATAGATCATGGCAGACAAGAGGGGTGGGGGGTTTCTTGTATGGTTCTCCCTTTGTAACTTTTTACCTTAAATTGAAAACTGTCAAATTTGTTTTCCATACTTACATTGACTAGTGGGTCACATGTATTCGCAGAGGGATCAATGTGAATCCAATACAAAACGCTTTTTTTTTTTTTTTTTTTTTTTCAATTTAGAGAAACTGATATTTCTGCATGAAAATTATTTTTGTTCCACTTAGTTGATATTTTAGTCGATTTTTTTTTTAACCCTAAACACTAGTTTTAGAAGGATATAATATATGGTTTATCACTTTTATATCTAAATGATTAATTTTGAATTGTGCAATGGATGGAGTTTTGTGGATAAAAAATATTGCTATATAAGTATTTTGATGGTGGTAGGGCCTTAAAGGATACCCTTTTAGATTCTTTGGTTGGAATCAATTTGTCATCCACTGAGAAAAGGAAAAGAAACTATCAACTTGGGTTGGGGAGACCACCTTGAGTTATATCATAAAATTGTTAACCTTTTTACTAAAATCCCCAAAGTAATAGCAAATAACAATAAATCTAAAAAGACAAACAGATAAAGCCACCTCAAACATGTCTGTATCCTTAAAAACATCTGACACTTTAACATGTCGTTGAATTAATATTTTATACGTATTTGATAGTGGTCACATTAGACTTATTTAGTGATTTTACATTGAGATCAAATTGTCACTTTTTCTCATTTTTAAAAGCAATGTTTGTCTAGTTTGTTCCTACTACTGTACATAGTCAATTTAATCAATTGAAGTTTTTGAGAGTTTATATTTATAGTGGTTGTAAAAATGAATCTCGACAAAAAACACATGAAAAAAAATATCACTTTACTATCTTGCATAAAGAAAAAAAATTGTTTTATTAAGTAGAAACTTTCTCATTATTCCTTTGCATCATTTTATTCATCTCTTCTTCATATATTTTTATGCTACATCATGAGCTAAATTTTTTTATTGTTTAGATAAGATGATTCTGACTTAATTTTAATATACGTTCTCTGATATATATATATATATATATATATATATATATATATATATATATATATATATATATATATATATATATATATATATATATATATATATATATATATATTCTTACAAAGTTCGAAAGGACGAGGGAATGTTAGAAACTTAGACAATAAAGGAGTTGATTGAGAAAGGTAGAGTTTATGGCTCGAGGAAAATTGTAAATGTTACTTCAACAACCGACTCTTTTATAGGTTTAAATGTTCCACTGTTCAAGATTACAACTGACACACTTTAGACAAGAGTGACCGACAAAGAAAATAATTATAATTGACACGTCTTTACTTTCGGCGGCCGACGCTAAAGACAAACTAGGCTATTTACAAAGACCTATAGATGAGACCCAGAGATGGAACCCATGCATCTGTTGGACGAAGGATCGGATAAGTCCAACTGCTTACTAGGATACCATTTTCAGAATTCCTCTTCATTTAGGGATAATTCTTCTAATTTCTTCATAATTGCATCAATTCATTTTTGTATTTCTGATTTTGCGGCCGACGCTAAAGACAAACTAGACTATTTACAAAGACCTATAGATGGGACCCAAAGATGGAACCCTTGCATCTGTTGGACGAAGGATCGGATAAGTCCAACTGCTTACTAGGATACCATTTTCAGAATTCCTCTTCATTTAGGGATAATTCTTCTAATTTCTTCATAATTGCATCAATTCATTTTTGTATTTCTGATTTTGGTTGTTGATCTTCAATGTTCTGTAGTTGCTAAAATTGTGTGAAATCTACTTCGTCTTCTTTGTATGGAACTTGGGTATCTTGAAGGTTAATACTATCTTCTCCTTCTTCTTCTTCTTCTTCTAGGTCTGATCCAAGTGATGATAGGGCTTCCATCATTTGTTGTCTTAATTAATCCTTTTCTTCTTTGGCTTTTGGAATATTGAATAGATCCAATATATTTTTTTCCTTTATCTTTGGGAATCACTGAGAGTTCTCTTCTTGTGGGGTTGGGTCTTGTGATGAAGCCCATTTTCTTCCTCTTTGTTAAATTTTTCTTCTATGTATTGTATTTCAAATTTCTTCCACCAAAAGACCTTGGTCTTTAAGCAGAGGGTTTTTGGGTAAGTTTCTTCTTTGTGTTGGTGAATTTAGTAGCCAGCTAATTCCCATAGTAGAACAAAATTTTATTATTCTTAGGTGGGGTGGATATTGAAGAGTAAGGGTTTTATAATTTTGATAGAGTTTCACTACCTTTTCGAGAATTATGGATTGGATTGGACCGATTTGAGTAAACTATTCCACAAACCAGTTGGGTAGGGGTAAGGACATTTCATTTTTAAAGCAGATATACCATGAATTCCTAGGGTTGGTATCTAATAAGATTTTATTCCAGGCTTCTTGATAATCAAAGTAATTGTATGAAGGAGGTTCATAGGGCCTCAAAAAGCTTTTTTCAGTAAAGGGGTGTTGATTCCAATCTTGATAGGATAACACCTTGATTATTTTCAATTTTGAGTAACTAGTAATAGAAGGGTCTCTCTCATTTAGAATAGGGGTTATTTCTACTGACCCAATATCTATTAGAATGTACTGATAGAATTTTTTGTTTTTCTTCATATTTTCTATTTTTGAAATCCAACTCCATCCTGATAGACCTATTTTCTTAATTATTTGGTGAGGGTCTTCGGGGTTTCATTCCTCTTCTAATATCATAATCTTTTGACATCCTTCTTTTATATGGAATTCATTTTTTGGAAGGGCTTTTTCGGTTTGTATGGGCATTTGGGTAAGAGGGGTTAATATAGTGAATCTATTAGATTGGGTTGTTATGGTTAAAGGGAGTTTTCGGGTATTTGTGGTTTTAGAATATGAGGGGGCAAAGTCATCTAGGGAGAATGGTTTTAGGCTTTTATTAATTTTGGGTTGTTCAACAAAGGACGGACTTTTGGAAGGGGATGTCATAGCTCTACAAAAATTCTCTTATTAGAAATTCGAGAATTGCATTTTTTTTTCCTTTTTATAAATTCTATTTCAAATTCGAAATAGGATAACAGACTTTGTCATTTAGCAAATATTTGTTTTAAAATTATATTTTTTACATCTTTTTCCAAAATTTCTTTTGCGATTTACAATCAATTCTTAATAAAAAAAAATTGTTTATCAAATCATGTTGAAATTTTTTAATATTTAGAACTATACTTAAAATTTCTTTTTTTACACACTACTAGAAAAATGGTTAATAGTGACCGAAATTAGTGACCGAAAAATTTAGTCACCGATAGTAACTCGAATTAGTGACTCGATTTCCCGTTTTATATTTAGTGATCGATTTAGTTACTAAAATTTCGATCATGGAAATCGGTCACTGATTCGGTCACCAAATCAGTAACTGATTCGGTCACTACGAGAAAACTGATTCGGTCACTATAAGAAAAATGTTTAATAGTGATCGAAATTAGTGATCGAAAAATTCGAGTTACTAATAGTAATCGAATCAGTGATCGATTTCTCTTTTTATATTTAGTGATCGATTTAGTGACTAAAATTTCAGTCACTAAATAAATAATCTATAAATTAGTGACCATTTTTTATTTATATAAATATTTTTTTAAATATTTTAATAATATATTAAATATAAATCTACTTAATAATTTAAAATAATTGATAAAAATTTTAATAACATTATAAAAATTTTAAAAAATAGTTTATTAACTTATCAAATAATTTAGTAATATAATTATTTGATTTTATTTTTTAATTTAGTATGTGAATAAAAAAATTAAAATTAATTATTAAATTAGTCATCGAATCAGTCAACTGATTAAATTAAAAAATTAAAAGTAATTATTAATTTAGTCTCTTTTATATATATAAGCAATGATTAAATTAATTATTAATTTAGTCTCTTTTTGATATATATATATATATATATATATATATATATATATATTACTTTTATGTTAATAAAAATGTATTTCGATGTATGTATAAAAAAATTAAAATTATTTTAATTATTGAATTGATATTTCAAATTTATATTAATATCTTAAATAATTTAATAATTGGATAAATATTTTAAGTTTATATTAGTATTTTTATAAAAGTGTAAAAATTAAGTGAATTTATTTTAAAATTTAATTAAACATAATAATATAATATACTATTAACCATAAATCGATGAAGATTTAGTTAGAAATTAATTTTAAGTTTTATCGTTTTTATTTAAAAAAATTGTTAAAAAACATCAAAATAATTAATTAAAATAAAGAATTTTAATTTAATAAATGTGTTAATATTATTAGTTATTGGTGAATTAAATTTATAATAATAATTATATTATAGAATTAATAAAATTTAAATTATTGGTATTTTTTTAATCATGAAGCTAAAATTTGATAATATTAATAAATTAAAATAAAAAAAATAAAAAAAATTATATATATATATATATATCACTTTAATTATTTTAATTAAAAATAATTTCATAAAAAAACTAATATTTGAAAATAAAAATGCAAAAGTATATATTTTTTCTTTTATTTAATTATATTTTTTTTACTTTTTGGGTTTTAGTCCATAACAACAACTTAGTTGCCCTAATTTTAGTTTAACCTAAAAATCTCATCGTCTTACAACAAAAATATATAATTTCTCTTATTAACAAAGTTTTTTTATCAGATTAAGAAAATTATCACTAATAAAATTCAAAACCAGTACCTTAGAGTAGTTAGATACTAATACTCCAATCACTAAATCTGTTAGAATTTTCTAATAAAATTTTACAAATAAATTATATTTATATACAAATAAATGTATATCCAGTGTAAATATATAAATATAAAATATATAAATACAAATATATTTATATATTTTCATATATTTATATATTTATATGTTCGATGTCGAGGCCACGCTAGAGGGTGAAAGTGTGTGTTGAGTGAGTTTTCAAAATTTGATGTCAAATTTGTGAGCGAGTCTCTTTATATGGATTTATAATTTAATGATAGAATATAATCTTTATAATTTATTTATATAATGATATAAAATAATTGTTTTCTTTATTTATTTTTATTTTATTTTAATTTATTCTTTTTATCTTTTTTTCTTCTATTATTTAATTAAAATTCTTACATTAAAATAATTTTTTCATTATTAAAAATAAATAAATATTTACTTTCAAAATTATTTTTAAAATTATTTAATTTAACAAATTATTATAAATTAATCTATGTCTGGAAAAAATAATTATTAAAAGATGATTTTGATTAATTTATAATAATATATGTTAGGAAAAAATTGTTCTATTAATAATCATAATTAGATTAATTTATAATAATTTGTTAAATTAAATAATTTTAAAAATAAATATTTAATTATTTTTAATATTGAAAAAATTATTTTAATATAAGAATTTTAATTAAATAATAGAAGAAAAAAAGATAAAAAGAATAAATTAAAATAAAATAAAAATAAATAAAGAAAAAATTATTTTATATTATTAGATAAATAAATTATAAAGATTATATTCTATCATTAAATTATAAACTCATATAAAGAGACATGCTCACAAATTTGACATTAAATTTTGAAAATCCACTCGACACACACTTTCACCCTCGAGCGCGTCATCACATTCAACATATAAATATATAAATATATTTGTATTTGTATTTATATATTTTATATTTATATATTGACACGGATATATATTTTTATTTGTATATAAATATAATTTATTTATAAATTATTATCAAAAAAATTTAGTAGCTTAGTGGTTGGAGTATCAATCTCTAACTTTAAGATACTGGGTTTGAATCTTGCCGATGACAATTCTTTCAATCTAATAATAATTCAAATTTCTACAAAATATAATAAATAATTATAAAAATTATTTTTAATTTTTAATGTTTTTGTTAGTGACCGATTTTGATCATTTAGTAACCGAAAATTCGGTCACTTTTTGATATTTTTGTTGTAGTGACAGATCTGTAGTTTTTCTGGACATTATTCCAAATTCCCGAGTGATACCTTATTATTTGTTCAGGGTTATTTTCTATTTTTTGTTTCAATATTCCTCCATATCCTATTTCGAGGCATCGGTTTCTACTATTATTTTATCCTTTGGGTGTGGTATTCCTAGACAAGATAATGTTTTGACTAGGGTTTTAATTTCTATTACTATTTTAGTCATTTCTTGAGTCCAGGGTTTTGGATTTTTTTTAAGTCTGTTGAAGAGGGGTTTACATAATATTCTTATATGGGGAATGAAATCAGCTACATAATTTAGACATCCTAAAAATCTTTGTAACTGCATTCAACAAATTCAATAATTCTTTTAATAGGTGTTATTGTTCCTTGATTTATTTCATATCCTATAAATCTTATTTCAGTTTGGGCTAATTTTATTTTCTTTTGAGAAATTACCATTCCATTTTTCTTTATAATATTTTTAAATATATTTAGATGTTTTTCATGTTGTTCAATAGATTCTGAAAATATTAAAACATCATCTATATATACTATTGCAAAATTAGAGTAAGGATTTAAAATATCATTCATTATTTTTTGAAATTCTGAAGACGCATTTTTTAATCTCATAGGCATTACGTTCCATTCATATTACCCAAAGGGTACTATAAAAGTAGTCTTATATTTATCTTGTTCTTTTAGTTTGATTTGATATAGTATCCACTTTTCATATCAAATTTTGAGAATATTGTAGGGTTATATATTACTGCTAATTAATTCAGTTTTATTAGGTAAAGGGTATCTAATCCATTTTAAAACTTTATTGAGAGGTTTGTAATTTATTATCATTCTAGGTTCTCATCTTTCTATTTCGAAGCATTTTGTACATAAAAGGCTGCACAACTCCAGGGGGATTTACTAGGTCTTATGATATTTTTATCTAAAAAGGATTTTATTTATTTTCTAGAATATTCTAAGGTTTTTTTTATTTAATTGTACAGGTCTTGCTTTAGTAGGGATATTTTTGTCGAGAAAATCATTCTTCATAAGGTAATTCTATTTCAAAAGAATTTCTATTCCAAAAGGCATTAGGATTTTTGGCACATACTTCTTTTATAATGTTTTCTTCAATCTTTTTAAAGGTTTTCATTACTATAGGATTTTTTAGTTGTTCTTTAATTCGATATATTTTATTTCTTGTTTTAAGTGTTGTATATGACTCTTTTTAGCTTCTATTTTTAATAAAAAGTTTTCCTTAGATACTTATTTTATTTCTTTGTTTTTTATTGGTTTAATAAATTCAAATAAAAGGTTTTTATGTTTTATTCCTTATTTAGATACACTAAATGGATATATGAGAGTTAAAAATGGAGTTCCTAGTATAATTTCTTCGAGTTATATCCGGAGTTAATATAAAAGTATTCTTAAGACAGGTTCCTTTATTACATATGTTGGCATTGGACAATTTAAACTTTACTTTTAATTTTTCAGAATTAGTTGTTCTTAGCGTTTGTAAAGTTTTTTCATAATATTTAGTAGGTATTAATCCTTCTCTTATACAATTTATATAAGCTCCAGAGTCAACCAAAGTTGTGAATTGTTTATGAAAATTGTTTCCAATTTTTAATGTAGCTTTATGTGCCATTTTTGCTGTAGTATTTTTAATTGATTAATGTTTTCGAAGGATAAGGGCTCATTTATGTCTAATTTCATATTTATTATGGTCAGGTTTTCCTCGTTCATTATATTTCTTATTCTTAATTCTATTAATTGATCATTAATATTCTTCATTTCTTCTTTTAAAATGCTTATTTCTCTTTGTAGATCTGGTAAGTTTACGGGTTTTTCTTTATTTATTGCCTTTTTTAATATCTTTACAAAATCATAACCCTTTACTTCCCTAGAAGAGGTTTCTTCTTCTTTGTTGGTTAGTATTAAGGATTTTTATTTATTCATATATTCTAATTTATCTTCTTCATTGGGAAGCTTATCTACCATTTTTAGGGCTATTCTAGTTTTTGTAATTAAAACATTAATATTAAATAGACAATCACATTTTTCTTCATTTTCATTTTTGTTAGGTTCATTAGAGTCATCTTCTTCACTATTATTATTTTCTATTAGATTGTTTATCTCCTCTTCTTCTGAATCATATACTAAGATTTTTCTATTTGGGTTTTTAATTCTTCATTCATATTTAAGTTGTTTATTTTTTCTCGGACTCTGTAATCCTTTTTCATTTGTCCATATCTTCCACATTTATAGCAAACTATTCCTTTCTATCGGTTAGATTGATTATATGTGATTACAGTTTTTGGTTTTATTTTATTTCTAAAATTCTTAGTATTTCTTTTATTTTTAAGGGGAAGTGGTTTTTTCTTTATTGTTTGTCTGGTTTTTCTAAAGGGAGGGTCTAGTCTCTCATACCCGTATTGAGTACGAAATCTCATAATTCTTTTGAGTCACTTTCTTGTTTTTTTTTAACCTATTTTTCAAATTTTAAATTATTACGTATTTCTAAAGCAAGTGGCTTTAATGGTTGAAATTATTTTTCCGTAAGTTATGTCTTGTAAAGGTTCGGGATATTTCTGTGCTAATTTTTCTCTTACCTTATTTGCAAATATTGGGGGTAATCCAGCAATAATTTTTTCTTTCCAAAGAGTTTCTTTGCAGTCTGATCTTGTCATTACCATTATTATAAAATTATCTACATACCATCTAAAATCTCCTATGAAAGCAATGAGGGGGAGATTGATGGAAATGTCCTTACATTCCCAAGAGATGATTTTGATGATGATTCAAGTCAACTACATTCAAGTCAACACCATTTAAGATGAACTAATGACAAACTGAATTTATGACGTTGGTGACAATGTGAAACATTTCCCTACATGCCCAAGATATGTGTTTTTATAAAGATAATGATTCAAGCAAGCCCAAGATGATTCCTGAAGACTAGATAGAGTCTTAGAATACTGGATATGGAGGTACAAGTTGATGAAGTAATATTATGCATAAGTCTCCAAAGCACAAGTGTGATCAAATTCATAACGTGATATTTTTCACTATCATACTCAATTATGATGCATCAGAAATGGAAAAATGATTTTCTCTGTCATAATTGATTATACTAGTAACATAATCAATTATGGCAATTCAAATTTGAAAAATATATCTATTTTGAAGAATAAATATTTTTGAATATATCCTGATTTTTATTCACAAAAATATTAATATCCAACGACCATTTTCTGATGCTATTTTTCTATTTAATTAAGTTTTGATGAAAAATTAAACACATACAATTACAGAATTCAAAAATATAATTTACATTTAATCAGTTTTGAGAAAAGAATTCTGAGCAAGGCAACAGAGATATTTTACACCTTCTGAGAAAACCCTCTACAATTTGTTAATCACACTTGTTCTTGGAGATTGACATTCTACAGGCTTCTACAATTTGTTGTCTCCATTACCCAGGTGTGATTGTTCTTATTTTTATTATTACCTTCATCCTTTGTGTATTGGTGGCAAAGGAGGTGTTTTTCATCCCTAGTGTGATTCTAGGGAGGTGTTCATCCTTAGTGAGATTCTAAGGAGGTGTTTTCATCCTTTGATTTGTTCAAAGGAGGTTTTCATCCCTAGTGTGATTCTAGGGAGGTGTTCATCTTTAGTGGGATTCTAAGGATGTGTTTTTCATCCTTTGATTTGTTCAGAGGAGTTGTTCATCCCTAGTGGGATTCTAGGGAGGTGTTCATCCTTAGTGGGTTTCTAAGGAGGTGATTGTCTTTTTAATTAGTTTACTTTTTAATGGTTCTTCTGCTGAGTTGATTGTAATTTGTAAACTGAATTTGAAAGATAGTGAATTGGGAGTCACTCTTGTGTTAAGAGTTGACTGGGAACTAGATGTAAGGTTGGTTATACCCGAACCAGTATAAATCTCTGTGTGTTCTTCTCTTTCCCTTATCTCTTTCTCTTTTCCTGATTATATTATCGCTTCCGCTTTATCTGTGTTCAAACAAATTATTGACTCACAAATAAATTTTTAATTTGACAACTATTTTAATTTGTGCATCTATTCAGCCCCTCTAGATGCCATTTGTCTAACAAGTGGTATCAGAGCTTGGTTAGATAAGATTTTTCTAAACGATCTGTCAAAATGTCTATGCAGAATCAGGTTTACAGGGAAGGAGCCTCAATAAACAGACTTCCACTATTTGAGTATATCAGTTTTGGAAGGCGAGAATAGAAATATTTTTACAAACACTAGATTATGGTGTTTGGGGTGTTGTACTCAACGGTCCTTACATTCCGATGAGAACAATGGAATCTGGAGTTGTTCCAAAGACTTTTGATCAATGGATGTCGGATGAAAATAAGTATGCCCATTATGATATAAGAGCCCGAAATGCTATTGTTTCTGCCTTAACTCGTAATGAATTTTTCAAGGTCTCACAATGCATGACGGAAAAAGAAATATGGGACACTCTTGAAGTAACACATGAAGGAACAAATGAAGTAAAGCGAGCACGTAAGAACACACTCATCCAGGAGCATGAATTATTTCAAATGCAGCAAAATGAAAGCATCACGGATTTCCAGACACGTTTCACACATATAGTAAATCACTTGAAAGCATTAGGAAAGAGTTTTGACAATGAGGAGTTGAACACAAAGATCTTGAAATCCTTAGACAGGAATTGGCAACCAAAGGTCACTGCTATTACGGAATTAAAGGATGTCACAAAAATGAATATTGCTACTCTATTTGGAAAACTGCGAGAACATGAGATGGAGCTACAAAGGTTAAAGAATGGTGAACAGAATCAAGCCAAGACGATAGCTCAAAAAGCAGAAAAATTTTCACAAGACAAAAGCGAAAATGAAGGTAAGTTTTTGGACTTCGATATGTCTCTTTTTGTTAAACAATTTTCTCGCTTTATGAAGAACATGAAAAAGAGACAGCAAAGAAAGGAGAAAACAAATGAATTTCATTGCTATGAATGTGGAAATCCTAGTCATATCAAATCAGACTGTCCAGAACTTAAGAAAGAGAAGAAAGATGTGAAAGAAAAGAAGAAAGAGAAGAACGATACCTATAAGAGCAAACACAAAGCTTATATTGCTTGGGAGAATAATGATTCTTCCACAACACAAGAGAGTTCTTCTGAAAGCAGTGATGGAGAAGAAGAAACAAATCTTTGCTTGATGACAAAAAGTGATGATGAAGCCTCATCATAGGTAAGTAGTACAAAATCCTTAAATGAATATGATGAGTTGTTTAAAGAATATCAAGTTATGTATGAAGGTTTTACCAAGTTATCTAAGAAATACAATGCACTTAGACAAAAGTTTAATGCATTAGAAAATACTGTTGGTATTCTTGAAAAAGAAAATGAGTGCTTAAAGAAAGATGTTGAGAAATTTAAAACTTTGTCTAAAAATAAAGAAGTTGCTAAACCTTGTGAAAATTGTAATCATTTAGAAAATGAGATTTTCAAGTTAGAGAAAATAATAAGCAAGTTTTCAAAATCTTCTGAAAATATTGATTCTATATTAGGTTATCAAAGAGGGAATTCCAGCAAAGCTGGACTTGGTTACAAACCCAAAGAAAGTCTAGAATCTCATAAAACTATTTTTGTGAAAGAGTCAAGGAAAACATATGTGAAACTAGTTTCAAAAACTTTAAGAAACTCATTTAGACCTTTTCAAAGAAAACCAACATGTTTTTATTGCATGAAAATAGGTCATACATCAAATAGATGTTACATAAAACATTTTGTCATATCTAATGGCAAATATGAATTGGTGCCTAAAGGAACAAATCATTTATACATGTCTAGATGATAGGTTGAACATCTAATTGATTATCAGAATCGGAAATTTTTTTCTTGTTGTCATAATCAATTATGTTGATTCTGAAAGTGTTGTGATAATCAATTATTATATCATGGTTATATTCTTTTAATCCTAAGTATTTTGGCAGAGACTTGTGATTCTACTAACCTTTTTAAGGACCCAAAAATAATTAAAGGGTACCTAGATTTGTATGTTGATATTGCAGGTAATTATCAAGGATAAGAAATTAATGCAAGTTATTGAAGCTAAATGGGTGTACATGAACAAACTCGATGAACAAGGAAATATTATAAAGATAAGTTTATGATTGTCTCTCAAGCCTCTTTATTGAATATCTGCATTTATCTGTCACATAAATTTGATTGTTGACCAACTTTGAAATTTGAAAGTTTGAATTTTGAAAATTTGAAATTATTAAAGTTTGAAATTTTGCAGTTTCAGATTTTTGAAATTTGAAATTTTGCAGTTTGAGATTTTTTTAATTTACAGTATGAGATTTTTGAAATTTGAAATTTTACAATTTGAGATTTTTGAAATTTGAAATTTTGTAGTTTGAGATTTTGAAATTTGAAATTTTTGCAGTTTGAGATTTTTGAAATTGAATTTGAATTGGAATTTGAAATTTGAATTTGAAATTTGGGATTAGAAATTTGAATTTGAAATTTGGAATTTGTTGGAATTTGAATTTGAAATTTGGAATATGAGTGAATTTGAATTTGAAAGCTGCCTAAATAAGAAGACTGCAATTGAGGGAAACTACTGCATTTCATTACAGTATCTCTACAATCATTCTATTCCCCTATCTTTCTCTCTCGTCATTTGTCTTGGGTATCCTAGATATTGCCTCCTTAATATGATGTTCCTCTCTATGACACTTTTTAATGCATTATCTTCTCTACATTGATTTATGTACTAATATGTGCAAATTTGTTCTTATTTTCTATTGCTATATTTTTCATAATTATCAATGAAAGGAGATATTTTGATGATATTAATTTATGTGAAACAGGGGGAGATTTTTTTTCTCTTATAATATTTTTCATAATTATCAATGAAGCAGGGAGATATTTTGATGATATTAATCTGTGTGAAACAGGGGGATATTTTTTTCTCTTATAATATTTTTTATGATTATCAATGAAACAGGGGGAGATTTTTTTATGAATTAAAATCTGTGTGAAATTCTTTCCTATCTCTAAATTAAACAAGGGGAGTTAAGAGAAGTTTTTGCTCATATGAGTTAGGGGGAGTCTTGTTATTAATATATCTAGGGGGAGATTAAGAGACTCTGGCACTTTATACAAATTTGTGCTAATATGTGCTAATCTTGAGTTAGCTATATAGAGTAAAGCATTTTAATTTATTTCAGGTGTTTCCTTGATCATCATCAAAAAGGGGGAGATTGAAAGCAATGAGGGAGAGATTGATGGAAATGTCCCTACATTTCCAAGAGATGATTTTGATGATGATTCAAGTCAACTACATTCAAGTCAACACCATTCAAGATGAATTAAGGACAAACTGAATTTATGACGTTGGTGACAATGTGAAACATTTCCCTACATGCCCAAGATATGTTTTTGACAAAGATGATGATTCAAGCAAACTCAAGATGATTCCTGAAGACTAGATAGAGTCTTAGAATACTGGATATGGAGGTACAAGTTGATGAAGTAATATTATGCATAAGTCTCCAAAGAACAAGTGTGATCAAATTCATAACGTGATATTTTTCACTGTCATAATCAATTATGATGCATCAGAAATGGAAAAATGATTTTCTCTATCATAATTGATTATACTGGTAACATAATCAATTATGGCAATTCAAATTTGAAAAATATATCTGTTTTGAAGAATAAATATTTTTGAATATATCCTGATTTTTATTCAAAAAATATTAATATCCAACGGCCATTTTCTGATGCTATTTTTCTATTTAATTAAGTTTTGATGAAAAATCAAACACACACAATTACAGAATTCGGAAATACAATTTACATTCAATCAGTTTTGAGAAAAAAATTCTGAGCAAGGCAACAGAGATATTTTACACCTTCTGAGAAAACCCTCTTCTCTACTGTCTTATGTGCTCTCATTGTTAATCACACTTGTTCTTGGAGATTGGCATTCTACAGGCTTCTACAATTTGTTGTCTCCATTAACCAGGTGTGACTGTTCTTATTTTTATTATTACCTTCATCCTTTGTGTATTAGTGGCAAAGGAGGTGCTTTTCATCCTTAGTGAGATTGTAAAGAGGTGTTTTCATCCTTTGATTTGTTCAAAGGAGGTTTTCATCCCTAGTGTGATTCTAGAGAGGTGTTCATCCTTAGTGAGATTCTAAGGAGGTGTTTTTCATCCTTTGATTTGTTCAGAGGAGGTGTTTATCCCTAGTGGAATTCTAGGGAGGTGTTCATCCTTAGTGAGTTTCTAAGAAGGTGATTATCTTTTTAATTAGTTTACTTTTTACTGGTTCTTCTGCTAAGTTGATTGTAATTTGTAAACTGAATTTGAAAGATAGTGAATTAGGAGTCACTCTTGTGTTAAGAGTTGACTAAGAACTGGATGTAGGGTTGGCTATACCCGAACCAGTATAAATCTCTATGTGTTCTTCTCTTTCCCTTATCTCTTTCTCTTTTCCTGATTTTATTATCGCTTCCACTTTATCTGTGTTCAAACAAATTATTGACTCACAAATAAATTTTTAATTTGACATCTATTTTAATTTGTGCATCTATTCTCCCCCCTCTAAATGTCATTTGTCTAACATCCTAGAGTAGGACATCTTAGGTTGTGTAGAAGGGTACTTGTTTTTTCATCAAAGGTATTTATGTCTCCCATGAAATTATGTATAATTGATATTATTAAAGTTTCTACCATTAGCGGTATTGATGTATTTCCCTCTTGTTTTACTGCAGTTTAGATAAACATTCTTTGTTCTGCTGAACAATAATTTTCCCACCATCCTTTCAATGATCTGGTGAATCCTAGAATTATTAGGTAGACGGTTTGTTCTTCAGAGTTTTTAGCTTTATAAGCTGATGCAGTCATAGCTATTTCATTGGTTTTTCTTAATAGTTGATAATCGGTTAACCCGTCTATGTTCCATTCTGTTATTCCTGTTCCATTAAAGGCGGATGGGCTTTCTAAATTCCATTCTTCAAATTGTATATCGAGTAAGGTGGGTCTTCTATAATAGTTTCTTGTGGTAGGCATGTTATGAGTATTAGGATTTGCATTGAATTTACTTCCTATTCTATTTACTTATTCTTCAAAGTCTATCTCTTCTAAGTTTCCTAATTCTTCTTCAGGAATGTCTATTATATTTATTTTTCGTAAGTTTAATTGTTCTAATTTTTTATTTATTTCACCTAGTATTCTATCTGATTGATTTCCTAATTCTTCTTTAGGAATGTCTATTATATTATTATAAGTACTTCTTTACTTTAAATATGATATCAGAGTTAATTCTAGTGATGATGAGACTAAAAATCCTCCTTGAGGTGAGGGAGTGAGATACAAAATCAGCTCAGTAACATAAGAATTATATTCACATACATACTATAATGTTATCGTATTCTAGTCTATCACACCCCATGTTTTTTGTATTTCCAAGCAAAAGATAAAAGAAAGAAAAGAAAAGTATGTATCCATGAAATGCAAATGGGGTATTACTACAAACATTAATGACATTTGGAAAAATACAATGGTCAGGAAAAACTTCATCAATCAAAAGTGAGAAAATAAAAAAGATCAAGATTATAACTCACAAAGTATTATCATGGTCAAGTACTCTTTAATGGTTTTAGGACTCAATTCAAAGGAACATCCTCTCGTGTTAAAATATTTACTCTAATATATCAAGTTATCAAATGTTTATGCTGAAAATTTCACTCATCATCATATCATAACATATCATATTATGACATCATCATTTACCATAGACTTGAAAGATATCTAAATTCCCACCATTAGAACACATATCTTAGGAGACTAATAGGACTTTTACTTGGCTTGTAATAGGGCTAGGGTTAAGGGTAGGTTATTTTAGGAAAGTGGGCCAAGACTTTAAGAAAAATAAAAAAAACATGGATTAATGTAACTTTAAGCTTTGCTCCAGTTGCATTTTTCTGTTTTATCACCTTTGTATTGGAGTGTCTTTTGAGCTCTTTTATTGCTTTGTAGTGCCTGGTTTTTTTGGGAGCTCTTTGACACTTGTCCTTTTTTTGGCATTGTTGGTGGTAAGTAGAACTATTTTTTTTTGTAATGATTTCAAGCTTTTTACTTCCTCTTAAGTCTGGGTGTGGGTGGTTTTTAGGTTAGAAATGCTTTAATTCTTAGGTTTTAAACCAAGATAAGGCTAAGTCTCAAAGGTGGATTCAAAGCGTAATTTGAAGTAAGGGTAAGATATTTGGCTAAGTAGCTAAGACAAAGAAGGCCTAAATCATTTCTACTGGTATATATGCTCGTTTGGTGTCACAGAGAAATCAATCAAATTCTAGAAGGTTCTCATGTCATGAGTAGCATACATAAGAAAGAATAAGATTCAAAACTCACCTAGGTTCTTTATTCATCCTAAAATTAATCCAAACTAATGTTTATGTAACTCAACCATGACTTCCTATGTAAATCAAACATTTCAAACTTTGAACTCTTCCTCCTGAACAAGTCGCTCATCTTTTCCAAAGTAGTTCTCCATCAATTTACAACATTATACAACAGTTAGAACAAAATATGAATGAAATCTCATGCATGAAATCAAATACTCGCCACTTTTGAAATCAACATTGTCCTCAATGGAGAGAATTCATGTTATGCAAATGTAACCAAGCTAACACATCTCGAGTCCTGGGTTTATCTCCTTAGATGGTACAGGTGCCAAGATCATCAAGTAGCAACTCGACTTAGCTAAAATAAATAAAATTTTCTTTTACAGTAAACTAGAAAGAGGCAATGCCACCTTGCTAAAGTCTCGAATGAATCTCCAATAGAAACTTGTCAATCTCTCAATTGTTTGATATATGAATGGGAAAGGAAAGTGATCCTTCCGCACAATAGTTACCCCACTCTTTTTTGAAAAAAATAGGAGATACCTAGGTGTTGTATGAGGTGGGATATATCGTGTCAGCCTTTAGTAGCTTGGTCACTTCCTTTTTTACCTTATTAAGGGTGGCAAAATTCATCCTTTGTTAGGGCTCTCTCACAAGTCTATAATCATCTTCCAACAAGATTTTGTGTATGCAAATAATAGGATTGATTATAATGATGTCATCTAAGGACCACCCGAGTTCTTTCTTACACTCTTTCGACACCTTTAACAACCTTCCTTCTTGATCGGGGAGGAGATCATTAGCATACTTCAAATGGGATGGGAGTGGTTTTAGATCCAACTCCTCAAGTTGTTGTTGTGGTGTACTTGCTGAACTGGCTTCAATAGTTATTTGGGCTCTTGTCAAGCTTGCCTATGTTGATTCTGCAAAAGAATAAGAGTTTCTATTCGTGCTTTCACATTCAGTTAGTTCATCTTTGCTTAAATTCAAAGATTCTAGGAGCTAATCAAGGTCAGAATCAACTCCTAGATCCAACTTTTCATCCTATCTGCCTGTAACTGAACAGATGTTCATTAAGAATAACTCTTCCTCACTAGACAAAGATGTGTCAGGGTTATTTTGCTCTTTTTAAACTTCTCAACCACTTCTTAAGGTGATTGCACTTACATTCTCATTAGGATTGATCATTGTTTGTGAGGGAAGTGCATACGAACCTTGTTGTTGTAATGTGTTAATGATAGTAGTTAATTGCCTAATTTGGGTTTGCATGTCATTAAGGGTGGTTGTTATGTGTTTCTCAAGTTGTGCACTCTATGTGCTCTATGTTATCATCTGTCGTGTGAGTTGTTTCATCAATTCTTTCAGGGCTAACCTAAAGTTGCCCTATGCTTGTTGATGTTGTGTAGTATTAGTTGGACTTTTTTATATTGGCATATAATGTTAATTTGCTTGTTGTCTCATTAGGGGAGGTTGATACTCCTATTGTTGGTAATGACTTTGGTTGCTTGGCTGGAAAGAAATCTTTGGTGGCTGGTTGAAGACAAGACCATATTTTAAGTTTGGATTATCTCTCCAACTAGGACTATATGTGGTCGAATACGGGTTATACTTTTGTTGTGGCTTGTACGAATTTAAGTATTTGTAATGTTGTTGTTCATGGAATGTATCACTCATTGTTTTCCTAATTGAGCTTGGTGTCTCTTGAATTGAGGGCATACATAATGGGATAATCTACGAACGTGCATATCCCACATAAATATTGTTGTGGTTGAAATATATGTTTTGATGTTAAAACTATGCAACAAATTAAGAAATATTGAATTATGCTATATTTTTAAAGAAAATATGTTAAAGACATGGTTTATGAAGAAAATAATTACTTTAGAAAATGCTTTTAGATTAAGAAATAAAGAGTAAAATGACATACATCACCCCCTTACATAAAAAATAATTATTTTCAATAGTCCCAACTTATGCATGACCAAAACAAATGACATGTAAGAAAACATGGATTATTGACACAAGAGTTTCTAATCATACAACAAGAAATTTGAAACTTCTTCAAGAATTAAGAATTGTATAAGGATGCCCTGTGAATGTCAGATGGACAATAACTTTTAACAATTAAATGAGGAAATGTATTCCTTAAAGGAGGAATAAAACTTGATAATGTGTAATATATACCTAGATTACAATGTAATCTAATATCTATGCGTCAATAATAAATCAAATTGTAAGGTTCAATTCACGAAATCTATATAGGATCTCACTCGAAGAAACTGATTAGACTAGATGAACAAAAGGATAAACATTACTCTTTCAAATGGTTTCAACATAAGAAAGCTTGATGAAAGAATTTTTTACTAACCTTTGACACAAGCGGAAGAGACATCTCTCTTTAAATATTATGCAACTAGTCTCAAATATTGACAACATAAATAGTGAGTTTGCAAATTAAGCCTGTGATATATGTCAAAGGACAAAACAAAATAGTGATAATTTTTGTTTGAGTAATAATAAGGCTACTTTTAAATTCATCCATTGTAGTTTGTTAGGACCCTATCAAACTCCATTATCCTATGGTACACCCTTTTTTTTTTTACTATAGTTTGTTATTTTTGTGTTGTTTAAATTTATCTTTTACTTGATAAAAAGCAAGTTTTTAAAGTATTGTTGAATTTTGTGACTTTGGTAGAAAGATAATATATAAAATAAATTAAGATAATTCAAAGTGATAATGAAACTTAGTTTACATGTTTTTCAATAAAGTTTTTTTGAAATTTACATTATTTTTCAAACATCTTATAAACACCTTAACAAAATGATTAAGTTGAAAGAAAACACATACATATCCTTAATATAGCATGTATCTTAAAATTTCAAGGTAATCTTCTTAGCTCTTTTTGGGGTAAATGCGTCTTAACAGCTGGATATGTAACAAATATAACGTCAACTCCTTTGTTAGATGGAAACACTCATTATGAAATGTTATATGTCACTACAAGAAAAACACCAAATAGTGACCGAAATTAGTGACTGAAAAATTCAGTCACTGATAGTAACTGAATCAGTGACTGATTTCCCTTTTTATATTTAGTGATCGATTTAGTGACTAAAATTTCAGTCACAGATATCGGTCACTGATTCGAGCCATCGAATTGGTCACCGATTCGAGCCACTACTAGAAAAATGGTTAATAGTGACCGAAAGTGGTGACTCGAATTTTTTTTTATATTTAGTAACTCGATTTAGTGACTAAATTTTCAATCACTAAAAAAATAATTTTTAAATTGATAACTATTTTTCATTTATATAAATATTTTATTTAAAATATTTTAAATATAAATCTACTTAATAATTTAAAATAAGTGATAACATTGTTAATAACATTATAAAAATTTTAAAAAAATAGTTTACTAACTTATTAAATAATTTAGTAATATAATTATTTAATTTTATTTTTTAATTTAGCATGTGAATAAAAAAATTAAAATTGATTATTAAATTAGTCACCGATTCGGTCATTGAATCGGTCACTAAATCAATAATTAAATTAATTATTAATTTAGTCTCTTTATATATATATATATATATATATATATATATATATATTACTTGTATGTTAATAAAAATGTATTTCAATGTATTTATAAAAAATTAAAATTATTTTAATTACTGAATTGATATTTTAAATTTATATTAATATCTTGGATAATTTAATAGTTGGATATATATTTTAAGTTTATATTAGTCATTTTTATATAAAAGTGTAAAAATAAAGTGAACTTATTTTAAAATTTAATTAAACATAATAATATAATATAGTATTAACCATAAATATGTGAAGATTTAGTTAGAAATTAATTTTAAGTTTTATTGTTTTTATTTAAAAAAAATCGTTAAAAAAATTTAAAATAAATAATTAAAGTAAAGAATTTTAATTTAATAAATGTGTTAATATTATTAGAAGAATTAAATTTATATTAATAATTATATAAAATTATAGATATATTAAAATTTAAATTATTGGTAATTTTTTTAATTATTAAGCTAAAATTTGATAATATTAATAAATTAAAAATAAAATATATATATACATATATATATATATATATCACTTTAATTTTTTTAATTAAAATTAATTTCATAAAAAAATTAATATTTGAAAATTAAAATGCAAAAGTATATATATTTATCTTTTATTTAATTATACTTTTACACCTAAAAAAGAAAAAAATAATAAAATTTTCTTTTATTAATCATTTTTATAAAATAAAAAAATATATAATAATTACTTTTATAAAAAAAAAATTTAACGTTCTTGATTCTTTAACAGATTTGTTTTAACTGATACGACAACGTTTATATCAATTAAAACACTTTACAAAAAATCTTCTAAGTTGATTTAATCGATTGTTTCGCGATTCAATCGATTGAAATACTGCAAAACTTTCTCGTAAAACTTTTCAAGTTATTTTAACTGATAAAAATAAGTTTTAATCGATTAAAACGCTGTGCAGAAATTGTTTTAATCGATTGAAACGAGATTTAATCGATTAAAATAGTTCTGATCGGTCATAATCGCATTCTGATCGATCATAATTGAAACGATATAATAGCGGTTCCAGGTTAACCGCTATCTAAGTGAGATTTTAAGAGCGGTTCTCGTGTAACCGCTATCTAAAATGTATCTCGCTTGAGCGACACTCTTCTCGCTCGAGCTAAACGCCCCTGCACAAAATTGGCATTCTCGGGTTGTATTTCGCTTGAGCGACTATAGTATCGCTCGAGCGATATTTGATTCTGATCGATTAGATTTTAGAAATGATCGATCATATTTGATAATTTTTTCAAATAATTAATTATAATCGATTAGTTTTCTAAATTATTGATTAGAATTGATTAGTTTTTCAAATAATAGATTAGAATTGATTAATTTCGAAATATATACTAAAAAATTATAATTAAAAATATAAATTAGTTAAGAATATTGACTATTGTAAAGATAAAGTAGAACATGGGAGGAGATGATGATGATAATATAATGATAGAACTTACAAAAATGTAGAATTGAGAAGTTTGAAACAAATAAAATTAAGAAAATAGATATTTAATTACACTTTTAATAAATTTAAGATAATACTAGTTTTGATTTTTATTTTTAAATATTTATTTTAATTATTTAAAACAGAGAAACTATAATTTTAGTTTCTAGCTACTGAATTTAAAGAATTAAATTTATTATTATTTAATCTTTTAATTTGTAGAATTAAACTCAATATAATTGTTAAAAATACTTTGTAGAGGCATTTGAAAAAGCTTTTGTCAAAATACTTTGTTTTTAATTGTTAAAAACATTTGTAGAGGCATTTTGCAAAATCTTTTAAGTGAAGAAACCTCATGCAACAGAAATCTTTTAATTTTAGTATTAAAAATTTAAATTATATTTTATTAAATTAAACTAGTTACAATATATTTTTTTACTTTGAGAATGAACAATATAATTAAACTCAAAATTGACAATATTATAATACATTTTTGAACTCTTTTGGATTAATTTTTTTTCCTAAATTTTGATAAAGTTAATTTTAATATTTAAAAGTATTTAACATTTTGAATTCTGAAAGGTTTTCTCTAATAGCAAATTTAAAAACTTAATATTCAAAAAAATAGTTAATGTAAGTTTTCATAAGAAGATATGATAGCGGTTTCACGTTAACCGCTATCTAAAGTATAATTTAGATAGCGGTTAATGGTTAATTGCTATTAGAAGTGCACTTTTAAGAGCGGTTCTTGTGGAACCGCTATGTCAAATGTATTTCGCTTGAGCGATAATATTCTCGCTCGAGCGAAACGCCCCCTGCACAAAATTGACATTCTCGGGTTGTATTTCGCTTGAGCGACACTACTCTCGCTCGAGCGAAATACGATTCTGATCGATCATAACTTGAAATGATCGATCATAATTGAGAGGATATAATAGCGGTTCCCTTATAACCGCTATCTGAAGTGTATATATGATAGCGGTTAAGGCTTATACGATATCTGAAGTGTATTTCGCTTGAGCGAGACTACTCTCGCTCAAGCGAAATCCGATTCTGATCGATTATATTTTAAAAATGATCGATCATATTTGATAATTTTTTTCAAATAATTAATTATAATCGATTAGTTTTCTAAATTATTGATTAGAATTGATTAGTTTTTCGAATAATAGATTAGAATTGATTAATTTCTGAAATATATACTAAAAAATTATAATTAAAACTATAAATTAGTTAAGAATATTGACTATTGTAAAGATAAAGTAGAACATGAGAGGAGATGATGATGATAATATAATCATAGAACTTACAAAAATGTAGAATTGAGAAGTTTGAATTACACTTTTAATAAATTTAAGATAATACTAGTTTTGATTTTTATTTTTAAATATTTATTTTAATTATTTCAAACAGAGAAACTATAATTTTAGTTTCTAACTACTGAATTTAAAGAATTAAATTTATTATTATTTAATCTTTTAATTTTAGTATAAAAATTTTAAATTATATTTTTCTACTTTGAGAATGAACAATATAATTAAACTCAAAATTGACAATATTATAATACATTTTTGAACTCTTTTGGATTAATTTTTTTTCCTAATTTTTTATAAAGTTAATTTTAATATTTAAAAGTATTTAACATTTTGATATGATGAGCATGATAATATAATGATAGAATTTACAAAAATGTAGAATTGAGAATTTTTAAATCTTTTTCTAATATTTATTTTTAAAAATATAATATTATTTTTAAAATTTAATATATTTTTTTTTCAAATATATAAATATATAAAGATATAAATGTATAAGGATATAAATAAATATATAAATATATCAATATATAAATATATCAAAATATAAATATATAAATATATAAATATAAGTTTCTTGTAAAACTTTTCAAGTTATTTTAATCTGATAAACATAAGTTTTAATCGATTAAAACGCTTATGCAGAAATTGTTTTAATCGATTGAAATGAGATTTAATCGATTAAAATAGTTTTGATCGGTCATAATTTCATTCTGATCGATCATAATTGAAATCATATAATAGTAGTTTCAGATTAACCGCTATCTAAGTGAGCTTTTAAGAGCGGTTCTCGTGTAATCGCTATCTAAAATGTATTTCGCTTGAGCGATACTCTTCTCGCTCGAGCTAAATGCCCCTGCACAAAATTGGCATTCTCGGGTTGTATTTCGCTTGAGCGACTATAATCTCGCTCGAGCGATGGTGCAACCGCTATTAGAAGTAAATATAAACATATAAACATATAAATATATATAAATATGTAAAGATATAAACATATATCTTTAATATTTTGTAAATGTAAATATAATTTATATATATTTTTAAATCTTTTTCTTATATTTATTTTTAAAAATATAATATTATTTTTAAAATTTAATATTTTTTTTTTCAAATATATAAATATATAAAGATATAAATGTATAAGGATATAAATAAATATATAAATATATAAATATATCAAAATATAAATATATCAAAATATAAATATATAAATATATTAATATATAAATATATCAATATATAAATATATAAATATATATAAATATAAATATATATATATATATATATATATATATATATATATATATATACAAATATATCAATATATCAATATTATCCCCTCATATATTAATATACATTATTAGCATAATTTTAATTTAATTAAAAATTAGAATACAAATATACTATACTATACTAATATACCATTATATTATTTTCATTGTATATAAATTACAAAATTAATAATTTGTATACTATACTATACTAATATATTATTTGTATACTATACTAATGGTATAATATACTATATTATAATATTATTTGTATAGAAAACTAATATCTTTATATATAAATATCAAAACATATAAATATATGTAAAAATATGAAGATATAAATATATAAAAATATAAATATATGTAAAAATATAAAGATATAAATATATCAATATATAAATATATCAATATTTAAATATATATTAAAATATATAAATATATTTTTATTTATAGATTTTATATTTATATATTTATACTGGATATACATTTATTTGTATATAAATATAATTTATTTGTAAGTTATTATTAAAAGATCCTAGTAGCTCAGTGGTTAGAGTTTCAACCTCCAACTCTAAGGTACTCGGGTTCGAATCCTGACAATGACAAGAAACCACCTAATAATAAGTTAAACTTCTAAAAAATATAATATAATTAAGAGATAGGGAAAATAAATAATAGATATAATAAAAATGTAAATAAATAAAAATAATTAAATTTGTTATTCTTTTTCACTAATTCGGTCACTAAAATCGAGTGACCAAGGAAATAGTGACCGATTCCAGCTTGGTCACTATTTCTGGTCACTATTTTAATTAGTAACCGATTTTGCACATTTAGTGACCGAATTTTCGGTTACTATTTAGTGTTTTTCTTGTAGTGTGTGCAATCACCTTCAAATAATCATTTAAGGGTATTTGATTATTTATGTTACACTCATAATCAAGATAGGAAAGGAGATAAATTTCCTAGTTGCAATAACAAATGTGTGCCTTGTGAGTTATTCTTATGGGAAAAAAGGATGAAAGTTATATGACATAAAAATTGAAAGATATTTTATATCAAGAAATGTCAATTTTTATGAAAATGAATTTTCTTTTGTATAACCCAATAATAAGATTATTCCTACTATGATGACTTTTGATGTTAATATTGAAGATGACAGTATTGAAAATAATATTATTGATTATTCTAGGTCTTCCAAAGGTGAGACGACAAGTGAGATAAGGGGAAAACAATTAATGAATATTCTTCCTCCTCAAAATGAGATAGAAAGAAAAGTTCCTCAAACTTCCTTTTATGAGACTTCGGGAGTACGTGATTAAAACATATGAAGTAAGAAGTCTATTTAGTTGTTACACTCCAAAACATAATTCAAGTGAGTTTTACCTCATAACACATTATGTGAGTTGTGATAATTCTTTTTCAAGCAGTGCAGGTTTGTGGTTGCAATAATTACCAAGAGATAACTAACAAGTCATCCAAAGTAGTAAAAGTTGGTAGATAGCGGTCAACCATGAGATAAGAAATTCAAGCACTTGAAGACAATCAACCATGGACAATGTGTTCTTTATCAAAAGACAAGAAGACATTAGGATGTAAATGAATATATAAGATTAAGTACAATTCAAATGAAACTATAAAACACTTTAAAGCTCAATTAGTCATATTTGAAAATCATCAAGTTGAAGGAGTTTTTTATACAAAAAATTTGCCCCGATAGAAAATATAGTTATCATTCAAATTGTATTGGCAAATTTTGTAGCATAAATTTGGAAACATTATAAAATGAATGTTCACAATGTTTTCTTGCATAATGATCTTGAAGAAGAGGTATACATGAAGTTGTCATCGATATTTCTCTCTCATATTTCAAACTAAGTGTCATCTTCAAAATTCTCATATTTCAAACTAATTATTTTTATTTTAATCTATACAATGGTTCAATGCAACTTTAATGTCTTGGTCCATGTTAATGATCTAATCATTGTGTAAACAACCATGAAGTTATCCAATTCTATAAAGATTACTTAAGAAAATGTTTTGAAATGAAAGACTTGTAAAAAATAAAATATTTTTTAGGGTTATTATAGAATGAGTTATTTTCTTAGGAAATTTTTCTATTTCTTAGGGGACAAATAAAAAACATATAATATCTCGTTCTTTGGATGAAGCAGGATATTGTTTCCCGACTACTACCATATGTGAACTAGAGTGGGTGAAAAATATTTTCTTCAACCTTAGTATTTCACATTCTAAGCACATATTGCGATAATTAAGTTATTTTACATATAGTTAAGAATCTCATTTTCATGAATACACCAAATATATATTGCAATGGATTATTATTTTATTTGTAATGAGATATTTTATAGACACTTACAATCATTATATATTCTCACGTACAAAACTTAAAAATATATTTACTAAAACTTTACGACTATACAATTTTCTTCAATACTTAATAAATTGGGTATTCAAAATCTTCATGTAATAACTTGAGAAGTATTGTAAATATGGTGGCTTTTTCAACAAAATAGGTTAAAAATATTTGCGTTTTGATATGGGTAAATTTTTTTAAAATTTACCTAAAGGGGTAAAATCGTATTATGTTACACTATTTTAAATAACAATTTTGTAATATAGGAACTAAAATCGTGTTTTCTAAATCGAATTTAACATTTTTCTATAAATCTAAAGTCGTATGGTGTAATACAACCTTAGTTATATTCATATAAAACTAAAGTGGTATGTAGTACGATTTTGGTTTTTTATTTTTTTAATAATTAAATTATTTTTATTAAATAAATATATTATTTAAAAATTAATAATTTATTTATTATTATATTTATACTATAAAATATTATATTAATTATTTATTTTATTTATATCAATTATTATTTTATATAAATTTTGTACAAATAATACAAAAATAGAAAAAAATATTTTAAAATAAAAATAAATATATTAATAAATTTAATTTTAAATTTAAATTATGTTATATCATTTATTTCTTTCAAAATTAATAATAAATATTTTACAGTTTTTTAATAATTAAATTAATTTTTTTAGATAAATGTATTATATAAAAAATTTGTAATAATTAATATAATATATTAAATAAATATATTATTTAAAAATATATACTATTGAATTTTATAATAATAATAATAATAATAATATTATTATTATTATATATTACTTTTATTATTTATATACTACTTATACAAATTTATATAAGATAATAATTAATATAATATTTTATAACTTCTAAAAATATATATATATATATATATATATATATATTATAATTTTTTTAAATAATATATGTATCTAAAAAACTTAATTTAATTGTAAAAAACTATAAAAATATATATTATTAATTTTGAAATAAATAATATAACATAATTTAAACTTAAAAATAAATTTATTAATATATTCATTTTTTATTTAAAATAATTTTTTTCTATTTTTATTATTTCTACAAAATTTATATAAAATAATAATTGATATAAATAAAATAAATAATTAATATAATATTTTATAATATTTTATAATATAAATATATAATAATAAATAAATTATTAATTTTTAAATAATATATTTATTTAATAAAATTAATTTAATTATTAAAAAAAATACTTAAATCACGTTACGACTTTAGTGTATATGAATGTAACTAAAGTCATAATACGACTTTAATTTTATAAAAAATAAAAATATATATTAAATTCGTTATAGAAAATACAATTTTTATTTTTTTCTATATGATTTCTTTATTTAAAATTGTGTATATGACGTTGTAACTTTTTAAGATAATTTTTAAAAAATTTGACCTAGAAATTTTTTAACCAGATGAAAAAGCTAAATATTATGGACAAAATATTGTCACAAATCGTGGATATCTAAACAAATTTTTTTATCTTTATTAATTTATTAACAAATTGGGACCAATAGAGTATACATAGCCATGCACGTTGTGATTGCTATAAATTAACAATAATTAATTAAAATTATTTATATTTTAATTTTTTGTAATTTATTAACAAGTTTTATAAAATATTTATTATTCTAATATAATACAGATATTATATTATATATATTACCTGTATATTGTCGTGTCAATATCCTATAGTTTTTTTTTTTTTTTTTTTTTGTTAATTCCATCGAATACCTACCTGTATTGACGTATGGATGCAAGTTTGGATTAGTTTTCCAACTGGCTGGCATAGGCAGGGTAGGTGTACGTATTAACATGCAAAGTTCAGATCAAGATAATCACCCATTTCTCTAATCATGGTTCTCAAAGTTTAATTGTCGTACATACATTAATAAAGCACAAATACTTTTTCTGTGGAAAATTTTGTTTCTTCCTCTATCCATGATAATAAGAAAATTAGTTGTGAAAACCAAAAACAGCTATGAATAACATCAAAATTAATTCCCTCAAAAGCACACGGTTTTTCCTTATTGGGTGGATCGAAAAACTCGATCACCACCATAGTAGTATAGTGGTCTGGGTAGGCAGCCCCTACTATGGGCCATGTCCTTTCCTAGTATACATGGTTCTTATCTTATTCTTTTCTCATATCATAACTTATATTATGTGGTCCTCCCCTGGATAATTATATATGGCTTTAAAAATGCAAGGAGTAATCTTGTCCAGTCCTCTGATATTGGGCATGCATTTAGTTTAATCAACAAACCAGCTACGTGGGGATATGTCTCAGACATGTTTGGTGTAATGGATTTGATCTAATCAAATTAGGAGCTGCAACGAATTCAAGGGTGATATCTAGGACACTTAAAACCCTTGAAGAAATGAAAACCAAATGGGATGTAGATTTGGCCTGTGACGTGGATCCAACAATAGGATTCACATAAATGGAGTGAAAGGACTGGCTAGTATGAATCTACTTCAGAGTGATATGAAAGTGCACGTGTCAAACAGGAGAATAGGTTAAGAGCCATTGAAAGGAGATTGATATCAGAGAGAGAGGTAGAACACATAATCATATATAATGGAAAAGGGTGGGTGGGGGCTACAATTTTTGGTTTCCAGAATCAAGAAATATTTCTCATCGTGTGGAATAATAGTTGATTCATTGATGAGATATGCATGAATCATACGTGTTTATGTGGTTCTCCTTAACACCGGTAGCACGTCATGTCTGTGTCTCTTAACTGGGGATACATTCTCTCGTATTATTGTTTTCATCTATCTTCTGAGTTATTATCAAATTTTTTTTAAGACCTTTTTTAATTATATCTTGCTTGGGTTCTTCCTGGACTGTTTTTGGAGGTGGTTAAGTTATCAAATTGACTGAAACAATGAATAACATGGTAATCGCGGCAGATTTTGTTGGGAGCCGATTCACCTAAAGTTTCCTAATTCATTCTTATATAATTTATATAATTTATGATTTTGATTTTAAATTTAATAAATATTTAATATATTTATGTATATTTACAATTTTATTTTCTCATTCATTCCTCAATTTTATATGTTTCATATAGTGTATGATTTTATCTTCGTCGAACTTAATAATCATTTAATATATTTAAATATATATTTATAATTTTATCTTTTCATCTTCTTATTTTCTTTTATATTTATTTATTATTTATTAATAGTATATTATTTTACCCAATCAATATTTAAAGATCTGCTAATGATGATAATTGAGATTTCAATGTTTCTTTAATAGAGGATTACACTTCATCATCTCCATAGTTTGGCACACAAAGAATATTATAAGAAATTTGGTAATTAAATTGTATCAACCAATAATATATATGTCTGATGGTAATTAATGCGATCATTTTGTCAATTATTGATCGACATTGCCAAGAAAAATACCCATCGTCGGCAATATATTTTTCAGAAAATGTATTCTACCTATATTAATCCTAGGCTTTCCACAGTCCCTATATAAAAACAGCCACATTGTTTGTAAACTATCAGCTACAATTAATACTTGCTAATTTTGACAATAAATTTCACCAAAATCTTTTAAAAATACTTAAATAACACTTAAATATACCAAGTATGAAAAATAAACATAAATTTTGCAAAATGATCTTGAGTTTGAAATTGTAAACCACAACCTAAAGTGAAAATTTTATTGTTATGGATTTTTCTCCTAGTTATGTTGGAAAAATTATGTATGTCCAACATTCAACTATCATGGAGACCATTTTATTTTATCATAAAGTAAATTTTTATTTATTATATTTAATTTTATTTAATATAATAGTTATTCGATAAAGTCCTTAGATATAATTTAAGATTTATTATTATATGAGAGATTATGATAATGAAAAAAAAACTATCTTATAGTTATAATCTAAATTATTTTTTATCATAAGATCATTATATATATATATATATATATATATATATGATATTATAATAATCCAAAAAGATTAATATATATATATATATATGTGTGTGTGTGTGATAATATTTATTATATGAATATTAATACATCTTATTTACTTATTTACATATATAAATAATCATTAAGATGTGATTATTGAATTCACTCAAATCAAATTTTCAAATGGTTAATATTACCTCAATCTATTAATAAGAAATTCTTAAGATGAAAATAATTATTTTCTTAGACTTAAGAATATATTATGTTATTTGATAAACTATTTGCTATATTTGAATTTCAAATCCCCCATGCGTTGCAACATTACTTGAATAGATATAATTAAATAATTGTGATTATTCAAGAGGATTCATCCCTCTTACAATGAATTTGAGTTCTGGTAAATTTAACGAAGAAAGAAATGTATTTTTTTAAGTGGTTTATATTCGATAGTTATGCTATAATTAATTCAGAATTTACAACATGAAATTGTATATTTTTTTTCAATTTATTCTGGAAGATATATAAAGTATGTTTTACTTTATTTTATTGTTAGATATTTATCTTGATTAATATATTAATATATTAATTTGATTAATATATTATCCATTTAATATTGACATATGGAATCACACACAAATAAGTATTCTAATATATGCTTAAAAAAACTATTTTTAATATTTGATTATTAAATTAGAAAATTTAATGTGATCAACTAATAATTATTTTTATATAAAATATTATTATATTATCTGCTAGCGCTGAAAATAAAATAATGTATTCAATATATTTAAAGATTTTAAGTAAGAAAATATCAATAAATATTTGATTGAAATCATTCAATAAAATTTAATCTCAGAAAAATAACAAAAATTGTTATTACGTAAAACAGTTAAAAAATTCATTCTAATAATTTATGTTTATCCGACATGCTAAAAAAGTGACTCTAGGGTTACATATTTAAAAATAACATATTCTTAATTTATTTCTCTTTTATTTTAAACACTAAATATTTTAAAAATTGTCTTTGTTCTTATGTTACTTATAATTTAAATATAAAATAGATTTTTATTTTTTCAAGAACTTTGTATCTTTTATATTTAAATTATAGTTGAGAATATTTTTATACTCGGTTATATAATGAAACCGTAACATAATATTACACGTAAAGGTATGAAGAGAGGTTTTAATAATATATATATATATATATATATATATATATATATATATATATATATATATATATATAAATGTTTAAAACATATAATTCCATTTTTGTATGTTATATAAAACGTTATATATTTTTCATTGTTATGATCAATAGTGGATTAACATTCGATAAAAAATAATAATAATTATTTATTTATTTAAAATTATATAATAAATGAATTGTTTAATAAATATTTTACATAAATATTATATATTTATTTTAAATTTTAATATATTATTGATGGAAGATATATATGGCATTATACAATATGAGATGTTTGATCAATCATGTATTATAAATTACTCATGTGATATGTGATTAATTATTATTTAATCTTATCTATTTAGAGTTTTATATTTTATTTTTTCTTAAATGTTGAATGTGTAGGGGTGTTGAAGTGATACGGGTTGGCTCACCACGGGCTAAGTTGAAAATAGGCGAGTTCAACCCGCATCACTTTATGGTGAGTCAGAAATTTCATAACCTAGCTTTAATCCACTACCGGTTGGTGGGTTAGGTGGGTTGGCTCACTAGCCTATATTTTTTTTAATAAGCACAACTAAATAGCGGGACTGAACGTAATGACATGGTGACACAATAAACTCTGTAATGTAACTCAAATGCGGTAAACCCTATGATACAACTGAAACACGATAACATGGTGACACGACGAATGTACTGGTGTGCGACGAATGTGGTGACGTGACAAACGTTGTAGCGCGATTGAAATGCGAGACTGAAACGTTATGATGTTCGTGTGACAAAAGTTATGATGCGATTGAAACGCGGAACTGAAACGCGACAAACATTATATCGTAATTGATGATAATCTTGAGTGAGAGTTTGACTTGTAATGATGGCACAAAATAGAGGTGAAAAAAAATCAATTAAAATTATTAATTATTTTTAAAATTTAAAATAAATTGTGGGTTGTGGGTTAACCCATCATAACCCGACTAGAACCCGCTTAATCTGTGGGTTAAGTGAGCCGGATTCATTTTTAACTCATTATCGGCAGAAATGAAAAAAATCGAACCTAACCCAACTCGAACCCGTGGTGAGCCGGTTTGACTCACGGGTTAGAACTCATATTGATACCTCTAATATTAATTATTAACATTGTTTTGAAATAATTATATTTTAATGTTTAATATATTAAGCATCCTAATAAGTGATTATTAATATTTTGATGATATAAATTAGTTAAATAATCTATCATTATATTATGTGATGAAAATATTTTAATTATTTATTTATGTGATGTGTCATGATCATAATATATTTTATGGTCTAAATATAATCAAATAATGTTATACAGGAAAAATAATACAACAACTAAAAAAAGTCTAAATCATATTATTAAGGAACATTGATAAAATATTATAAACTTAATTTTCACTTGTTAAAAGTTAGAATACAATGGGATTTTGTGAGCTTTGATATAAAAGACACTAAAAGAAAGCAATAATCATAAGATTTTAATAAAATACTATTGAAAGTAATAACATTGTGTTGTAAAGTAAAGCTCTAAAATAATGAAAGTAATAGAAATGTAGGAAATTCTAAAAAAAATATATGAAAAAACAATGGTTAAGTCTCTAATTATTAACTTCTTCCTTTAATTATTATTGATTTCTAGATCTAAATGTAACCACTAAATTGATTCTTGGCATTTAATTGACTTAAAAGCATAATTCAATTTGTAAAAACAACGCAAAAAAATTAAATCTAACCTATAGAAAATAAGAATTTGATTAAAAAACCATCCTTAAAAAACTTAAAAATTCATAATATAAAAAAGAAGTAAAAGTACAAAAATAGTAGAAGAAAACAATAGAAGTACTTAAACTTATAAAAAAAATGTAAATTGCAAAAATAAAAGCCTAAGAAAGAAAACAAATTTAATAAGAGTTAGATGAATTTTAAGGAAGAATTTGTACAAGATTAGTACAAGATAAAAATTGTAAATATTATTATACGAATATGAGAGAAAACTAGTGAATCTAAATTCTATATCTACATCTAGACGAAGCTAACTTGAACATAATCTTATGTCTTTTTGTTTTCCCAAACCTTTAATAATTAACACAATTAAATTATGCCAACATAATACATCAATTGGAGCATTTCAAACTTGATTAGTCAATTTTGTAACAGTGATTATGAAACTTTTGCAATAAGCGGTTTTGTGTTTTGTTGAGCAAAATTTTAATTAAGTTATTTTCTCATAATTTTTTTTGTTTAGTAGATTGGTTTCTTTTTAAACAAATTGTCAAGATCACGAATGAATTGTCTGTGAATAATTCATTAAGCAAAAGTCTTTTACACAATAATTAATTTTTTTCTTCTTTAATTTTATATTTTTACATTAATATATAAATAATTAGTTAAAATATACAATTTAATCTATAACTTAGATATATAACTATTTAATTATGTTTTATCAAAACTTTATTAAAAAATTATTTAAATAAGATAAGTATATATTAATTATATTAATAAAAACATTCATAAAAATGTATTTATTATATTGATTGTGATTGTGTGCGAATGGTTAAAATAAAAAATAATGTATTTTTAATTTTATTCTATATTAGTCAACCAAATAATAAGTAGAGACCGTGTGTGGCTTTGTCCTAAGAGATAATTGTTGTTTGGTTAAGTTGGTAATTTAGTCTCTTTATTTATTAAAATGTTTCAATGTGGTCCCAAAATTTTTAACTTAGACATGAATATTAAAATTAATGTAAATACACAAAATTTTTAACTTAAACATGAATATTAAAATTAATGTAAATTTTAGACTACCGTTATGTATGTTTTGACTCCGTTATATTAGATGCCTAGTTAGATTATCACACTACAAGAAAAAACACATTTAGCCACCGAAATTAGTGACCGAATTTTTTCGGTCGCAATTAGCGACCGATTTAGCGACCAATTTAATTCGGTCGCAATTAGCGACCAATTTAGCGACCAAGTTAATTCGATCGCAATTTAGCGACCGATTTAGCCACCAAAATATGATTTGGTTTCACTTTTTTATTTAGCGACCGAAATAGAGACCAATAGTTTGCGTCACAAAATTTCGATCGCTAAATCGATGGCTATTCCATACTAAAATAAAAAAATCATTTAGCAAGCTGATTTAGCGACCGAATCACAAATTGAAATAGTGGCCAGAATTAAAATCGGTACGCTAATGAGAAATATATATTAAAAAATTATAAAAAAATAAATATTAAAAATATAAAGTTAAATAATGAATTGGTTTTTCAAATATATATTAAATAATTATAACTAAAAAAATATAGCAACTTAAAATTAAAAAAAAATTATTTTTAAATTATATATATTATATAAATTATAAATATAAAGTTAAAAAATTATATTTAAAATTATAACCTTAAAAAATTATGATTATAAAATTAATAAAAATATAACTATTTTTAATGTTAAATAAATTATATATATTATATAAATTATATATATATATATATTACATAAATTAAAATTACATATATGAACTCTAAATTAATTTTATATATAAAATTTACATAAATAAAAATAAAATTTATCAACTTAAAAATAAATTATATTTTAATATATATATATATATATATATATATATATATATATATATTCTCCAGGTATAACTTATTTTCATTTCTATAATATATATATATATATATATATATATATATATATGTATATTTTTTTTAACTATTCAAAAAACTAAATATGAAAAAACTAATAAATTACTTTTTGAAATAATCGATTAGTTTTTTAAATAGTTAAATATATATATATATATATATATATATATATATATATATATATTTTATATATTATAGAAATGAAAATAATTTATACTTTGGAGAATATATATATATATATATATATATATAAATATATATATATATATATATATATATATATTAAAATATAATTTATTTTTAAGTTGATATTTTTTATTTTTATTTATGTAAATTTTATATATAAAATTAATTTGGAGTTCATATATGTAATTTTAATTTATGTAATATATATATATATATATATATATATATATAATTTATATAATTGTTAGTGGCAAATCGAGAAAAGTGATCGAAATCGAAGGAAAGAAATGTGACTCGATAAGATAAACAAAAATTCATTCGATGTATAATCAGAAATACATAGCATATAGCATCGAGAAGCACAATCGAGAATCAAATGAATAATGATCAAATGACTGTTGTCGAATAAAAACTAAGTCATGTAAGACTAGGGTTAAAAAGGAATCATAAGCAATTCGAAGTTCTCGAAAAATACAGAATCGAGAGTAAGGAAAGCCAATGTGGACATCAAGACTTTGGCCAAATCGTGAAAGGAAGTAAGTCGAATGCACGTATAAAGAGCAGTTTTGAAATCATGGGAAAAAGTCGGAGATCGTGAAGAACGTGGGAAACTATAGAAGATAAACGGCTATACGCACGCAGAACGTGGTAGCAGTCGTGTTAACTGCTCTTGGAAGGCTTGAAGGATACCCTATAAATAGAACAAAGGAAGAAGGAAAAAAGGAGCAAAAAATTGGCAGAGAACAGAATCAGTAGTGAAAAGTCTACCGGAGAAACGACGAACACCATGAAGCTTCTGGCAATCTGGATTTCCTTGCTCACTGAGTACATTTACCGCTTTCTGTATTTTCCTTGGTAATTTACGTTGATGCGAATTAAATTTAGCAGTATTATGTTTCTGTATTTTCGATTCCTTGTCCATTTCAATTCAATGCAAATTTAAGTTTATGCATTTAGGTTTCCATGATTTAACATTCTTGCAATCTCGATTTCCTGTCATTTACTTTCCTTGCAGTCTCGATTTCCTGTCATTTACTTTTCTTGCAATCTCGATTTCCTGTCATTTAACATTCTTGCAATTTCGATTTCTTGTCATTTATATTTGCGCTGTTTTCGATTCCTCGCTATTTACAATTCATGCAAATTTGGGGTTTTCGTACTTTACATTTCCTCGCAATTTAACATTCTGTTTTTCGATTCGATAGTCTTAATGCTTTTGATACTTTAAATACAAAACACCAAAAACAACATTTTCGATATCCTGTAGTTTTCGATTCTCACACACGTTTTCGATTGAAAATCAAATTGCTAGCCTAAATAAAAAGAACTTACGTGGTAGGATTTCGATTAGGACCAAAACATCTTTAGAATCGAAATCGATCGAAATTCCACCAGAAACAAATTGGCGCGCCAGGTAGGGGGGGGTCTTGTGTTGAGAAATACAAAATTGGTTAGTTCGAGAGTGTATGAGATTAAGGAGTGGGAGAATCATGAGTCAGAGTTCATCAAATAACCAGGGTAACAGTGAGGGATTAAATGGATCACACCCACCAAATACTGGGGGGCAAAGTCATAATGGGAACACACCTGTAGTATCGACAACTGTGAGCATGTCGATACCTGTGAGTAGTGAACAAAATTCAGGTACATTAGCAAACACCCAAGCAGGATCTAGTACGGTGATACCAAATAATATGCAAAATCCCACAACCACATATGTAGGGCCACGTATGAGCGTAAGACCGCCTGGGTTTCCACTTAATAATGTGAGTGGGGTTGGAACTTCTTCAACGCATAGGAATTCGAGATATAACGTAGGAATGTCCCAAACACTAGGTATGCCACAAAATTTTGGAATCCCTCCGAATTTAGGGACGTCTCAAAACTTAGTAATTCCACTGGATCCAGGGAATGGACATAATGTAGGCACACAACAGATACCTCCAAATCTAGATCTGAGGGGATACTTAGATCATGGGAGATATGTATTCGATAGAGACTATCATCGATCTAATTTTGATTCTATCGAAAACATGGGTACCGGAATATCTAGTAATTCATTAGGGGTACTCTAGACAACAAATGGATGAGAGTAATTTTGAAATGGTGAATATGTTATCACAACAATTGACTACAGCCTTAAATCCATTAAGTGCAAAACACTACCGCTAGCTTTGAGATATTAGCGGACCAAATGTCACGAATCGGGGATGCATTGGTCGTGCCTCGACAAACGAGGATAGAAAATCATGCTAATCGAATACTAATATTAATCCCCCATATCTATTGAGAAGAAATAGAAATAATGATCAACAGCAGTGTATGGGAAATGAGTATCAACATATGAGGAATGATATTTATGGGAATTTGAACGAAGGATTTCAAAATATACACAATCGGAATAATATGTTGTGACAAAGGATGAATTTACAAGGGATGGAATTTAGACCACTCAATCAGACATATTTTGTGTCTCCCTTTCCGAATGCAATTCTCGAGACAGAATTGCCTCGAGGATATAAAGTACCCAAATTCACTAAGTTTGCTGGAGAAGTTGGTGAATCGACTATCGAGCATGTGGCTCGATATCGATCGAATGCGGGATTTAGCGATGAGTGAAGAATTAAAAATGAAATATTTTCCTAGTTCTTTGACTAAGAGTGCTTTTACTTGGTTCACGTCATTGCCACCCAATTCGATATATAATTGGCTGCAATTGGAAAGAAATTTTCATGAGCAATTCTTTAGAGGAGAAACTCAAGTGAGTCTCATCGACTTGATGAATATAAAAAGATACAATCATGAAAGCATAGATGATTATTTGAATCGATTTAGACAAATGAAATCGAGATGTTTCACTCAAATTCCCGAATATGAATTAGTCGAATGACCTCTGCAGGTTTAGAATTCTCGATTAGGAAAAAACTAGTCAATTTACCATTGAATGACATGGCTCAATTAGTCGATAAAGTGAGAAGAGTGGAACAAATAGAGTATGAGAAACAAAGGTATAAGAAATATGAGAAACCTTCGAAAAAGGAAAGAATAGCATACATAAATGATGTATACGAGACAGATAATATGACAGAAAATGATATTGAAGAAACTGTCGATGAGAAAGTAAACTTAGCAGAACTCAAAGTAGGGGCTCCATATACCCGTAAATTGCTACAAAAGAATGAAGTAAAAGATAAAATGGCAAATCGAACATATACTTTTGATGTAACAAAAGCTGACAAAATCTTTGATATTTTATTGAAAGACAAACAGATTAAGTTGAGTGATGATCATAAACCGCCGTCTGCGTAACAAAGGAATGGTCGAAAATATTGCAAATTTCATAATGTGTATGGACATTGGACTAACAATTGTATACATTTCAGGAACACCATCCAAGATGCGATTGACCAAGGAAGGTTGAGGTTCGAAGAAATGACAATGAAAGTTGACACGAGTCCATTCGAGGCCCAAGTTGGATATCTCGAATCCCAAACAGGCATTACTGATGATGTCCGATTAACAAATTCGGCCTTTATAGGCATGGTAGATGTCACTCGAAGACATCGATCCTAAGCACGTTAGAATGGACGTGTCCAGAAGATATGGAATTTGACCCGAGTGAATTCGAGAGAGAGTTCGAAAAGGAAATATACCCTCGATCAGAGATTCTCTCATTGAATTTTTGAATAGGAAAAAGGAGAAAGACGAAGATGTGTCATTATGCCCACGTTGTAATGCAGTGTTCGATAAATCTAGCTGCCAAAGCTTTCAGAACGTAACGTATGAAGAAGATCGAGAACCAAAATAAAAGGAAAAATGACAAAGTAGATCAAACAATCCGACCAACTATCGAAGAAAGTCGCAGAAATCCGTTGGCTCTAGTGTTAGTGAAAATCGGAGGCAAGTGGATTAGAAGAGAGATGTATCCTTCTCGAGGAGGAAGAGGTAGACTTCAAAGTAATGATGTCTTCGAAAGACTCTCGTATGATGATGGATCGATCACTAGATTCCCAACATTCCAAAGAAGATTCCGAGGAAGGCCCTGGAGAAGAGGAGGAAGGATCCCCTATTGGAATAATTACAGAAACTTTGAAGGAAATGTTGCACCAATAGAGAGTCATTATACAAGAGAATTCTTCGATGACAAGGATGATGGTACTTGGGACGAACATCAAATCGGGATAATTTCAATTTTACCTGCGGAATATGTGAGCGAATACAAAGAGTATCAAGAAAAAAGAGATGCCGAGCGAGAAGATGACTTCTATTCGTAAAACATAAGGCCAAAAATAACATGGGTCACACAAACCTCATGTGAAGTTCCTCATAGAGACGCTGCTTTCATCGATCCCCCATCTGAGGAAATGAGGTTCCACTTGAAACCATTATTACTGAACATCGAGATCCAAGGACAGATGGTGAATAGAGTCCTTGTCGATGGTGGAGCAAGAGTGAATATACCGCCAATTACTATGCTAAAGAAATTTGGCATCGAACTAAAAGACTTAGTCAAGCACAATATTATGATTTCCGATTTCAGCGAAAGACGTCAAGTTCGGAAGGTATGATTGCCTTAGACGTGAAAGTGGGCACTTACTCGAGACCTACTCGTGTTTGTGGTGGTCCAGCCGCATGCCAATTTCAATGCATTACTTGGCAGAGAGTGGATTCATGGAGTAGGAGCCGTGCCTTCGACAGCCTCATCAAAAATTATTTATGTGGAATCGAGATGGACATCTCGAAGTAATCCCGTGAGATCAACACGAATTTGTAACATTCGTATCTCAGCCGGGTCGAGCACCGCGAATCTGGCGCTTGCTCAACCATTCACCTTCGAAACAGTCGAAGATTTTAATTCAAAACTGCATGAGGAGCGTTTCTTAGAGATGAATGAGAAGAAAGGATTCATCATGATCAAAGAGGGGGCCAACCTCGAAGTGGCCTGTGAAGATGAATAGAGAATACGAAGAGTTCTTGGCTCGATTGGGAAAATATGAAGATGGGAAGAAGAGCCAAGAAAGTAGTAGTAGTAGTAAAATAGGGATAAATAAGTCGATTCACTCGACCGTAGTTGCAAATAATAGCGATCAAGTTATACTTGATTGTATTTATGATTATTCTCCTTTAGGTTTCGAAAAATCTATTACATCAAATTATAAAAAAGTCGAGGCTCAAGATCCATTAGAAGAAGTTAACTTAGGAAGTGAAGAGGAACAAAACCCACGTATATCGACAAGTATCTCGAGGAAGAATTAAAGAGGGACATGATTTCCTTGTTAAGAGAATATAAGGATCGCTTCGCTTGGGAATACGAAGAAATGCCTGGATTGGATCGAAGTCTCGTCGAGCATAGATTACCCATCATCGAAGGTAGAAAGCCGAGAAACAAGCACCGAGAAGATTTGCACCCGAGGTGATGAACAAGATCAAAGAAGAGGTCGAGAGACTCTTGAAAGCCAAATTCATCGAACCGCCGTGTATGTCGATTGGATTTCTAATATTGTACCTATGATTAAAAAGAATGGTAAAATAAGAGTGTGCATCGATTATCGAGACTTAAACTTAGCTACTCCTAAAGATGAATATCCTATGCCAATAGCCGATATGCTAATAGATGCAGAAGCTGGTAATGAAATGTTAAGTCTTTTAGATGGTTATTCAGGATATAATCAAATATTTGTGTCCGAGAATGATATAGCTAAAACAGCTTTTCGATGCCCGGGGCATTAGGTACTTATGAATGGGTAGTGATGCCATTTGGATTAAAAAATGCTCGGAGCCACATATCAGAGAGCAATGAATTTAATTTTTCATGATCTTATTAATGATTTTATGCAAGTTTACATAGATGATATCGTTGTGGTATCGAAAGAAAAACATCAACATCTCGAGCAATTTGAGAAAATCTTTCGAGAGAATGAGAAAATATGGATTAAAAATGAATCCCTTGAAATGTGCTTTTGGTGTATCTCGCTGGTGAATTTTTAGGATTTATAGTACATGGAAAAGGTATCGAGATCGAGAAAAATAAAGCCAAAGCAATAATAAATACCTCTGCTCCAAAAACTAAGAGAGAATTACAATCTTTGTTGGGAAAAATAAATTATTTGAGACGATTTATTTCTAATCTGGTCGGCAAAACTTATGTTTTTTCGTCTTTGTTAAAGTTGAAAAAAGAAGCAGAGTTTAAGTGGAAAGAGGAACATCAAGAAGCCTTCGAGCAAATCAAAATGATGCCGACGAATCCTCCGATTATGATCCCAAGAAAGAGAAACAAGTCATTAAAGTTATATGTATCAACGATCGATCGATACAATAGCCAGCTTTATTAGCACAAGAAGATGAAAATGGTGTAGAATGTGCTGTGTATTATCTGAGTAGAATTTTAAATGATGCTGAAACTCGATATAGTAATATCGAGAAATTAGGATTATGCTTGTATTTCTCTTGTACAAAACTCAAGTATGTAATGAAGCCTCATGATGTAATGGTTTATTCTAGAAATAATATTTTGAAGTTTCTTTTGTCGAAACCAATTATGCATAATAGAATAGGAAAATGGGTGTTAGCTTTGACAGAAGTTCTCATTATCCTTCGAATCCTTAAAATCGATAAAAGGTCAAGTAATTGCCGATTTTATGGCTGAGCATACAGTTGATTCCACTGAGAATTTGTTTATTGAAATAAGTAAATGGATAATGTATTTCGATGGTTCAAGTACATCGAATAAATCTGGAATAGGAGTTCTGATTATTTCTCCAAACAATATTCCGACTAAGTTATTATTTGAGGTTCAACCTATGTGTTCGAACAACGAAGCTGAATATGAAGCTTTGATAGCGGGCCTCGAGACTTTAATCAAATTAAAAGCTCGACATGTGGTTATAAGAGGTGATTCGCAATTAGTGATCAAACAAGTGCGAAAAGAGTATAAATGCATTAATATCAACTTGATCAGATATTTGGAAAGAGTGATGACTTTAAGTAGAATGTTCGATGACATAATATTCGAATATATTCCTCGAGAATTCAATCAAGAAGCAAATGACTTAGCACAAATTGCATCGAAGTATAAGATATCCCCGGAAAGGTTACAAGAAATAATTCAAATCAAAGAAAAATTACCTCAAGAAAATGAGATTCTGTACATTAATGACTTAGATGATCAAGATTGGAGAAAATCGATTATAAATTATTTGCAAAATCCCAATGGGAAAATTGACAAGAAAATTAAATATCGAGCAGTGAAATATGTTTTGTTAAATGATGAGTTATATAAAAGGGGAATCGATGGAGTATTACTTAGGTGTTTAGGAAATGATGATGCTTACTTAGCAATGGCCGAAGTACATAATGGAATATGTGGGGCCCATACGGTAGGTCAGAAAATGAAATGGACATTAACTCGACAAGGTTATTACTGGCCCTCGATTTTAAAAGATTGTATCGAATATGCCAAGTCCTGTGAAGAATGTCAAAAGTTCAGTCCGATACAACAGGTGCCCGCGAGCGAATTACACTCGATCATTAAACCTTGGCCTTTTAGAGGTTGGGCTATAGACTTAATCGGACAGATTTTCCCACAATCATCGAAAGGACATAGGTATATAATTGTGGCTGTCGATTACTTTTCAAAATGGGTAGAAGCAATACCATTAAAGGATGTTGATCAGCATGATGTAATTGATTTTATTGAAGAATACATCGTTTATCGATTTGGGATCCCACAGTCTATCACTACGTATAGAGGGACAAGTGTTTACTGGTAGAAAGATAGTTAAATATGCTGAATCGAGAAATATTCAATTATTAACATCAACTCCATATTATGCTCAGGCTAATGGGCAAGTCGAAGCAATTAACAAAGTGATCATTGGGCTAATAAAAAAGCATGTTGGTAATAAACCAAAAACATGGCATGAAACGTTATTACAAATTTTATGGGCTTATCGAAATTCACCTAAAGATTCCTTACAAAATACCCCATACAAGTTGGTATATGGACACGACGCAGTCTTACCCATCGAAATAAATATTGAATCGAATCGAATACAGAGGCAGTAATGATTTACCCAGTTGTGATTATTGGAGTTTGATGTATGATGAATTAAACGAACTCGATGAAGTAAGAGTGCAAGCGTTGAATAGTATGATGTTGCGTAAGAATCAAATTGCTCGAGTTTATAATAAAAGAGTTCGAAAGAAAAAGTTTAACGAAGGTGACTTAGTGTGGAAAACAATTTTACCAATGGACAAGAAATGTAAAAGCTATGGGAAGTGGTCACCAAATTGGGAAGGTCCTTTCGAGATTGTTAAAATTTTATCGAGTAACGCTTATTCGATTATTGATTGGTATGACAAAGATAAAGTGTTATCGATAAATGGAAAGTACTTAAAAATATATAAACCTCAAATAAAAGAAATAAATATTTAACATTAATTAAAAGAGTAATGTTTACAAATATCGAGTCTTTAGATTCTCAAAATCTATTAACAATTGGGCCCAGGATGATGAAATCGATGCTTCTTCAATGGCCAACTTATGTCTTTGCTCCATGCTTTGACCTAAGGATAGCGCCACCTCTCTCGCAGAAGAGTTAATCTTATCTAACTCGATGTAAGGAACTCCTTCTGCGAATCCAGCTTGTTGCAATCTCTTCTTCAACGTCTCGATTTCGACTTCAACCGAAGACAACGCACTCAGAACTTCTCCTCGACTAAGCTTCGAGTCTTCAACAAATCAGACTTCTCACCTGGAACGCAGAGACTTCGACTACTTTAGACGTTATGGATTGTCTCTTCTTCCTTGCAGCATAAGCCTGGTTGAACGGATCCGTGGTCGCTGCAATCTCTCGCATCGAAGCCCTTGGGAAGCATTCCTTCGGAAAAGACTCGAGGGAGGTCAAGATCTCCTTGAAAAGTCATTTCCGTTCAAAAGACTCCACTAGGACCTCCGGAGGTGAAGAGTAGAAGAAGGTCCGGAAGCGTTGCTTGAGCCGATAAGCTCCTTCGACCGAGGGGCAGGTGGTTGAGAAGACCGGCCGGAAGAAGTGGCGCCGCTCGATACCGGAATATCGAGGATCGCGAATGGATCTTCCTCGATAGCAGCTCGATATTCCGGCACGCCGCTTGAAGTGGGCCCGGTCAAGCATAGGCAAAGTTGGCGAGATTAGCTCGACCATTGGCATCGAAAATGGGTGAGAACCCATTTGTTCTCGTGGAAGTGGGAGATGGGGAGTCCGGGATTTGAACCGTGGGAATAATTACTAAAAAAGAAAACAAGTCGAAAAGATAAGTCGGAGTTAAATTAAGGATGAAATGAAGAATCCAATGATGAAAGCATAAAGGGAAAATACCAGGTGGAGGAAGAGCAAGCGGCATTGAGATAAGTGGGAGAGTCTCGTACAGCCTCGACTTGTCAGTAAATCGAAACGCTTGATTAGAGAAGGAAATATATAGACATAAAAAGAGACACACAAGTAAAAAGAAGAAATATACCTCGTGGATCGGTGTTGAAGGCCGAAGTCGAGTTTCGACAGCTTGTCGATATGGTCGCCGATGGATTATCCTAAAAATTTTTATCGAAAATGTGAGTCATGATACAAGTCTTATCAAAATCTAAGACATAGAAATGAGAGAAAAAGGAAACTCACGTGACTAGAATGAGTGACGGGTGTTGTTTGACCCGTGGAGGGAACGGTGTTAGAATCCATCGATAATGGATCTGCTGTGGATGGTTGGACTGGTCGTGGACTCTTCGATTTTTTCTGTAGGGTAGAAATCGAAAAGAGATATGAGAATCCATAAGGAAACATGTTATAAACAGAAAAATGAATGAGACAAAAAGAGATCAAAAAAGTACCTTTGATTTTTTCGAAGACGAAGTGGTGATGGTGACCGATTGTTTTCGCTTTCTGGTGAAGGCCGGAGGGTCCGACTCATCTGGGGACTCCCAGCTTGCGTCCTTTTCTTCCTCTTGTGCCTTCTCGAAGGCGACCACCTTAGTAGATTTTGAAACTGTCGAGGAATGAAGATAGTCAGTTTCCAAAACACAGAATTGAAAATTGAGAGAAAACAATAAAACCTCACCAAAAGGTGATGGAGTCAAAATTTTGACTCGATCAATATGTACTAGCCAAGGAGGCAGGAGAGCTTCGTGGAGGTTAAGGTAAGGAAAGTAAAACAATTTCGATACGTAAATGTCTTTGTTTTTGGGTTTTGGGCGACGTGTTTCTTTAAGGGTTCTCAATTCTCGAACCCATTTGGGATGAGTTAAAGGTTTTGCGAGTCCAAAAGGTGTCGTAGGAAAAGTGGGAAGGCGATCGGGACAATACATTTCAAAAGGGGTTTTTCCTAAGGGATTAATTATTTTGTGGTTCGATCTATTGGTATCTGTTTTTCTGGATAAGGAAATGACAAGCATCATAAAAGGTCGATTCTAGTTTTAGTGGAGTATAACATATTTGATAAAAATTCTCGAATCGAGATATTTGGAGACAAGTGGAAGTGTGTACCTTTCTTCCCTTTCGACTTGTCCCGCAACACAAGAGAAGGACGAGCAGTCGGCTTCGTCGAACCTCGTCAAAAACAAAGACGATTACTCGAAAACCAATTGGTCCACCATTGAGAAAATTCCACAGTCGATAAGTAATTCGATTCAAATACATATGGATAAAGATGCATCGAGGTTCTTGGCAAAAATTTGGAAAGCTCTCGTACGATGTTCGACTCAACCAATTTGGATTTGGGGAAGGTATTTAAAGGGAAAAAGGGTAAAGACCGGCTCAGTGCCAAATTGTCTTGAAAAAAGTTGAGGGTAGTAAGTAGTAAACTTGAAATCCTTGGGGTGAAAGCCCGATACTAATATATCCTGGGTTAAGTAGTTACTCCATATATCGACCAATTCTAATTGCAACCCAGGAGTTGAAGCAGAAACTTTGACTTAAACCAAATAGGCCCCCTAAGTTGGCCACTTGTTCGTCCAAGATTTACGTAAAAGGGGCCAAGGTTGAATCGAAATCGAATCTAGTTAACAAAAAGTGAAGGTATTTACAATAGGTAGTTTCGTCGACTTATGGCGAGGATGGCGAGAGGATAATCGGCCCCTTCTATATTCACACTCGGGGACACGTAGAAAATCGAGGAAGGATGCTCTCAAAAATCGAAGTTAACCATAACTCGGATGAACCAAACAGGGCCAAAAAATTCCCCGATGCCTTAGGAGTATTCAAAATATCGACAGACTTCGTCGAAAGTAGTATATACATGCGCTAACAAAAACTTGGCCAAACATAGGTTAGGTTGGCCTAAATGAAGGAGATATGCAAGGTTAAATAAATGGGGGAAATTTGGATTGATCGGGGCAAAAGACATGGGTACACAACCAATATACCAAAAATGCTACGTGTTCTTCATCGACAACTGCTATCGAAGGGTCATCAATAAAATGTTTCTCAAGGAAATGCCCATAAGCCTTCGATTCCCAATCAATTTTTGACTTCAATGAATTATCCGAAGGAAATGCACCCCGAAAATATCTTTCCCCTATAGGTTTTAAACCAAGTGATGGCTGCGACATCGAAAAGAGTAGGTGAGAGAGGGCCGCAAGGTAATTCCAATGCATGTATTTCCTTATTCCATAAATGCACTAGCAGCCAAAAACATAGCCATGTCTAAGTAAGACAAGTCACATTGAGACAAGTGTAAAAAATCGAAAATCCCTACGTTTCTCCAATGGTTCCCAAACTTAGCTTTGACTCTATCAAACCATTTAGTAAACAAAGGTTTTTTGGAGGGAGGGCCTGTCCGATACACCTTAGAAACAAGGTTCAGAAAATCGATCCTAACTTCAGGCTGATGTACAAGAGCAGGGCTGTTTGAGAGGGTGAGGGGAGAAATAGTTCCACTACCAGAAAGAATGGGGCCCCCAAAAGCAAAACCAACCCCCTCAACAGTATAAGGAACTAATACCTGCGTTTCAGCAATTTTTTTGGAAGCTTCCTCCATTAGAGGCAGGGGAGCAAACTTCTGGTTGTTAATCTCTAGCAAGGTAGCAGCAGATGAGGCAAGAGGGGGAGTCGAGAAATCAGATGACTTGGATGAAGTGGCCATTGTAATGAGCTTAAGAAAACAGAAAGGGAAGAGTTAACGGATGAGGTAACAGGGACGAAAGCAGGAGCTCAAAGGAGAAGATAAGATTGTGAAGAGGGTGACAGTTCGCGTAAAGACCAGAGTAAAGATCAAGGAAAGGTTAAAGGGAAATCGTCTAGGGAGTTAGAAACGACGGAAGGGAAAGATAATTAATGTAACTTGTACTGAAAGGCAACAGACTGATGAGACGGCGACGTAAAGTGTAAAAGAAACCTAAAACCCCTTTTAACCCTAGAACCCCAGAAACCCTAAACCCTAAATCCTGTGGGCTTTCAAACACTAAGGCGGGAATATTGAAAGAATATAAAACAGAAATCATTTATATTCTTCCAAGGGGGCATTTTGTTAGTGGCAAATCGAGAAAAGTGATCGAAATCGAAGGAAAGAAATGTGACTCGATAAGATAAACAAAAATCCATTCAATGTATAATCAGAAATACATAGCATATAGCATCGAGAAGCACAATCGAGAATCGAATGAATAATGATCAAATGACTGTTGTCGAATAAAAACTAAGTCATGTAAGACCAGGGTTAAAAAGGAATCATAAGCAATTCGAAGTTCTCGAAAAATACAGAATCGAGAGTAAGGAAAGCCAATGTGGACATCAAGACTTTGGCCAAATCGTGAAAGGAAGTAAGTCGAATGCACGTATAAAGAGCAGTTTTGAAATCATGGGAAAAAGTCGGAGATCGTGAAGAACGTGGGAAACTATAGAAGATAAACGGCTACACGCACGCAGAACGTGGTAGCAGTCGTGTTAACTGCTCTTGGAAGGCTTGAAGGATACCCTATAAATAGAACAAAGGAAGAAGGAAAAAAGGAGCAAAAAATTGGCAGAGAACAGAATCAGTAGTGAAAAGTCTACCGGAGAAACGACGAACACCATGAAGCTTCTGGCAATCTGGATTTCCTTGCTCACTGAGTACATTTACCGCTTTCTGTATTTTCCTTGGTAATTTACTTTGATGCAAATTAAATTTAGCAGTCTTATGTTTCTGTATTTTCGATTCCTTGTCCATTTCAATTCAATGCAAATTTAAGTTTATGCATTTAGGTTTCCATGATTTAACATTCTTGCAATCTCGATTTCTGTCATTTACTTTCCTTGCAGTCTCGATTTCCTGTCATTTACTTTTCTTGCAATCTCGATTTCCTGTCATTTAACATTCTTGCAATTTCGATTTCTTGTCATTTATATTTGCGCTGTTTTCGATTCCTCGCTATTTACAATTCATGCAAATTTGGGGTTTTCGTACTTTACATTTCCTCGCAATTTAACATTCTGTTTTTCGATTCGATAGTCTTAATGTTTTCGATACTTTAAATACAAAACACCAAAAACAACATTTTCGATATCCTGTAGTTTTCGATTCTCACACATGTTTTCGATTGAAAATCAAATTGCTAGCCTAAATAAAAAGAACTTACGTGGTAGGATTTCGATTAGGACCAAAACATCTTTAGAATCGAAATCGATCGAAATTCCACCAGAAACAATAATATATATAATTTATTTAACATTAAAAATAGTTATATTTTTATTAATTTTATAATCATAATTTTTTTTAAGGTTATAATTTTTTCAACTTTATATTTATAATTTATATAATATATATAATTTAAAAATAATTTTTTTATTTTTAATTTGATATATTTTTTTATTTATAATTATTTAATATATATTTGAAAAACTAATTGATTATTTAAAAATTAATCAATTATTTAAAAAAATAACTAGGTTCTTAGTATGAAAAACTAATCGATTACTTTATGAAATAATCGATCAGTTTTTTAACTATAATAGCGGTTAACATGGAAACGTTCTTATATGTGAACATATAAGAGCGGTTAAACTGAACCAGTTATCATAGAGTCATTTTTAAGAGCGGTTAAACTGGAACCGCTATCATATATATATTTTGCATAAATTAGAACAATAATTATCAACTTGAAAATAATTTATATTTAATATATATATATATATATATATATTCTAAAATATAATTTATTTTAATTTCTATAATATATATATATATATATATATATATATAAATGAAAATAATTTATATTTTGGAATATATATTTTATATTATAGTAATTAATATAAATTATATTTTAGAATATATATATATATATAATTTTACATCAAAATATTATTTCTTCTTATATACATATAATTTTTAAGATTTTTATTATCCTCCTAATTTATTATTAATTTCTAAAAAAATTATAATATCAAATAAATCAAAAAATTAAAAAAAATTTAATCACACAAATAAATTTACATATAATATTTAATAATATATTTTAAATATTATTTTACTACTTTCAACAATAAATCTAAATATATTATTAATTTTAGAAATATACAAATCTTTTTAAATACCTAATTTAAAACTATAAATGTTAAATAAAATATTAATTTAGAGTTCATATATGTAATTTTAATTTATGTATATATATATATATATATATAATATAATTTATTTAACATTAAAAATAGTTATATTTTTATTAATTTTATAATCATAAATTTTTTAAGGTTATAATTTTAAATATAATTTTTTTAACTTTATATTTATAATTTATATAATATATATAATTTAAAAAAAATTATTTTTTTTAAATTTTAATTTGCTATATTTTTTAATTTATAATTATTTAATATATATTTGAAAAACCAATTCATTATTTAAAAATTAATTAATTGTTTAAAAAAATAACTAATTCTCATCAAGTATGAAAAAATCAAGTATGAAAAAACTAATGAATTACTTTTTGAAATAATCGATTAGTTTTTTAAATAGTTAAAATATATATATATATATATATATATATATATATATATAGAAATGAAAATAATTTATACTTTGGAGAATATATATATATATATATATATATATATATATATATATATATTAAAATATAATTTATTTTTAAGTTGATAATTTTTATTCTTATTTATGTAAATATTATATATAAAATTAATTTAGAGTTCATATATGTAATTTTAATTCATGTAATATATATATATATATATATATATATATATATATATATAATTTATATAATATATATAATTTATTTAACATTAAAAATATTTATATTTTTATTAATTTTATAATCATAATTTTTTTTAAGGTTATAATTTTCAATATAATTTTTTTAACTTTATATTTATAATTTATATAATATATAATTTAAAAATAATTTTTTTTAATTTTAATTTGATATTTTTTTATTTATAATTATTTAATATATATTTGAAAAACTAATTAATTATTTAAAAATTAATCAATTATTTAAAAAATAACTAGTTCTCAGTATGAAAAACTAATCGATTACTTTATGAAATAATCGATCAGCTTTTTTAACTATAATAGCAATTAACATGGAAACGCTCTTATATGTGAACATATAAAAGCGGTTAAACTGAACCGCTATTATAGAGTCACTTTTCAGACCGGTTGAACTCGAACCGCTATTATATATATATTTTGCATAAATTAGAATAATAATTATCAACTTGAAAATAATTTATATTTAATATATATATATTCTAAATTATAATTTATTTTAATTTCTATAATATATATATATATATATATAAATGAAAATAAGTTATATTTTGGAATATATATTTTATATTATAGTAATTAATATAAATTATATTTTAGAATATATATATATATATATATATATATATATATAATTTTACATCAAAATATTATTTCTTCTTATATACATATAATTTTTAAGATTTTTATTAACCTCCTAATTTATTATTAATTTCTAAAAATATTATAATATCAAATAAATCAAAAAATTAAAAAAATTTAATCACACAAATAAATTTAAATATAATATTTAATAATATATTTTAAATATTATTTTACTACTTTCAACAATAAATCTAAATATATTATTAATTTTAGAAATATACAAATCTTTTTAAATACCTAATTTTAAACTATAAATGTTAAATAAAATATTAATTTAGAGTTCATATATGTAATTTTAATTTATGTAATATATAATATATATATATATATATAATATAATTTATTTAACATTAAAAATAGTTATATTTTTATTAATTTTATAATCATAATTTTTTTAACTTTATATTTATAATTTATATAATATATATAATTTAAAAATATTTTTTTTTCATTTTAATTTGCTATATTTTTTTATTTATAATTATTTAATATATATTTGAAAAACCAATTCATTATTTAAAAATTAATTAATTGTTTAAAAAAATAACTGATTCTCATCAAGTATGAAAAAACTAATCAATTACTTTTTGAAATAATCGATTAGTTTTTTAAATAGTTAAAAAAAAAATATATATATATATATATTATAGAAATGAAAATAATTTATACTTTGGAGAATATATATATATATATATATATATATATATATATATTAAAATATAATTTATGTTTAAGTTCATAATTTTTATTCTTATTTATGTAAATATTATATATAAAATTAATTTAGAGTTCATAAATGTAATTTTAATTTATGTAATATATATATATATATATATATATATATAATTTATATAATTTATTTAACATTAAAAATATTTATATTTTTATTAATTTTATAATCATAATTTTTTTTAGATTATAATTTTCAATATAATTTTTTTAACTTTATATTTATAATTTATATAATATATATAATTTTAAAATAATTTTTTTAATTTTAATTTGATATATTTTTTTATTTATAATTATTTAATATATATTTGAAAAACTAATTGATTATTTAAAAATTAATCAATTATTTAAAAAAATAGCGGTTCTCAGTATGAAAAACTAATCGATTACTTTATGTAATAATCGATCAGCTTTTTAACTATAATAGTTGTTAACATGGAAGCGCTCTATAAGAGCTGTTAAACTGGAACCGCTATCATAGAGTCACTTTTAAGAGCGGTTAAACTGAACCGCTATCATATATATATTTTGCATAAACTAGAATAATAATTATCAACTTGAAAATAATTTATATTTATATATATATATATATATATATATATATATATATATATTCTAAAATATAATTTATTTTAATTTCTATAATATATATATATATATATAAATGAAAATAAGTTATATTTTGGAATATATATTTTATATTATAGTAATTAATATAAATTATATTTTAGATATATATATATATATATATATATATATATATATATATTTACATCAAAATATTATTTCTTCTTATATGCATATAATTTTTAAGATTTTTATTATCCTCCTAATTTATTATTAATTTCTAAAAAAATTATAATATCAAATAAATCAAAAAATTAAAAAAAGTTTAATCACACAAATAAATTTAAATATAATATTTAATAATATATTTTAAATATTATTTTACTACTTTCAACATAGTATATAAAATTAATTTAGAGTTCATATATGTAATTTTAATTTAAGTAATATATATATATATATATATATATATATATATATAATTTAGAGTTCATATATAAAATTAATTTAGAGTTCATATTACTCCTTATTTATGTAAATATTATATATAAAATTAATTTAGAGTTCATATATGTAATTTTAATTTATGTAATATATATATATATATATATATATATATATAATTTATTTAACATTAAAAATAGTTATATTTTTATTAATTTTATAATCATAATTTTTTTTAAGGTTATAATTTTAAATATAACCGATTAGTTTTCAAATAACCGATAATATTGGATAATTTTTTCAAATAATTAATTATAATCTATTAGTTTTCTAAATAATTGATTAGAATTGATTAGTTTTTCAAATAATAGATTATAATTGATTAATTTCTCAAATATATATTAAAAAATTATAAATAAAAATATAAATTATTTAAGAATATTAATTATTGTAAACATAAAGTAGAAAAATGATGTTATATTTTAAAAAGGTTTAAAAAAGTAGATTGGAAATAAATCTATAAAATTTTAAAAATGATGTTATATTTTTAAAAACAAATATTAGAAAAAGGTTTAAAAACATGTATAAATTATATTTATATGTCCAAAATATTAAAGATATCTACATTTAAAAAAATACTAAAAAATATTAAAAGTTATACTTTAAATTAAAGAAAATATTTAAAAAAATTTATATTTATTAAAGTATTAAAAAATATTTTGTAATATATAAGTTAAAAAGATTATTATTAAATTTTTTAAAAATTATCAGTTTTGTAATTTATATACAATGAAAATAATATAATGGTATATTAGTATATAAATATATAAATATATAAATATATATAAATATATAAATATATAAATATATATAAATATATAAATATGTAAATATATAAATATATCAATATATAAATATATCAATATATAAATATATCAATATATCAATATTTAAATATATATTAAAATATATAAATATATTTGTATCTATAGATTTTATAAATATATAAATATATAAAGATATATATATATATATATATATATATATATATATATATATATATATAAAGATGTAAATATATAAAGATATAAAGATATAAATATATGTAAAGATATAAAGATATAAATATATGTAAAGATATAAAGATATAAATATATGTAAAGATATAAAGATATAAAATATAAAGATATAAAGATATAAATATGTAAAGATATAAATATATATTTTTAATATTTTGTACATGTAAATATAATTTATATATATTTTTAAATCTTTTTCTAATATTTATTTTTAAAAATATAATATTATTTTTAAAATTTAATATTTAAATTTTTATTTTTTTTTCAAATATATAAAGATATAAATGTATAAGGATATAAATAAATATATAAATATATAAATATATCAATATATATATATATATATATCAAAATATAAATATATAAATATATTAATATATAAATATATTATTATATAAATATATAAATATATAAATATATTATTATATAAATATATAAATATATACATATATATATATATATATATATATATATATATATTGTTAGTGAGTAACGTGGTTACCTATATTTACGAGCAGTTATGATTTTGTTGAATGAATAAAATATCCACCTTGTTATTAGGAAACAGAGCGTAGATATGCAGCGTGATATGCGCATAGGTAGTTTTTCAGTTTTCTTATGTAAGGCTACAAATATTGGCCAGTTTTATAATTCAAAAGGGTGAATAAACATTTTGTTCTTTCTGCATTTTATTCTCTATATTCTCGAGAGTCCAACATTGTGGTATCAGAGCTCCATCACGGGGCCTGATCCATATTAGAAGCCGCAGCATTCTAAAGCATTACACATGGCATCGGAAAGTTCGTTTGTGCAGCCTGCTATACCGAAGTTCGATGGGCATTACGATCATTGGGCTATGCTCATGGAAAATTTTTTGCGTTCAAAGGAGTACTGGAGTTTGGTGCAAAATGGCATTCCTGCATCAACAAAAGGAACACCTCTCTCAGACGCACAGAGGAAACACATTGATGATCTTCAATTAAAGGATTTGAAGGCCAAGAACTATCTATTTCAAGCATTAGATCGTTCAGTCTTGGAGACAATTCTTAATAAGGATACAACAAAGGATATATGGGACTCCTTGAAACAGAAATACCATGGTACTTCACGGGTCAAGCGGGCCTAGTTACAAGCTCTCCGCAGAGAATTTGAAAGTCTGCACATGAAAGAAGGAGAATCAGTCAATGATTATTTTGCTCGAACGCTTACTATTGCCAACAAGATGAAGGCCAATGGTGAAAACAAAGGTGATGTTGCTGTTGTTGAGAAAATTTTGCGATCCATGACTTCCAAATTTGACTATGTTGTATGCTCCATTGAAGAGTCTAAGGATACTGACAACCTGACTATTGATGAATTACAAAGTAGCCTCCTTGTCCATGAGCTCCGCATGACATCTCATGTGACAGAAGAGCAGGCCCTACATATTGCTCATATTGATCACCACACAGAACAGGGACGCGGTCGTGGCGGTCGTGGAGGCTCTGGACATCGAGGGAGAGGACGAGGCCGAGGATGTGGGAGACAAGGCTTTGACAAATCAACTGTGGAGTGCTACACGTGCCATCAACTTGGACATTTCAGTTGGGAATGTTCAAGTCAACAAAGAGAGGCCAACTATGTAGAGAATGACGAAGAAATGCTATTAATGGTCCACACAGATATAACTAAGGCAAACAATGACATTATGTGGTTCCTTGATTCTGGATGCAACAATCATATGTGCGGGAAGAAGGAATATTTTTCAACTGTTGATGAAAATTACAAAGATTCAGTCAAGCTGGGCAACAATTCTAGTTTGGCTGTAGCAGGCAAAGGCAATGATCGAATACACATAAATGGTAACACTTATACTATTTCTGATGTCTTTTTTGTGCCAGATTTAAGGAACAACTTACTTAGTATTGGGCAACTACAAGAAAAAGGTCTTAGTATTCTTTTTCAGCATGGCAAGTGCAAAGTGTTTCATCCTGATAATGGCTTAATTATGGAAACCAAAATGTCTTCCAATCGCATGTTTATGTTGCATGCAACCTCTCCACCTATCAAATCAACTTGTTTCCACACAGTTTCAGAGGATATAATGCATCTTTGGCATTGTAGATATGGACATTTGAATTTTTGGGGTCTAAATACGTTATATCAGCAGAATATGGTACATGGTTTGCCAATGATGAAAGCACATACGAAAATATGCAAGGATTGTTTGGTTGGGAAGCAATCACGAGATTCTTTTCCAAAGAAAAGCACTTGGAGAGCTACACAGGTCTTGCAACTAATTCATGCAGATATTTGTGGACCAATCACACCTATCTCTCACAGTAAAAAAAGGTATTTGCTCACCTTCATTGATGATTTTAGTAGGAAAACTTGGATTTATTTCTTGACTGAAAAATCAGAAGCTCTTTCTATCTTTACGACTTTTAAAAGCCATGTTGAAAAAGAAGCTGACTCATTAATCAGATGTCTGCGGACTGATCGTGGGGGAGAGTTTACCTCTCAGGCCTTCACCGATTTTTGCTCTAACAATGGTATTCGTAGGCAGCTGACGGCTGCATACACTCCACAACAAAATGGGATTGCAGAACGTAAGAACAGAACCATTATGAACATGGTTCGAAGCATGCTCTCAGAGAAAAAGATGCCCAAAACTTTTTGGGTTGAAGCTGCCGCCTGGTCGGTTCACATTTTGAATCGGAGTCCCACATTAGTTGTAAGAAATAAAACACCGGAAGAAGCCTGGAGTGGAATCAAGCCTTCAGTTAAGTATTTTAGAGTTTTTGGATGTTTATCGCATGTTCATGTACCTGATGCTAAACGTACCAAGCTTGATGATAAAAGTCAATGTTGTGTTTTGTTGGGCATTAGTGAAGTATCAAAAGCTTACAAACTTTATGATCCAATTTCACAAAAGATCATCATCAGCCGCGATGTTGTCTTTGATGAAGATAAAGGCTGGGAGTGGGACCAGAAATATGCAGAAGCTATCTTATGTGACTTAGATTGGGGAGATTGTGATCAAGCTGTGCACGTTGATACAAATGAAACCGATGACGAACATGAGACGGTAGATGTAGACCATCAAGTGTCTCCTAATACTCCAGCACCTGATCCTCCAACACTAGAAGAGGATATTATTTCCTCTGATTCTATGGCAGCAGAAAATACTTCAAGTCCCACTCAAAGATGTAGAAGACCACCCCTTTGGATGGCAGATTATGAAACTGGCGAAGGAGTTTTTGAAGATAGTCTAGAAGCTAATTTGACTATGTTTGCAACTGGTGAAAGTGATCCCACAAACTTTGCTACTGCGGTACAAGTTCAAAAATGGCGGAAAGCCATGGATGATGAGATGACCGCAATAAACAAAAATGACACATGGGAGTTGGTGGATTTACCTGACGGAGCAAAGAAAGTTGGCGTGAAGTGGATTTATAAGACCAAACTCAAAGAGAATGGTGAAATAGACAAGTACAAAGCCAGGCTTGTAGTGAAAGGGTATGCACAAGAATATGGGGTAGACTACACTGAAGTATTTGCACCAGTGGCCCGCATGGAAACAATTCGCTTGGTGGTAGCACTTGCAGCTCAAAAGGGGTGGACACTCTATCAACTAGATGTAAAGTCAGCCTTTTTACATGGAGAACTAGAAGAAACAGTGTATGTAGACCAACCTTGTGGTTATGTAAAAAAGGGGGCTGAGCAGAAAGTGTATAAGCTAAAGAAAGCTCTTTACGGGCTTAAGCAAGCACCACGCGCATGGTATAGCCGCATAGAAGCATACTTCTTGAAAGAAGGATTTGAGAAGTGTGACTACGAGTATACTCTCTTTGTGAAGAAGGAAAAGGAAGGTACAATATTAATTGTTAGTTTGTATGTTGATGATCTTATTTTTACTGGAAATGATGAGTTGATGTTTGAAAAATTCAAAAGCTCCATGGAACATGAGTTTGCTATGACAGACCTTGGTAAAATGAGGTATTACTTGGGTCTTGAAGTAAAGCAACGTACCGATGGCATTTTCTTATGTCAAAAGAAATATGTATCTAACTTACAAAGGATGCTACGGGTGTCAAGGTGGACAAGACTCACTACAAACAAATTGTAGGAAGTCTTATGTATCTAACATCTACTAGACCCGATATGATGTTTGTGGTGAATCTTATTAGCAGGTACATGGAGAATCCTACTGAGTTGCATTTGATGGCAACCAAACGAGTGTTAAGATATTTAAAGGGAACAACTGAGTTTGACATCTTCTATAAGAAGGGAGGAAACAATGAACTTATTGCCTATACCGATAGTGATTATGCAGGCGATTTGGATGATAGGAAAAGTACTTCGGGGTATGTTTTCTTATTGTGTTCAGCTGCTGTTTCTTGGTCCTCAAAGAAACAACCAATTGTGATTTTATCCACTACAGAGGCAGAGTTTATAGCTGCAACATCATGTACTTGTCAAGCTATATGGTTGGAAAGGGTGTTGGGAAAATTGTGTGGAATGCAAAGACAAGTTGCTATTATAATTCAATGTGATAGCAGCTCTGCCATTAAGTTGTCAAAAAATCCAGTAATGCATGGGCGTTGTAAACATATTGATGTTCGATTTCACTTCCTCCGACATCTTACAAAAACTGGAGCTGTCAAGATGATACATTGTGGAACACAAGAACAAGTGGCTGATATTATGACTAAACCACTTAAGTTGGATACCTTTGTAAAGTTTCGTAGGTCATTGGGAGTATGTGAAAAATCGATATAAACCGATATAGCATTCGGTTTAAGGGAGGATTTGTTAGTGAGTAACGTGGTTACCTATATTTAGGAGCGAGTTATGATTTTGTTGAATGAATAAAATATCCACCTTGTTATTAGGAAACAGAGCGTAGATATGCAGCGTGATATGCGCATAGGTAGTTTTTCAGTTTTCTGATGTAAGGCTACAAATATTGACCAGTTTTATGATTCAAAAGGGTGAATAAACATTTTGTTCTTTCTGCATTTTATTCTCTATATTCTCGAGAGTCCAACATATATATATATATATATATATATATATATATATATATATATATATATATATATATATATATATATATATATATATCAATATATCAATATTATCCCCTCATATATTATTATACATTATTAGCGTAATTTTAGTTTAATTAAAAATTAGAATACAAATATATTATATTATATTAATATACCATTATGTTATAATATTTGTAATTTATTTTTATAGTGTATAAATTACAAAACTAATAATTTGTATACTATACTATACTAATATATAATTTGTATACTATACTAATAGTATAATATACTATATTATAATATTATTTCTATACAAAACTAATATCTTTATATCTTTATATATAAATATATAAATATGGAAAGATATAAATATATGTAAAAATATAAAGATATAAATATATATAAAAATATAAAGATATAAATATATAAATATATAAATATATCAATGTATTAATATTTAAATATATATTAAAATATATAAATATATTTTTATTTATAGATTTCATATTTATATATTTATACGGATATACATTTATTTGTATATAAATATAATTTATTTGTAAGTTATTATTAAAAAATCCTAGTAGCTCGAGTGGTTGGAGTTTCAGTCTCTAACTCTAAGGTACCGGGTTCGAATCCCGATAATGACAATAAACCTAATAATAAGTTAAACTTCTAAAAAATATAATATAATTAAGATTTAGGGAAAATAAATATAAATAAAAACTTAAATAAGCAAAAATATAATATAAAAAGAGGTAGGGGAAATAAATAATAAATAAAAATAATTAATTTTGTTATTGATTTAGCGACCGATTTAAATCGATCGCTATTTTTTTAACTTTGTTATTGATTTAGCGACCGATTTAAATCGATCGCTATTTTTTAACTTTGTCATCGATTTAGCGATCGATTTAAATCGGTCGCTATTTTTTTAACTTTGTCACCGAGTTAACGACCAATTTGATATATTAATTTCGGTCGCTATTTTGCGACCGAAATAAAATCGGTCGCTATTTTGCGACCGAAATGAAAATCGGTCGCTAACACATTAGCGACTTGGCTTTTTGCGACGACGCATTTCGGTCGCTAATTTCGATCGCTAACTGATTAGCGACCGATTTTTTGCCACTAGCGACCGATTTTTTCGGTCGCTAAAATGCTTTTTTCTTGTAGTGTCAGTTTTGATATGATTAGGTGATTCGTTATAGTTACGTGACAGATTTGTCACGTCACATTAAAATTGCAGGAATAAAGGAATAAGGTCGTAGATGTGTTTAGGGTTTGAACAATCGAGAGTTTGTACAAATGGGGTGAGGGAAAGTGAGAGGATCTACAACGACAGGGGAGGTGAGAATTCCATTTGTGACGACAATGGGAGTTTAGGATTTCAATCATCTTCGTGTGTGAGATTAACTGTGACAAAGGAGGATGAAATATAGAAAAATGCATAAAGGGACAAAAAGGAACCAACTCGTCATCGGCAGCAGCAACTCGCACCCTCGTTGTTATAGTGGCAAACCCAAAATGGAACCACCCTCCTCCTCCTTCGTCACAAATGGAAATCGTACATCTACGACAACATTGCAGATCCTCACGCTTTCCCTAACCCATTTGCACAAGCTCTCAATTGTTCATACCCTAAACACATCTGCGATCCCTATTCCTTTCTTCCTGCAATTTAATGTGATGTGGCAAATCTGCCACGTAACTATAATCAATCACCTAACCACATCAAAACTGATACTCAAACTAGGCATCTAATATAACAGAGTCAAAATATAAATAACAGTAGTCCAAAATTGACATCAATTTCAATATTCATGTCTAAATTGAAAATTAAAAAATTTTGTAACCACATTGAAACATTTAAAAAAATAAAGAGACTAAATTACCTATTTAACCTTTTTGTTTATAGCTTTAAAGCTTGGCAAATTCGTAATTTGACATTGTATTAAGTGTAAGTACATTTGATGAAAAATAATGCTTGATTTTTTTGTTGGAGGAGTAATTATACATATATGTTTGTGTGATTATTATTATTCCTTCATGTGTTATTTTTGTAATTGTTACATATGTAATGTATAAGTATTATATGTTGGTCTATTGAATGGTTTAATGAGTTTACATCTTAGTTTTAAAATTTTGTATATCTTTTGGTATATTAATAGATGTTAGATGGTTGGATAACTAGATATTATTTGGGATAATATGACATATGTATATGATACAAATTTAATTGATGATTAATTATAAAGTACGGTCCGAAAATTAGGATATTTGTAATTGATGGGTTTTTTTATGACATAAGATACCTATTATTTTAATTATATAATAGAGTAAAACGCATAATTAAGAATTTATTATTAGTTATCATCATGGGTAGAACCATAAACGTTTTTTAAGACCAGATTAAATAATATATATTATATATAATTATTAAAAATTATAAATTATTTAATATATTAACATAAAATTAATATATATAAGATTAAATATATGTTCTATTAAAAATTAAAAATTATTTAATATATTAACATAAAATTATATATATATATATATATATATATATATATATATATATATATACATATATAAGATTAAATATGTTTTAATATTGTATTTAAATTATTTTATATTATAAAAATAGTTAATTATTATATAATTTATATTATAAATTGCTCAATAATATTTTTAATATTATTTATTAATAAATTAAATTTTATTTTATTACATGTGATTTGAATTGAATATATAATTTTTTTTACATATATCTCTAAAACTTAATTTATTTTTTTATATACATTTTAAATCAATGTTGAACATCATAAAACATTAAAATAACTAATTAATTGATAATAAATAATATGTATAATATTTTATAGTAGTAAAAAAAATAATAAAAAATTTATTTTAAAAAATAAAGTTAAAAAGAAAATTTTATAACTTTTATACTGTAAATTAAAATTATGTGAGAGAAAATATGCAAGTAAAAGAATAATAATAATAATAATAAAAAGGTAAAATAAGAAAGTAAAAAATAAATATTTAAAATTGAAATATAAAAAATGAAAAAGAAGAAGAAAAAAGAATAAAAATGAGAGCAAGAATAAAAAAATATTATTATATTTATAAAAAATATAATAATTAATTTTTTACATTTAAAAAACTATTTTATTTAAGTTTTAATTTATATATATATATATATATATATATATATATATATATATATATATATATATATATATATATATATATATATAATTAAAAGTTTGGGGACCGTGAGAGGACCCACCTCCCCATTGCTCCGCATCTGATTATAACATAAGATGCCTATATGATAGAATATAATTTTAAATTAATAATAAATAATTAATTAATAACAAAGTACGTTCTTGCAACCAGGGATTTTGTAGTTAATTATTAATTATGACATGAGATGTGATTTTTGAAATTTTATACCAAATGTCTATCCTACATAGGTGAGTATAAAATTTAATATAGAGATGCCTGACTTGAGAAAAATCTTATGTGGTATAACAATTTTGTTTTTAAAGAATGTATATGATGCAATTTTTTTTTAATAAGTTTGAGTTTTATAATAAAATTAAAGCATTGATCATGGTAAATTGAATAAAGAAAGAAATGTATTTTTCTTAAGTCATTCATGATAAATTAACGTGCTAAAATTAGATAATTATACTATAGTCTAAAGTTAATTGAGGACTTGAGAGATAAAATAAATATTATATATATTTTTTTAATTGAAATCATTCAATGAGATTTGATGCCATAGAATAATAACAAAAGTTATTATTGTGGAAAATGGTGTAAAACCATTAAAAGATATATATTGATAATTTTTGTTAGTTCAATGTGCTATAAAATTAACTTAGGGTTGCACATTTAAAATCACATATTTTTGAGTTATCTCCTCTTTTTTTCTCGTTCTCATAGTTTATGAGTACCAAATATTTCAGAAATTGTCTCTATTCTTTGTCCACTGTCAAAGTGTTGATATAATAAATGTTAGTCACGGTCGAGTTTGTTGAATGTTGGGGTTTCTCAATAGGTACTCAATGTTATGCGTAAATTTCTTATATTACTTTTAATTTACATATAAAATATATCCTTATATTTTGGTTGCATGTTATGAACATTTTCTTGTTGGTTTTTGTTGGTGTTGGTTCTGCTGGTAGTATTGAAAAGAAATGTGTGTATCAGAAGGCAAGAATTAAAACTATACCAACAAAGAATTGATCCTCGCAACTGAATCACTCATTGATCATCTTTGTTAGATAAATGCTCCCCTCAAGTCACAAATTTGTTGTTTAAATTGATTTATATCTTTTAAAAGTCATTCGAAGAATTAGATGTTTTTTTTTTATCATTTAGTGTATCATTCTCATCTTAATAACTATGAGTAAATTGTTAAACTTTAATTATATCCTAATTACATGATTTAAAATAAATTGCAAATTATATGATTTACATTTTTAATGGTTTAATTCATATGATATTTATTTTAGATAAGGTTATTTTTAGTCATGCGTGAGTTATTCAATATTTTTATAACTTATTTTTGTTTTCCATATCACTATACATTATTCGTAACTCCTTGCCCATAAAAATCAATGTTTCTATATTCTTTCATTATTTAAATTATTTAACTTAAAAAAAATTCTAATATATCATTTTTATTATATTAAATAATAATATACAATATTATATAACCATTTTTTATTATATTTTCTATTATTTTATTTTACTGAAAAACTCATTAGCACTACCAATAGATATTTATTAATTAATTTATCAACAAATTTATTATTATTATTATTATATTATTATTATTATTATTATTATTATTACTATTATTATTATACAGAGACAACTTTTTGGTTATAAGATACACAATTTTCTAATAGATTTTCCAAAAAAATATCTATTGGTAATTCCTCATGCTATTCTTGAAATTACTTTGTTTTGTAAGTGATATAAAGGTATCAACAAAACTATATCCATTAGTAATTTTTTATTGATAATTAAACATTTTCTTATGGCATAATTCTTTCAAGAAAATAATAACAAAATGAAGATTGCACTACAAAAAAAGTCTATTATATAAGGTAAAAATCCATAGGTAATGTCATTTTATTTACGAATTTTTTTCCGTAGGAAATATGGTCGTAGGTAATTTACCTACGAAATTATTATCTATTGGCAATATCATCCGTGGGTAATTATCCGTAGGTAATTACCTACGGATTGTAATCCGTAGGTAACGCACTTCGCTTGAACAAAATATTTTTATTTACTACAAGCCCTATTTACTTTTTATTATTACCTAGAGCTCCCTCCTCTTTATATTATATTTTTATTATTTATTACACTTTTAGAAGTTTGAATTATTATCAGATTAAGAGAACCCAGTTCCTTAGAGTTGGAGACTCGATACTTAAACCACTAAGTGTAATATCCTAAATTTTGCAATCAATTATATAAATAAATTTTGTAAGTTATAAATATGTACCGAATATTATGTAGAGTTATTATAAAAAAATAAAACATGATTTTTATAGTAATTTTGTCTTAAGAAAATTATAAAATAAAATCCAAGGTTAATATTGTGTCAAATAATAATTTAATAATAATTCTTAATAATAAAATTAAATAAATGAATAAATAAATATTTAGAAATTTAATACTATATAAAAAAATTATTAATAATGAATTTATTCATTTAAATATTATGTAAACTTTCTATAAAAAAAAAAATTCACGAAAAGAGAGAAATGGTAGTCGAGGAACCGTAGTTTTGGATAAAATCAGTGGAACCTTTGAACTGAGTCGGTGAAATAAGGCGGTGGAGAATAAAATTAAAGAAAATTCGAGAAGGAGTATAAGTCGGTAAGATAAGTTTATAAATAGGAAGAAATTTGAAAACTTACTTACACAAAAACATACAATTCCCGTAACTTACAAAACCAACAGAGAGGCACCAGAATTCTGAGAAAAAGAATTCGAGAGAAAGGAGGAAAGGGGAGCATAAGAAATTAAGAGAATAATAAGATTTTGAAGGAGCCAGGTATGGGTTAGACGTTTAGTTTTATTCATACGAATGTCCGTAATTGGAGATTACTTGTTCATCAATTGCAAAGTTTTAAATATTATTGAAATTCTTTCAATTAAGGATGAATTATATAATAAAATTGTTGTTTTTAACTTAAATTGAACATGTTTATGGTTTAATTTTGATTTGGAATTAATTTGAGTGATTGAAACTGAGAAATTTGAAACCTGGATTTCGAAAATGGCGAACGGGATGAAAATCTGCAAAATTCGCTCAAGCAAAAAATATATCGCTTGAGCGAGGACACCTGGAAAATTTGGGATTCTCGGGTTCTTTATCGCTCAAGCGAAAATTACATCGCTTGAGCGACTAAGGGTCATGTCTCGCTCAAGCGACCAGCGTACTCGCTTGAGCGACGAAAGCTTCAAACAAAGGGGACTCTCGGGTCATGCCTCGCTCAAGCGACCGATGTACTCGCTTGAGCGACGAAAGCTTCAAACAAAGGGGACTCTCGGGTCATGCCTCGCTCAAGCGACCGATGTACTCGCTTGAGCGACGAAGCCTTCAAACAAAAGGGGACTCTTGGGTTCCATCTCGCTCAAGCGACCGGTATACTCGCTTGAGCGAGCGAAGGAAGAAGAAAGGACTAGGTGGGAATTTTTGCAAAAGATCAAGGGTAAAATAGTCATTTCACATATTAGGGACATAAATGAAATTTTGAAAAAGGTTAAGGGTATAATCGAGATAAAGTCAAACAGTATATTACCCCCTCTTTATTTACTAGGAAAACGACTCAATAAATGTTAGAATTTGAGGATAGTGCCTTCATCAAAGTTATAGATTATTATCTTATCTTTCCAACACAATTGGAATCATCTTAAAATGAGGTCTAGAACTCAAGATATGGACAAAACACTGAACCCTATGAAATAAATTATTAATAAAAATTGTCTTACTTAAAACAACTATGAATTGTAATTAAAATTTTGAATATATGAAGGATATGTTTTTAAGTATTTAATTGATGATAGATTGTTTTGTTTCATACGAGACATAAACATAGTGCATGAAATGTTTTCTCGGAAGTCATAGAAAAGTTCTTACAGAAAAGTATTTGGAAATTTCTCTTAAGTTGCTACCAAGGACGGTTGGTAGGAATAATGATGTGCAAAACAGAATTTTTAAATTTTTCTATGAGTCAATTTACCATCAAGAGTATCTGGTAGTGAAATATGACTATGAAAATGGCTGGCCAAATGAGACAGAGAATAAATTATTAAAAATTGAGCTACCAGAATCTCTGATAGTAAATGGGGGAGTAGAATAGGTAAGACAGGACCTTTGGTCTATGGGGATGGACCTCTGGTCTAGGGAGTGTTTGGGCATGGGCAATTCCATAAGTGGCCAGTCTTTATTTGATTCCGTGTCGTGGTAGCCTGCCGGTGCACCGACACTCGACTCACTGTCTACTTGTTCGCGTTTAATGGGACATTGCCGAATCACCGGACGGGGTGATGTTAAGCTCGGTTCCACTAAACACTCAAATGAGTCTCCATGGAGCACCGAGTCAAAAATAAAATTTTTATTTTGAGTCAAAAGCATGATTTTAAAGTTTTACGTTTGGAGTCACATGTGCATATCATAAACATATTGCATGATAAAATTGTAGATTATTCATGATTTGTACTATATTCTCTATTATGATTCCATGATTTATTTATTTGTTTCTCATAATTAATTTTTAAATTAAATTATATATGGTTGTATATTTATTAGAAGGGATGTTTTATTGGTTGATTTTATCGTATAAATATTTGCTTTATTTGTTGTGGATAAAATTAAATGTCTAACCCCATAAATATTTCAATCCCGGATGTTGGTGACGTATGATGCAGGAATACATAATCCAAGAGATAGATGTCGGATGCAAAAATCCGAGCTTAGGTTGGGAATTGTATAACATATAAGTATAACTTTATGACTTGTAATATTTTGAAAACTTTGTACTAGAACTTGTTGCTTGAATTAATATAAAACTTTACCTAAATTAATTGTTCACTTGGTATCTTTTCTATTAACCTTCTATGAATATTGAAAATATTACTAACTTAAATAATAAATTAGGATTAATAAATGTAATCAGTAAGGGGGTTACACTAAGCTATTAGGATATTCTAATAATAACTTACAATAATAAATTATATTTATATTTATCCATGTAAATATATAAATATAAAATATATAAATACAAATATATTTATATTTTGATATATATATATTTATATATTTACATGGATATACATTTATTTATAAAAAAATATAACTTATTTGTAAGTTATTATTTAAAAGTCTTAGTAGTTTAGTGGTTAGAGTATTGGTCTCCAACTCTAAAGTAATGAGTTCGAATCCTGTCAATTTATCTACAGAATTACCCACAGATGGTATTACCTATGGACAATATCCGTAGATAATAGACTCTATTTTTTTGTAATGTTGATGATGTTTGTCTAGAGATCAAGTTATAATTAAAGTCTCAGCTGATGAATCAATAATTGAGTCAAAATGGAATAAAATATTTTTACATCAATTTTTGTAAGGAACAAATTAATGTTATAACTAATATTTTTTAAAACTAAATCGATTATTGAATTGAATAAGACATGAGTTCAAAATTTAAAGGTTCAATTGAAATTTAACCCAGGTCAACCGCATTTAATAAAAAAACTTATAAATAACAAGTATTAAATCTACTTTGTGTATTGTTTTGCAGCATGGCTCCAAAGAAATCCACCCACACAATCCCAACTTCCAAGAAGAGGAAGGGAGCAACTTCCTCTTCTAGATCTAAACCAATCCATACAGAACAATTGAAATGGAAGAAGAGGGACCATTGAGTCGCTTAGATTGCTACAAGTTTCTAAATAGAGCCAAGATATGAAGAGTTGAAATCCCAAAATTTTCTTTGTGAAAGGAGAGTGGAACACTAGGCCAAGAGAGTACGAGGACTTTCAAGAAGTAATTCAATGACTACGCTGGGGTATCTTAGCAGCACCACCTGTTAAGTTTAATGAAGACATTGTCCGGGAGTTCTATGCCAACACCTATCCGCATGTGAAGTCAAACCCTGAAAGAATGTGTTGGGTGAGAGGGCACCATATTAGATATGACAAGGATACTATTAACACATACCATGGAAATCCCTACGCATCTAATGAGAGGAACGAGTATTGACGCCTGACATGACCTCTTAGCGGCCTGAGCCTAAACAACATTGCTAGGGAACTGTGTGTGCTTGGGCACACCTATGAAGTCAGAGTCACCGAAAAACCTATGCATATTCCGTTCAAGTATGAAGACATTGGCTTAGACTTGGGTAAATTTTCTCTTGGCCAATGTAACGTCCAACACTCATGTCTTGAATGTCAACATAGACAATGTTACACTCATTTATTTATTGCCTTATGCATGGGTTGGCAATGGATATAGGCAACTTTATTTTTGACGAGACACAAATTGTTGTTGTCCTCTCCTTCTTCCTACGGTGTCACAAAGCCATTGGGTTTTCCTGGTCTTATCATAGAATTGTGCAAAACTCATGGGGTGTAGATACCCACCCATCCATGGAGTATGAAACGGGTTTATTATTTGTTATATCAGTTTAATAAATCCCTGGTCTGTAGGGATATTTCCTATTTTGTAGGCACAACGTGTGCAGTCTGTTATGCATTATTTGTTTTTGTTTTGGCTATTTAATAGCCAGAGTTTAATGAAATAGGCATCGAGTTCCTGCACCAATATATTCTATATTCTATTTACTTTCAAACTGGTATCAGAGCTCTACGGGGCCTGATACACAAGCTGCAGCTTTTGTGAGAACGTGTGAGAACGATAAGATCTAACCATACAAAGTAAAAAATTCTCCACCAAAATTCCCCACTTTGATGGTCAGCACTATGACCATTGGAGTGAATTAATGGAGAATCTCCTACGTGCCAAGGGGCTTTGGGATATTGTCAAATTTGGTGTTGAAAAACCAGATAAGAGTGCTGATCTAACTGACGAATAGTTGGAACAATTGGAGAACGCTAGGCTCGATGATCATAAGGTAAAACATTACCTTTTTCGAGCTATTGACCGGACTGTCTTTGAGCAAATTTTAGACAGAAGCACGTCGAAGATTGTGTGGGATTCTTTAAAGCGCAAGTTTGGAGGTAATGCACGAGTTAAGAAATCCTTGCTCAACGCATTAAGACGGGAGTTTGAGGTGCTTGAAATGATTGACACCGAAACCATCACAGAATACTTTGTTCGGGTAATGACAGTGGCAAATAAGATGCGCAGCAACGGTGAAACTATGCCTGACTCCAAGGTGGTTGAAAAAATACTCCGCACTTTGACAGATCGTTTCACTTATGTAGTAGTTTCTATTGAAGAATCACACGACACAGAGACCATGTCTGCTGATGAACTACAAAGCACTTTGGTGGTTCATGAGCAAAAATTCAGAAGAATGAACCGACATGACGAGCAGGTACTAACATCAGAAAATAGTCGCAATGGAGGACGAGGCAGAGGGAGAGTGCCCAACCGAGGTCGTGGACGTGGTAGAGGAAGACAAGCTTTCTCTAAGGCCACCGTGGAGTGTTTAAAGTGCCACAAATTGGGTCATTTCCAATATGAATGCCCCCAATGGAACAAGGAAGCAAATTATGCCGAACTAGGTGACACTGAAGAGTTGGTCCTGATGGCCACCATCGATGAGCAAATCAACAAGGAGGTTGCATGGTTCTTGGATTCCGGGTGTTCGAATCACATGTGTGGTGATAAGAATGCTTTCATGGAATTGGTTAATGAAGCCAAACATTTTGTCAAATGTGGCAATAACTCTCGAATGATAGTTGTTGGCACAGGAAGTGTCAGATTAACTTTTAATGGTACTGCTTTTCTGATACGAAATGTCTACTATGTCCCTGAACTTCACAAAAATTTGTTAAGTATTGGGCAGCTGCAGGAACGAGGACTTTCCATTCTCATACAAAATGGAAAATGTAGTATTTATCACCAATCCAAAGGTCTGATTGTTCAAACAACCATGACCTCAAATCGCATGTTCATTCTATTTGATGAAGGTTGCACCACACCATCTTCCATTGATGATTGCCTGCATACTACTACTGATACCACTAACCTCTGGCATCAAAGGTTTGGACATCTACACTACAAAGGCTTGAAGACCCTACAAACACATAATATGGTGCTTGGTCTACCCACACTTGACTCCACGGGTATTGTATGTTCTGATTGTTTCACTGGCAAACAACATCGCACTTCGATTCCTAAAACAAGCAAATGGCATGCAAGCACCATCTTAGAGCTCATACATGCAGACATCTGTGGACCCATAGAACCCATCTCTAATAGTGGAAAGAGGTATTTCTTCAGCCTTATTGATGACTATAGCCGTAAGGGTTGGGTGTATTTACTGTCTAAGAAATCTGAAGCCTTGGACTATTTCAAGTTATATAAAAACATGGTTGAAAAGGAGACGGGGGCACTCATCAAGTGTCTCCGAACAGATAGAGGGGGGGAGTTTAATTCCCTTGCTTATAGATCATTTTGTGATGAAAATGGTATCAAACGGCAGCTTACCTCAGCGTACACGCCACAACAAAACGGAGTAGCGGAACGCAAAAATAGAATCGTTATGAATATGGTACGATGTATGTTGTCCGCAAGGAGGGTTCCTAAAAATTTTTGGCCTAAAGCAGTTAATTGGGCATTCTATTTACTGAATCGTTGTCCCACACATGCGGTAAAATATGTCACACCACAAGAAGCTTGGAGTGGGATCAAACCTTCTATCAAACACCTTCGGGTTTGGGGATGCCTAGCTCACGTTCACATACCAGATGCAAAACGAGGTAAACTTGATGATAAAAGTTTCCCTTGTATCATGCTAGGTGTTAGTGATGAATCCAAAGGTTACCGCTTATTTGATCCCAAAGTCAAAAGAATTGTGGTTAGCAAAGATGTCCTATTTGAAGAAGAAAAAGGATGGGATTGGGGTACAAATTATAAAGAGCAACTTGAAACTGAATTGATGTGGAGTGATGATGAACTCCATAGTGACGACGGTGAACAACAACAACACAATGATGGAATTCAACTTGAAGACAACACACTTGAAGACAACACAAAACTTGAAGAAGTTGGTGAAACCAGTGCAGTTCCAAGAAGAGAGCGACTACAACCAACTTGGATGCAAGATTATGTCAGTGGCGCAGGTTTAAGTGAAGAAGAAGAAGGAGAAGAGGCAACCGCCTACATGGTCCAAAATGTCATCAATGATGATCCGGTTCAGTTTGAAGAAGCAATCAAATATGAAAAATGGAGGAAAGCCATGGACAGTGAAATGCAATCAATTGAAAAGAATCACACTTGGGAGCTAACGGATCTACCGGTTGGAGCAAGAACAATTGGAGTGAAGTGGATTTACAAAACAAAGCTAAATGAAATGGGAGAAGTTGATAAATACAAAGCAAGGTTAGTAGTCAAAGGCTATTCACAACAACATGGAATTGATTTCTCTGAAGTATTTGCACCGGTTGCATGGATGGACACAGTAAGATTGATTGTGGCTCTTGCTGCATGCAAAGGGTGGGACATCTTTCAACTAGATGTTAAATCTGCCTTCTTGTATGGAGAGTTGAATGAAGAGGTTTATGTAGATCAACCAAAGGGATATGTGAAAAGGGGAAGGGAGCACATGGTTTACAAACTACACAAAGCTTTGTACGGTCTAAAACAAGCACCAAGAGCTTGGTTTAGCCGTATAGAAGCACACTTCTTGCAGAATGGCTTTCAAAAATGCCCGAATGAGCAAACCTTATTTATCAAAAAGGGCGTTGAGAAGAATTTTTTAATTGTCAGCATCTACGTTGATGACTTGATTTATACCGGTAATGATGTGAGTATGATGACTAATTTTAAGAAGTGTATGACACATGCTTTTGATATGACAGATTTAGGGAAGATGAGGTTTTTTCTTGGAATTGAAGTCTTACAAAAACCAGAAGGAATCTTTTTGTGCCAGCAAAAATATGCCAATGACATCCTGAAAAGGTTTGCAATGTTTGAAAGCAAACCTGTGAAAAGTCCAATTGTCTCAGGCAGCAAGGTTAACAAAGATGTTAACGGTATGCTTGTGGATGATATCAACTTTAAACAAATTGTGGGTAGCTTAATGTACCTAACGGCTACAAGACCAGATATTCTGTTCAGTGTAAGCTTAATTAGCAGGTACATGTCCAGACCAACTGAATTACATCTGCAAGCAGCAAAAAGAATCTTGCGCTACCTAAAAGGGACTACCAGCTATGGAATATTCTATAGGAAAGGAGAGGAGGCAAATCTACTTGCTTTCACAGATTCTGATTATGCAGGTGATGAGGATGACTCAAAGAGTACATCTGGATATGTATTCTTATTTAGTTCAGGAGTTGTATCATGGATGTCAAAGAAGCAACCAATTGTTACTCTTTCAAGCACAGAGGCAGAATTTGTGGTTGCTGCCGGTTGTGCCTGCCAAGCTATATGGATGAAAAGGGTATTGAGATTTTTAACTAATTCTCAAAACAGCACCAGAATTATGTGTGATAATAGTTCAACCATTAAACTTTCAAAAAATCCTGTTATGCATGGAAGAAGCAAGCATATTAGAGTGCAGTTCCATTTCTTGCGGGATCTAGTGAAAGACAAAGAAGTTGAGATGGTGTACTGTGAAAGTCAGGAACAAGTTGCAGACCTAATGACTAAAGCCTTGAAATTTGAGGCTTTTGAAAAGCATAGGAAGAATATGGGAATGATTGATCTTGCTGAAATAAACTAACTGCATATTGCAGTTAGTTTAAAGGAGGGAATGAAACGGGTTTATTATTTGTTATATCAGTTTAATAAATCCCTGGTCTGTAGGGATATTTCCTATTTTGTAGGCACAACATGTGCAGTCTGTTATGCATTATTTGTTTTTGTTTTGGCTATTTAATAGCCTGAGTTTAATGAAATAGGCATCGAGTTCCTGCACCAATATATTATATATTCTATTTACTTTCAGAGTCTACGCCCCCTATTAATGCTTCATATGTGGAGACCCATTACCATAACCGTCTTGATCAACACAAACGCTAGTCTTGACCATTGATTCTGGGGAGAATAAATAATATATTATTAAAAAATAATAAATAAATATAAAATGGTGAAAGAAGATGAAATGGTGAGAGGATCAAATTGTAAATGTATAAGTAAATATATAAAATGATCATTAAATTTGGGGGGACAAAATCATAAATTATATGAGAGTTACAAACCTGAAGAAAGGCTGAAAAGATAAAATTATAAATATACAAGTAAATATATTATAGTTTGGGGGTTAAAATCATAAATTACATGGGAGTTACAAAATTTTAGTGGGGGAAGGGTCATGTCCCCCTCAGTTCCCAAGAAGATCCACCACTGGCTAACCTGTAGACCTCGAGCACCACCACGACCCCAACTCACTACCACAACTTATTACTCTACTATGCAGGACTTCATGACCACATATTTCAATCATTTACATCAATAGATGGAAACCCACCACAAGGTTCTTTGAATGACTCGTTCTACATAATGAGTATCCATCAGCACTAGCACCCGTCAGAGTAGTTCTCTTGAATCATACCTGACCAATTCTAGCATATAGTTGCTTGGCCTAGAGATAGTCCTATTTTCCTTGGGGGAGTGGAGTTGTTGGTGCTGCAAAAGGAATCAATGGAGAATATGAAGAATTTTTTGACAGAAATTTTCAGCAGCATGAAAGGGAGGCTGAAGAAGAAGAATCTGATGAGAATGATGATGTATCGGAGGATGATGAGGAGGAAGAAGTTGGAGAAGACTGAAGCTCTCCAAAGACAATTGAGTGACATAATTTTACAGTTTAATTTTCAGTCTATTTACTTTGCTTTTGTTTTAATCTTTTAGTTGTGTAATATATTTTCTTAGTTATATTCGAAACTTTTAATTATATTTAGTAATGTTAAGTGTATATGGCATTTTAGTTCTACAAACTATAAATTGTAGATATTTTAAGAACTAGGAGTTAAGGATCCTTTCGAGCTAAGCTGACAAATTTTAAATCTCTGGAATGTCTTTTCAAATTTTGTTTAGCCACCTCTTTTGTGTACAAACTTTTTGGGACTAGATGAAAATATTTGTTTGGATAGCAACTAGCATTGGTTAGAAAAAGAAGGAATGCCAAATGTGATTTCAACAGTTCAAAAACCTAGTTTTGAAAGTTAGGAAATTGGTAGAAAAATGGCATCCTTTATTTTCAACAAAAATAGGATATTTTTGCATCAAGTTGCACAAAGGTGATAGAGTTCTAATCGGCCTACCAAACCAAGGTAGTGAAACCAAAGAAAAGTGATTAAGAATTAAACACCTAATTTAGGGGAGAGCGGAGAGAATTTTGTTGTGTTTGCAGTTGTTGTTGGCAACCACATAAAATCACCCTGCACTTAAAAGGCCTATTGAAAATCAACCCTCCATCACGTCAGCGGAGAGAGCATTAGCCAGACGGCCATCCGTCCTTACATTTTTTTGCCTATAAATTTAGGCGCCCCAAATGGTTTTGCAGCAACTGGTTTTGTGTGAATTTTTGTTGTCATTAAACACAAAAAACATGGAAAGAATCAAGGCAATTTTGTGTAATCAAATTGAACTTAGAGTTAAAAAGTCAACCCTTACATAAAAAACCAAAACTTGTTGTTGGCAACCACATAAAATCACCCTGCAATTAAAAGGCCTATTGAAAATCAACCCTCCATCACATCAACAGAGAGAGCATTAGGTGTGGGATGAATACAAACTGTTAATTGAGTGTGCAAATTAAATGATAGATATGAAGGAAATCTTCTCTCACTTAAATGAAAAAAAGAAGAAGAAATCACTGTTTTGTCACACATGGCAATTTGTAGACGTAGGCAGTCAAGACAGTAAGAGACTGAGGGAAAAAAAGGCAGAAAGGAAAAATATTTGGAGATAATACACAGGATGCTCTCCCTTTTGATGAACTAGAAAAAAAAAATTCTTGATAGCTTAGCCGCATCACAACTTTTCAAAGACCTTAGTGATCCATGCTAATTATGTGTACATGATTTGATTGAAAATGAAATACAAAACTAAGTTGCACATGCCAACAAAGATCAATGAGTGAAATACACACTTAGAGAGTACATTGTCTTAGAATGTGAGGAATCTACCTTCGAATAGGGACAACATGGTTTTCTCCTATCTTATTGTGTGATAAAATGCAATTGTATCCTTTTTTTTTTAAAAAAGGGATGTTATTTATTGCTGATAACTAACAACCATGTGAAGTTAGTTGAACCAGGATACAATAGAGTCTCTACATCACTACACATATCTTTATCCACATGCGCTTGAACAAAAGATTCTACTCCAATATAACGAATCATGTCCACCAATCAATTATCCATGGTTGAGTAAACTAAATCATCATATCTATTTACATATGACAAATCTAATAATTCACCGTGTCATGTCTAAATTGTGTAATATTTAAGAAAATTGTCACTTAAAAGATGCTCAATAATTTCCTTAACATTTAATAATCTTCCATTAAGACAATTAACACATAGATACCTAAATCTTCCACTAATAGTTGAAGTGTTCTCTATTGTACAAATAATAAAGACTCTTCCAATCTTTTCTCATACTCATAAGTTATGCGGACACAATTAATCCAACTTTTGTCCATTTCTAGATTTTTTAATGCACATAACTATATAATTCAGTGGACGATGCAATTTGTAATCCCTGAACTCAACACAAATTTGTTCCAAAAAATTAAATATCATTATCAATCATCATAATGTGAACCGTAAATCAATTCATACATTAATCAAGACAGGACAATTACTTATTAGAGAGAAAAAATGAGCTCTCATGACCACCATGGACTACACTGCTCAGGACCAACACTAGAGGGAGGGAGCATGATGAGAGTGATAAGTGTCAAATGTTCATGTTTTTATACTTAGTTATGACACTTATCTCATGTAATTCTAAAGAGATCGGTAGTAAAAACTCTCAGTAACATCTAATTGTCTATATTTTAGAGCTGAAGAGTAAATAACAAACTAATGCAAATCTTTGTCAAAATGCAGGTGATAATCAGGAGATAGCAACACTAGACATAAAACGCTAAGTGGATTTTCATCCGTTGAATGGAATTGAGGCAGAGAGGACCATATCCAAGGCAACAAAAAGCGATGAGCGGATGGATTAAAATGTTGTGAGATTCCTTGGATATAAATAGAAGAACGAAAAAGAAAAAAGAGAGACTGAAAGAAAAAGAGAGCATGATTTCAAGAACTAGGGTCTAGGAACAGAGGTTGGCTGGATTCGAGCTCTTCTTCTTATACATTTATAATTTCTCTCATCATGTGTTGTTAATTTCTCTTTTGTTGAATTGGATGTAATTATTTAACTCTTTTGTAACTCTTGCTATATATATATATATATATTTATTTTTTCTCCCGTTCTTGATTTTGTTCTATTTTAATGCTTGGATTTAGAGGAATTTAACTTCATGATTATAGGAATAGATTTTCATTGGAAAATGATTTCTGCTTTTGATCTTATCTAGATCAATCTGTAACCTTAACTGTTGGGAAAAAAAGTTGAGATTATTTAATGAATGCAAGAATTTTAACTAGTTTATCAATGAATTGATTGGTTGTTTAGGATTCTTAGAACTCTATTATTAAGGAATTAATTTGGACTGAATATTTTAGACTTTCAACTGAGTATGGAATTCATGCATATATAGATATTAGGTTGCAAATTTGTTATCCAGGGAAATCCAATTCAGTAGTTTATTTCATTGCATTTTATGTGTTAATAAGTTTTATCTCAATCACTTAAATCTTATAATTGTTTTCTAAAGTTCATTGTTTTAATTCAATGAAAATTGGAATAATTTGATATATGCAAAGTCCCTGAGGATACGAATTTTTTTTTATAGTTGACTTGGTCCACTTGTTGAGGGAAGAATCTAATAGAAAGTAAGAGAGGCACCAAGACGAAGAGAGACACAAAATGGGAGAGATGTAGGGAGCGAGAGGGAGATGTAACAAGCGATGCAAGAAGCAAGTGGAGCAGCGACCGAGAGGGAGAGACTCATATAGGGAGGTGGCAAACTAAGGGAGGAGGAAGGAGGAGCGCAACCAATTGAAAGGAGAGCCTTGTGGAGGGATGAGGAAGGAAGATTCGGCAAAAATAAGAGAAGAAGGTGAGCGAGAATATGTATAAGAAGATACAACGACGATTATTAATAATAAGCGTCATCATAGAGCACATATAACGATGGTTGATAAACACCCATTGTCAAATAGATTGTGTCGCCAACATTCACCGATAGGTGTTTAATAATAATCATTATTGTATGTTTTATATGACAATGGTTATTAAATAATCATCGTTATATAATTGGTAGTATTTTCAAAAATATCATCACGACACCTTTGATGATGGCTCGAAAGGTGTCTTCGTTTCCCCATTCTGCACTAGTGTCAAAATCTTAAGACATTCGATAATAGATATTTCTCATCACTTATATTATAAGTTACTTAATTTCATCATTTATATATAATGTCAAACTTTAACTCATACTTGAATTCTCAACAATCTCTTTCTCAAGTGTGCTTCTCTTCTACAATGGTACACCTCCCCTTTTAGCAAAAGTATTTATTAATTATGAGTATCAAGTAGTGATCTTACTGTCATTCATCATAATGCTAGCTTGTCTAAAATATTTATAAGGAAGATTTTTGATGCAAGAATTTATAATTTAGGATTTTTTACCTATTCTAATTATACTCCGTGGCAAAGTTATTGGGTAGCCTATGGATATCATGGTCACCCCAAATTTTTCATTTTCTTTGTTAAAATTATATATATCAAAATATTTTAAAAAAATTACTTTTAAAAAATAAATTGGTCCTCTCACATTTTATTTCTTCCTCCATCTCTAATCGTATTCAACCGAGTGAATAACAGGAAGGACCATCGATTTTAATACTAATATTAAATATTTTTTGAACGAAGTCATATTATCTTATATAATTGACTTGTATCTCATTTACCATAATTTTTCTATATTTAGCCCTCATAAATATCAATTAATTTCCAATAAAAATAGTTAAAATCTATTTATAAATGCAAAAACTACTTTCTATCTCCTTTATTTGATATCCGATCTTACATGTCAAAGGTGTCATATAAGACACACATCTTCCATACATATTTATCCTGATATATTATACGTGACACACACTACTTGTCATAATATCTAATTATCAAATTCTTGATAAGCTTTGTCCACATGCTCAGGTAGGTGTGTAATAGATCTTATGAGGATTGATGGTACAATATGTTAGACAAATGACATCTAAAGGGGGTGAATAGATGTACAAATTAAAATAGATGTCAGATTAAAAATTTATTTGTGAGTCAATAATTTGTTAAAGAGAAAGCAATAATATAATCAGGAAAAGAGAAAGAGATAAGGGAGAGAGAAGAGCACACAGAGATTTATACTGGTTCGGGTATAACCAACCCTACATCCAGTTCCCAGTCAACTCTTAACACAAGAGTGACTCCCCATTCACTATCTTTTAAATTCAGTTTACAAATTACAATCAACTCAGCAGAAGAACCAATAAAAAGTAAACTAATTAAAAAGACAATCACCTCCTTAGAAACCCACTAAGGATGAACACCTCCCTAAAATCCCACTAGGGATGAACACCTCCTCTGAACAAATCAAAGGATGAAAACACCTCCTTAGAATCCCACTAAGGATGAACACCTCCCTAGAATCACACTAGGGATGAAGGTAAAAAATAAGAACTGACACACCTGGGTAATGGAGACAACAAATTGTAGAAGCCTGTAGAATGTCCATCTCCAAGAACAAGTGTAATTAACAATGAAAGCACAAAAGACAGTAGAGAAGAGAGTTTTCTCAAAAGGTGTAAAATATCTCTGTTGCCTTGCTCAGAATTCTTTTCTCAAAACTGATTGAATGTAAATTATATTTTCGAATTCTATAATTGTGTATTTTTTATTTCATCAATACTTAATTAAATAGAAAAATAGCATTAGAAAATGGCCATTGGACATTAATAATATCATAGAGAAAATCAGTATGTATTAAAAAATATTTATTCTTTAAAACGGATATATTTTTCAAATTTGAATTACCATAATTGATTATATTACCAGTATAATTAATTATGATAGAGAAAATCATTTTTCTATTTCTAGTGCATCATAATTAATTATGACAGAGAAAAATATCATGTTATGAATTTTATCACACTTGTGCTTTGGAGGCTTATGCATAATATTACTTCATCAACTTGTACCTCCATATCCAGTATTCTAAGACTCTATCTAGTCTTCAAGAATCATCTTGGGCTTGCTTGAATCATCATCTTTATCACCTACGTCATAAATTCAGTTTGTCCTTAAATTCATCTTGAATGGTGTTGACTTGAATGTAGTTGACTTGAATCATCATCAAAATCATCTCTTTGGAATGCAGGAACATTTCCATCAATCTCCCACTCATTGCTTTCAATCTCCCCCTTTTTGATGATGATCAAGGAAACACCTGAAATGAATTAAAATGCTTGACTCTATATAACCAACTCAAGATTAGCACAAATTTGTATCAAGTGTCAGAGTCTCTCAATCTCCGCCTAGATATATTAATAACAAGACTCCCCCTAACTCATATGAGCAAATACTTCTCTTAACTCCCCTTGTTTAATTTAGATAGGAAAGAATTTCACACAGATTTTAATTCATCAAAAAATCTCCCCCTGTTTCATTGATAATCATAAAAAAATATTATAAGAAAAAAAATTCCCCTATTTCGCACAGATTAATATCATCAAAATATCTCCATGTTTCATTGACAATTAAAAAAAATATTATAAGAAAAAAATCTCCCACTGTTTCAGGACTGATTAATATCATCAAAATATTTCCATATTTCATTGATAATTATGAAAAATATTATAAGAGAAAAAATCTCCCCTTGTTTCACACAGATTAATATCATCAAAATATCTTCCTATTTCATTGATAATTATGAAAAAAATTGCAATAGAAAGCTGAGAACAAATTTGTACCTATTAGTATATAAATCAAGGTAGAGAAGATAATGCATTAAAAAGTGTCATAGAGAAGAATATCATATTAAGGAAACAATATCTAGGATACCCAAGACAAATGAAAAGAGAGAAAGATAGGGGAATAAAATGATTATAGAGATAATGGAATTAAATGCGGTAGTTTCCCTCCATTGCGAGTCTTCTTATTTAAGCGACTTTCAAATTCAAATGCACTCATATTCCAGATTTCAAATTCAAATTGCAACAAATTTCAAATTCCAAATTTCAAATTCAAATTTCTAATCCCAAATTTCAAATTCCAATTCAAATTCAATTTCAAAAATCTCAAACTGCAAAAATTTCAAATTTCAAAATCTCAAACTACAAAATTTCAAATTTCAAAAATCTCAAATTGCAAAATTTCAAATTTCAAAAATCTCATATTGCAAAAAAATCTCAAACTGCAAAATTTCAAATTTCAAAAATCTCAAATTGTAAAATTTCAAATTTCAAAAATCTCATACTACAAATTTAAAAAAAATCTCAAACTGCAAAATTTCAAATTTCAAGAATCTCAAATTACAAGATTTCAAACTTTATAATTTCAAATTTTCATAAATTAAAATTTTCAAAATTCAAACTTTCAAATTTCAAAGTTGGTCAACATAATTGATTATGACAACAACAAAAAAATTCTGATTCGATAATCAATTAGATGCTCAAATTATCATCTAGACATGTATAAATGTTTTGTCACCCATTCATATTTGCCATTAGATATGCTAAAATGTTTTATGTAACATCTATTTGATGTATGACCTAATTTCATGCAATAAAAACAAGTTGGTTTTCTTTGAAAAGGTCTAAATGCATTTCTTAAAGTTTTTGAAACTGATTTCACATCTATTTTCCTTGACTCTTTCACAAAAATAGTTTTATGAGGTTCTAGACTTTCTTTGGGTTTGTAACCAAGTCCAGCTTTGCTAGAATTTCCTCTTTGATAACCTAATATCGAATCAAGATTTTCAGAAGATTTTGAAAAATTGCTTATTATTTTCTCTAACTTGAAAATATCATTTTCCAAAAGATTACAATTTTCACAAGGTTTAACAACTTCTTTATTTTTAGACAAAGTTTTAGATTTCTTAACATTTTTGTTTAAGCACTCATTTTCTTTTTCAAGAATACCAACAGTATTTTCTAATGCATTAAACTTTTGCCTAAGTGCAATGTATTTCTTAGATAACTTGGTAAAACCTTCATACATATCTTGATATTCTTTAAATAACTCATTATATTCATTTAAGGAATTTGTACTACTTACCTATGATGAGGCTTCATCATCACTTTTTGTCATCAAGCAAAGATTTGCTTCTTTTTCTCCATCACTGCTTTCGGAATAGCTCTCTTGTGTTGTGCAAGAATCATTATCCTCCCAAGCAATATAAGCTTTGCCTTTGCTCTTATAGGTATCACTCTTCTCTTTCTTCTTCTCTTTCACATCTTTCTTCTCTTTCTTAAGTTCCGGACAGTCTGATTTGATATGACCAGGTTTTCCACATTCATAGCAATGAAATTTATTTGTTTTCTCCTTTCATTGTTGTCTCTTTTTCCTGATCTTCATAAAGCGAGAAAATTGTTTAACAAAAAGAGACATATCGGAATCCAAAAACTTACCTTCATTTCACTACAAGAAAAACACCAAATAGTGACCGAAAATTCGGTCACTAAATGTGCAAAATCGGTTATTAATTAAAATAGTGACCGAAATAGTGACCAACTGGAATCGGTCACTGATTTTAGTGACTCGATTATATATAACCAAATCGGTCACTAAATCAATGAAAAATTTAATTATTTTTATTTATTTACATTTTTATTATATCTATTATTTATTTTCCCTATCTCTTAATTATATTATATTTTTTAGAAGTTTAACTTATTATTAGATGGTTTATTGTCATTGTCAGGATTCGAACCGGTACCTTAGAGTTGGAGAGTTGAAACTCCAACCACTGAGCTACTTAGGATCTTTTAATAATAACTTACAAATAAATTATATTTATATACAAATAAATGTATATCCAGTATAAATATATAAATATAAAATCTATAAATAAAAATATATTTATATATTTTAATATATATTTAAATATTGATATATTTAAATATTGATATATTTAAATATTGATATATTTATATATTGATATATTTATATATTGATATATTTATATATTGATATATTTATATCTTTATATTTTTACATATATTTATATTTTTATATATTTATATCTTCATATTTTTACATATATTTATATCTTTTCATATTTATATATAAAGATATTAGTTTTCTATACAAATAATATTATAATATAGTATATTATACTATTAGTATAGTATACAAATAATATATTAGTATAGTATAGTATACAAATTATTAATTTTGTAATTTATATACAATGAAAATAATATAATGGTATATTAGTATAGTATAGTATATTTGTATTCTAATTTTTAATTAAATTAAAATTATGCTAATAATGTATATTAATATATGAGGGGATAATATTGATATATTGATATATTTGTATATATATATATATATATATATTTATATATTTATATATTTATATATTGATATATTTATATATTAATATATTTATATTTTTATATATTTATATTTTGATATATTTATATTTTGATATATTTATATATTGATATATTTATTTATATCCTTATACATTTATATCTTTATATATTTATATATTTGAAAAAAAATATTAAATTTTAAAAATAATATTATATTTTTAAAAATAAATATTAGAAAAAGATTTAAAAATATATATAAATTATATTTACATTTACAAAATATTAAAGATATATGTTTATATCTTTACATATTTATATATATTTATATGTTTATATTTTTACATATATTTATATCTTTCCATATTTATATATTTATATATAAAGATATTAGTTTTGTATACAAATAATATTATAATATAGTATATTATACTATTAGTATAGTATACAAATAATATGTTAGTATAGTATAGTATACAAATTATTAATTTTGTAATTTATATACAATGAAAATAATATAATGGTATATTGGTATAGTATATTTGTATTCTAATTTTTAAATAAACTAAAATTACGCTAAATGTATAATAATATATGAGAGGATAATAAATTTAATCCAATTACTTTTATAAATATATAAATATAAAATCTATAAAATATTAAAAATGATATTATATTTTTAAAAACAAATATTAGAAAAAGGTTTAAAAACTAGTATTATCTTAAATTTATTAAAAGTATAATTAAATCTCTATTTTCTTAAAAAAATTTTAAACTTCTCAATTCTACATTTTTGTAAATTCTATCATTATATTATCATACTCATTATATCAAAATGTTAAATACTTTTAAATATTAAAATTAACTTTATCAAAAATTAGGAAAAAAAATTAATCCAAAAGAGTTCAAAAATATATTATAATATTGTCAATTTTGAGTTTAATTATATTGTTCATTCTCAAAGTAGAAAAATATATTGTAATTATTTTAATTTAATAAAATATAATTTAAAATTTTAATACTAAAATTAAAAGATTAAATAATAATAAATTTAATTCTTTAAATTCAGTAGCTAGAAACTAAAATTATAGTTTCTCTGTTTTAAATAATTAAAATAAATATTTAAAAATCAAAATCAAAACTAGTATTATCTTAAATTTATTAAAAGTGTAATTAAATCTCTATTTTCTTAATTTTATTTGTTTCAAACTTCTCGATTCTACATTTTTGTAAGTTCTATCATTATATTATCATCCTCATCTCCTCCCATGTTCTACTTTATCTTTACAATAGTCAATATTCTTAACTAATTTATAGTTTTAATTATAATTTTTTAGTATATATTTCAGAAATTAATCAATTCTAATCTATTATTTGAAAAACTAATCAATTCTAATCAATAATTTAGAAAACTAATCGATTATAATTAATTATTTGAAAAAATTATCAAATATGATCGATCATTTCGAAAATCTAATCGATCAGAATCAAATATCGCTTGATACGGCGAGAGCTCAGAGTCGCTTCAAGCTGCAAATACAACCCGAGAATACCAATTTTGTACAGGGGCATTTCGCTCGAGCGAGAATGTTGTCGCTCAAGCGAGATACGATTTAGATAAGCGGTTAAACGAGAGCAGCTCTTAAAATCTCACTTAGATAGCGGTTAACACTGAGCAGCTATTATATGGTTTCAATTATGATCGATCAGAATGCAATTATGGCCGATCATAATGAAAACTTACATTAACTATTTTTTATATTATGTTTTTAAATTTTCTATTAGAGAAAACCTTTGAGAATTCAAAATGTTAAATACTTTTAAATATTAAAATTAACTTTATCAAAAATTAGGAAAAAAAAATAATCCAAAAGAGTTCAAAAATATATTATAATATTCTCAATTTTGAGTTTAATTATATTGTTCATTCTCAAAGTAGAAAAATATATTGTAATTATTTTAATTTAATAAAATATAATTTAAAATTTTAATACTAAAATTAAAAGATTAAATAATAATAAATTTAATTCTTTAAATTCAGTAGCTAGAAACTAAAATTATAGTTTCTCTGTTTTAAATAATTAAAATAAATATTTAAAAATCAAAATCAAAACTAGTATTATCTTAAATTTATTAAAAGTGTAATTAAATATCTATTTTCTTAATTTTATTTGTTTCAAACTTCTCAATTCTACATTTTTGTAAGTTCTATCATTATATTATCATCCTCATCTCCTCCCATGTTCTACTTTATCTTTACAATAGTCAATATTCTTAACTAATTTATATTTTTAATTATAATTTTTTAGTATATATTTGAGAAATTAATCAATTCTAATCTATTATTTGAAAAACTAATCAATTCTAATCAATAATTTAGAAAACTAATCGATTATAATTAATTATTTGAAAAAATTATCAAATATGATCGATCATTTCGAAAATCTAATCGATCAGAATCAAATATCGCTTCGGCGAGACTAGAGTCGCTCAAGCGAAATACAACTCGAGAATACCAATTTTGTACGGGGGCATTTCAGCTCGAGCGAGAATGTTGTCGCTCAAGCGAGATACTGATTTAGATAAGCGGTTAAACGAGAGCAGCTCTTAAAATCTCACTTAGATAGCGGTTAACCTGGAGCCAGTTATTATATGGTTTCAATTATGATCGATCAGAATGCAATTATGACCGATCATAATGAAAACTTACATTAACTATTTTTTTATATTATGTTTTTAAATTTTCTATTAGAGAAAACCTTTGAGAATTCAAAATGTTAAATACTTTTAAATATTAAAATTAACTTTATCAAAAATTAGGAAAAAAAATAATCCAAAAGAGTTCAAAAATATATTATAATATTCTCAATTTTGAGTTTAATTATATTGTTCATTCTCAAAGTAGAAAAATATATTGTAATTATTTTAATTTAATAAAATATAATTTAAAATTTTAATACTAAAATTAAAAGATTAAATAATAATAAATTTAATTCTTTAAATTCAGGTAGCTAGAAACTAAAATTATAGTTTCTCTGTTTTAAATAATTAAAATAAATATTTAAAAATCAAAATCAAAACTAGTATTATCTTAAATTTATTAAAAGTGTAATTAAATATCTATTTTCTTAATTTTATTTGTTTCAAACTTCTCAATTCTACATTTTTGTAAGTTCTATCATTATATTATCATCCTCATCTCCTCCCATGTTCTACTTTATCTTTACAATAGTCAATATTCTTAACTAATTTATATTTTTAATTATAATTTTTTAGTATATATTTAGAAATTAATCAATTCTAATCTATTATTTGAAAAACTAATCAATTCTAATCAATAATTTAGAAAACTAATCGATTATAATTAATTATTTGAAAAAATTATCAAATATGATCGATCATTTCGAAAATCTAATCGATCAGAATCAAATATCGCTTGAGCGAGACTAGAGTCGCTCAAGCGAAATACAACTCGAGAATGCCAATTTTGTGCAGGGGCGTTTCGCTCGAGCGAGAAGAGTGTCGCTCAAGCAAAATACATTTTAGATAGCGGTTACACAGGAACCGCTCTTAAAAGCTCACTTAGATAGCGGTTAACCTGGAACCAGCTATTATATCGTTTCAATTATGATCGATCAGAATGCGATTATGACCGATTAGAACTGTTTAATCGATTAAATCTCGTTTCAATCGATTAAAACAATTTACTGCAGCGTTTTAATCGATTAAAACTTATTTTTATCGAGTTAAAAATTTCTACACAGCGTTTTATATGATAGTGGTTTCACTTGGAACCGCTCTTAAAAGAGAACTTCTAATAGCGGTCGCACCATCGCTCGAGCGAAAATAGAGTCGCTCAAGCGAAATACAACCCGAGAATGCCAATTTTGTGCAGGGGGCGTTTCGCTCGAGCGAGAAGACTGTCGCTCAAGCGAAGTACATTTTAGATAGCGGTTAACCTGGAACCGCTATTATATCGTTTCAATTATGATCGATCAGAATGCAATTATGACCGATCAGAACTCTTTAATCGATTAATTCGGTTTCAATCGATTAAAACAATTTACACACAGCGTTTTAATCGATTAAAACTTATTTTTATCGGTTAAAATAACTTGAAAAGTTTTACAAGAAAGTTTTGCAATATTTCAATCGATTGAATCGCGAAACAATCGATTAAATCAACTTAGAAGATTTTTTGTAAAGTGTTTATTGTCGCCACGAGTTGCAGGTCGCTTGGATTCAAGGTGGTTGAGGTTTGGGTTAGGGTTCGAGGTCGACTGGGTTTGCGTTGGGTTTGACCGCACGACGACCGGAGTTTGGCTTCAGATTAGGGTTCGATGCTTGCTGGAGATGGGTTTGGGCCTCAAGTTCGTCGAGTTCGTCGAGGTTGAGGCTGGGGTTGAGTTTGGAATTCGCTTGGGGATGGACAAATGAAGGGTCTAGGTTAAGCTCGAACAAGTGTGCTCGCTTCGTCGTCTTGTTCTCTCGCTGCGAACTAGGATCGCTCGCCAACTAGGTCAGATTTGAGCAATAATTTTTGCGAACATATTACCCATATTTGGGGACAAGGGGCGGAACAACCTCTCGATCTGCTTAGTGCAGCCCAGGAATAAAAATGTCAGTTAATGCACGAAGAAGATGAAGAAGATGAAGAAATACGCGAAGAAGATGAAGAAAATTTGGGGCGCGAAGATGAAATTTTCGTACCTAGGTCAGATCCTACAGCGCGAAAAAAATAAAAAATTACCACGGAAAAACAAAAATAATTACATAAATTAAATATAGATTAATTAAAAAAATAAATTAAATAATAAAGTGACTGAAATAGTAACCGATTTTATGTGACCGAAAATTCGGTTACTATTTCGGTTACTAGACTAAAAAATAATAATTTGGTTACTGATTCGGTCACTGATAGTAACTAAATTTTTCGGTCACTGATTTTGGTTACTATTTGACATTTTTCTAGTAGTGTTTTCACTTTCGTCTTGTGAAGATTTTTCTACTTTTAGAGCTATCGTCTTGGTTTGATTCTGTTCACTGTTCTTTAACCTTTGTAGCTCCATCTCATGTTCTTACAGCTTTCCAAATAGAGTAGCAATATTCATTTTTGTGAGATCCTTTGATTCTGTAAAATGACCTTTGGTTGCCAATTCCTGTCTAAAGATTTCAAGATCTTTGTGTTCAACTCCTCATTGTTAAAACTCTTTCCTAATGCTTTCAAGTGATTTACTATATGTGTGAAGCGTGTTTGGAAATTCGTGATGCTTTCATTTTGCTGCATTTGAAATAATTCATACTCCTGGATGAGTGTGTTTTTACGTGCTCGCTTTACTTCATTTGTTCCTTCATGTATTACTTCAAGAGTGTCCCATATTTCTTTTGCCGTCTTGCATTGTGAGACCCTGAAAAATTCATTACAAGTTAAGGCAGAAACAATAGCATTTCGGGCTCTTACATCATAATGGGCATGCTTATTTTCATCCAGCGTCCATTGATCAAAATTCTTTGGAACAGCTCCAGACTCCGTTGTTCTCATCGGAATGTAGGGACCATTGAGTACAGCATCCCAAACACCATAATCTAGTGTTTGTAAAAATATTTCCATTCTCGCCTTCCAAAACTGATAGTCTTCTCCTTCAAATAATGGTGGTCTGTTTATTGAAGCTCCTTCCTTGTAAACCTGATTTTGCATAGACATCTTGACAAATCGTTTAGAAATATCTTATCTAACCAAGCTCTAATACCACTTGTTAGACAAATGGCATCTAGAGGGGCTGAATAGATGCACAAATTAAAATAGATGTCAAATTAAAAATTTATTTGTGAGTCAATAATTTGTTAAAGCGGAAGCAATAATATAATCAGGAAAAGAGAAAGAGATAAGGGAGAGAGAAGAGCACACAGAGATTTATACTGGTTCGGGTATAACCAACCCTACATCCAGTTCCCAGTCAACTCTTAACACAAGAGTGACTCCCCATTCACTATCTTTTAAATTCAGTTTACAAATTACAATCAACTCAGCAGAAGAACCAGTAAAAAGTAAACTAATTAAAAAGACAATAACCTCCTTAGAAACCCACTAAGGATGAACACCTCCCTAGAATCCCACTAGGGATGAATACCTCCTCTGAACAAATCAAAGGATGAAAACACCTCCTTAGAATCCCACTAAGGATGAACACCTCCCTAGAATCACACTAGGGATGAAGGTAAAAAATAAGAACAGACACACCTGGATAATGGAGATAACAAATTGTAGAAGCCTGTAGAATGTCAATCTCCAAGAACAAGTGTGATTAACAATGAAAGTACAGAAGACAGTAGAGAAGAAGAGAAGAAGGTTTTCTCAAAAGGTGTAAAATATCTCTGTTGCCTTGCTCAAAATTCTTTTCTCAAAACTGATTGAATGTAAATTATATTTTCGAATTCTATAATTGTGTATTTTTTATTTTTCATCAATACTTAATTAAATAGAAAAATAGCATCAGAAAATGGTCATTGAACATTAATAATATCATAAAGAAAATCAGGATGTATTCAAAAACATTTATTCTTTAAAACGGATATATTTTTCAAATTTGAATTGTCATAATTGATTATATTACCTGTATAATTAATTATGATAGATAAAATTATTTTTCTATTTCTAGTGCATCATAATTAATTATGACAGTTGAAAAATATCATGTTATGAATTTTATCACACTTGTGTTTTGGAGGCTTATGCATAATATTACTTCATCAACTTGTACCTCCATATCCAGTATTCTAAGACTCTACCTAGTCTTCGGGAATCATTTTGGGCGTGCTTGAATCATCATCTTTATCACCTACGTCATAAATTCAGTTTGTCCTTAAATTCATCTTGAATGGTGTTGACTTAAATGTAGTTGACTTGAATCATCATCAAAATCATCTCTTGCGAATGCAATAACATTTCCAACAATCTCCCCCTCATTGCTTTCACAATACTTTATAAATATTAGACTTGTATAAAAAAAAGTTATAACTTGTTAACACACATTTAAATCCTAGGTCACAAGACACTCACAAATGAATGAGTTACTTGAACGTTTTAAATAATTGCTTCTCAGTAATTTTTGTTTGGGACTTATCTTTCTTTTATTTTTCTACACTTCAATCATTTATATTAAGCACCTTTTTTTTTCTTTCCTCTACTTTTTTTCCATAATGTATTTATTTCAATAATGTCATGTCAATAATTTACTTTAATATATTTTGCTTATTTCCTTTACTTTTGTTATTTTATTTTTATAATATTTTTTATTTTAAAAATTTAATCATGTACTCATATCAAATCCTTACTTAAATTCTTATGAAATTATGTATGTTAACTAAATTCAGTATTAGAATTGAATGTGGTTACTGTGAATAAGAAAGACAAAGATATATTAAGTGAAAATTGTCCAAAAACGTTTTACCATTTCTTCTGATACTCATGTCAAAGTTTTTATTATAATTTTTAAATTTGAAATTAATTTTTTCTATTTAATTTCTATTTTTATTAAATTATAATTTCTAATATGTTGTAATGTTTAAAGTTTAATAAATTAGTATTAGCGATAGGTTTGAGTGATGTTTTAAAACCAATAAAAATGACAAATTTTTTTATCTCTTGATGGGTATGTAACCATAAAGAACTAAATTACATAAAATAAATAAAGAGATAAGAAAAACAAATAAACATCTAACTTAAAGTTTATGATCATCTTTTAAATATCAATTATAAAGTGAGTGTCATGACTTACTATTTTTTTATATTTTTTTCCTCTTTTTAATTATATTTCATCATGAAATTAAAAAAACCAAAAATAATATTAAATTTTAATAATATTTTTCCCTTTCTAATGTCTCGAAGTCAATTAACTCGCAATAAGTATTTGTGACAAATGTAAAGTGCACAACCAAATTGTTACATGTGGCCCACTTGATGATGAAAATTCAGAAAACAGTAAAAAAAAAAAACCAAATATAAAAAAATTTAAGCCTTGTTTGTTTTAAAAATAGTTTTTAATTTTTAAAAATAAAAAATTGTTCGTTTTTGTTAAAATTATTTTTCAACTTTTAAAAATTAAAAATAATAAAAGATATTTTATGTTATAATTTCTTAATTTCATTAATGAATATTAATATTTTATTGAATAATTACATTAAATTTGTATTATTATTATTATTATAAAAGTATTAAAATTATTTCTTATTTTTTATCATATTTTTTAGTTAAAATAATTTAAAAAAGTAAAACTAGCAAGTTTTTTTTAACTTATTTTAAAAATAATTATTTTTAAATTGATTTTTATAACTATTTTAAAAATTAAAAAAATATCAAATAAATTTATATCGTTTGAGTTATACATACATTCGATATAAGAGATATATTAAAAATTAAAAAATATTTAATTTTTAATGATGAGAGAATACTTGAAATCTTAAATTATTATAAATAAATAAAATTATAATATATATAAATAAGATGTAATAGCTCATTTTTATTATTATGTTCTATGAAATTGATTTTTTTTTAATTTATAATATTTATATATAAATATTCAAGGGAATAATGGGAAGAGCATCCTTACAGAGCCAATTTGTCAATAACTGTTAAGTGCTGAGTCTTTACATTTATAGACCCAGCACTGCACAACACATTTTATTTATCATTTGTAAAGCGTGGCGAAGCGAAGTCAGGGAATCATACAACACAATCGGAATGCTTTTACGAATATTTGCTACATATGGAGTCTCAAATCTCACAACTTTGAATATTTAAATGTCTTCAAGAACAACATCCTTAGATTTGATAGAATCCTAACACTTCATATATATATATATATATATATATATATATATATATATATATATATATATATATATATATATATATATATATATATATATATATTCACATGAAAAAGAAATAATCAGTTTTCCTTAAAAGTTTAACAATTTTTTTAAAACTTTGTCTCCTTACCATACATCTATTTTAATACTAGACATATAAATATATTTTATAATTAATTATATTTTTTATTAGGTTCAATTTTTTTATAAAAAGATTAAACTAAATTTAATTATAATTAAATATAATTTTATTTTTAAAAAATTCTTAAATTATAATAAACTTATAAGGTAAAATACTGTATTTAAATTATCTTTAATTTCAATAAACACAAATAATATTATATTTTAATATAAAAATTTAAGAATTAAAATAATTTATATTTAATCCATCTATCGTCTCTTCAAAGTGAGAAATAAAGTGTGAGATGGAAAAGAAATATTACTGGGAGTATTTGAATAGATTGATATCTTATTTACCAGATATGAGCAATGTTCCACAATATTCGTCAATCAAGGTCAATCTTTTTGGGCGGATTTAATGGCAAAGCATATGGATGCAATCATTTTGACATAGCTCCTCATATTATTTATAATGCTCCACCAATTTGAATAAGAAATTTTATAAATTTTAGGAAATTTAAATTATTTTATTTTTTAAATAGTTTACTCTATAAAAGAAATTTTAAGTTATTAAATTTTAATTTCTTATTTAAATAAAAGATTTTTTAATTATTATTAAAAAATAATATAAATTATTCGTCAAATCTGTTTCCGATCAATGTTAAGAAAAATTCTTCTAGCAAACATTAGTATACATTAACAAAAAATATAACTCTAATGATATGAGTTGAAAAATTAACTAGAATGAAACCCTTTCCAACATTAATAACAAAAAAAATATAGAATCGATGTCATCTCAGTCTCAACCAACCGGACAAATCCTCAATTTCAACCACGTAAAATCTTTTTAATTAAAAGAAATATTTTTCTTTAAATAAATAATTTTTATATATTCAATTTTAAACCAATTTAATCTTATTTTCATATTTTTTTTAAATTAATTTTGAAGATAAAAAATTAGTTCAACAATTTTATAAATTCTTTGAATTTAACGTAAAATGTAATGTTACTAAGAATAAAATATTTCATCAAGAGGATCTTTATTATATTCGAGAAATATTTATATTTGAAATGAATCTTATATTATTTATTGTTTAGAAATTCAGGTGAAAGATAATTTAAAATATACTTTTTTTTAATCACTAAAAATATTTCAAAAATTAACCTTAATAATTTATTATAACAAATATCAAACTAAAATATTTTCATTTTTAAATAGAATAATTTTAAGACGTAATTTTAGGTTTAACTACGTTATAACCTTTTCATTTTTGAATTAGCAACTTCATATTAATGTTTCGTGACACATCAATTACTTAATTTCCACCCAATTTTAATAATAATAATAATAATAATAATAACTAATTATGCACATTAGTTACAAATCTTTGGTGCATTTGAAAAGCAGCGATCTTATTCTGATCTCCCTATCAACATATATAATGTAGACAAATTGGTACAAACAGGGGAAGAATATAGGTTGATTCAATCCTAGTAGCATTGATGCAACGTATGAAGTGGTAGATAATTTAATTCTAGATACCCTACTTTACGTTAATAAATGTAAAGTCAAATTCGTTTCCTTAACAACAACCTAGGTGCAATGAAAGTACAAACATGATTCCCAAATACCAAACACTAAACACCATCCCGAAATTGAAACCGCAATTTGGTGTAGACAAAATTTGTGATTACCATTGAAGTCATGCCACAAGAGGAAGTGCAGAAGCCGGCATTTTTCTTTCACTCAAACGTGCATGAATCTCATCCTTATTACTTGAGTGAAAAAGGGTCCCGCGTGTCCCTTATTGCGGCCATGCTCAAGATTCCACCGAGTCTACCAATGAAGAAAAGTTAAATGATGAAATCGGTTTCTTAAACTCATTTGGGTTGATAAATTTTAATATCAAGTCAAAAACCAAGGAAATGGCTGCATTTGGGTACGCCGTGGAGGTCGACACTGACAATGAAAACTCATAAAGAAGCATTTGCGAATCGGAGAAGAGGGGGGAAATTGAAATTCCTCTTTAAATTATCTTTTGGAGATATTAGCATTAGTACCTCCATGTGACATTAAAATTAGGGGACATGGTGATTTGGCCCAAGATTTTTCTTGGTGTGACATGATACGGTGAGAGAATATGTGCTTAAAGGACCTATATACCTCACAAACAAGGTTCCTAAAGCACATGATGTTTGGGACAAGATGATGCATGTGATGGTTGAAAATTGCGTTTCACTGTCAACCAAACCCTCTCACCAAAAAACAAGTTAACGTATGGATGCCCAGACTCCACGATTAGCCATTGCCTTCCTCTCTTAAGGAATGTCATACCCAACCCATCCCAAACTCATTGCCTTCTCTCTCTAACCAATCATCTTTCCCCTTTCTTCTGATATATCAAAATTCTACCAATCATCCTCATTATTCTCTTTTTATCTTCTTTTTTTCCACTTTCCATTGGACTACCACCACTCATCAAAACTCAATTTAACTCTTTTCAATTATCATACTAATCCAAAAATCAAATCTACTTCATAGCAGTTCCACGCTTTCTATCTTTAAACAAAATATCAAGTTCCAGTCTTGAAAATAAATAAAGCAAAATACTTGGTTAACATATATATAAATGTAGTTGAAAAATTAAGTACTATGATATAATATTAGAACTTTTTTAGTCTAGAAGAATTTATGTTTTGATACAACTTAATTATATCTAATGGTTGAATCATTTATTTCTTTTTATTAGGTTATAAGAATATCACATAAAAATAAATTATTTAAAAAAACAATAAAATCTTAGTTTTATTTGATTTTAATTTAATATTACATTTAAACTAAAATATATATTATTTTATGTAGTTTTATATTGCACATACTTCAGATTATCATTTCTATTTAAAAACTATTGATTTTAATCCTTCCACAGTAACTTTTAGTTTCATTTTGGTCTCTAATTAAAAAAAATGTTAGTAGCGGTGTTTTAAAATGTGTTGTTCTTTATATTTACATTATTTTATACATTTTAGCCTTATACTTATATCGTACGTGTATAAATTACTTAATTTGTGTTTTATTAATGTCTGTTTTTCTTCTCACGGTAACCTCTTCTAATCATATTCGTCTCTTTCCTTGCTCTGACGTTAGAATTTTAGTCCTTATTTTCGTTCCGTTTAAGCTTCATATTTTTTTTATATTATTTTTAAAAATTATTTATTTATAAATTATATTAAATTAGTTTTAATAATATTTTTTATATATTATTTCTTGTACATAGAAATATTAATAATTTTATAATTTTTAAATTATTATTATTAATTAATTAATTAATTAAATAGTTTTTAATTTATTATATTTATATAAAAATATGTATGTACGAAAATATATTAGATTATTTTCATAAAGATATATAATAGTTGTAATGTTGTTATTATTATATATTATAATATTATAGATTGTTATATTAAAATAATAATAATAATAATAAATATAAAATATATATTTATAAAAAAATATTTAATAAAATGATTTTTATTTTAATTAGTGTAAAATAATAAAAACTTGTTATAAATTGTTTAAAATTGTTAATAATTTAAAATATAATAATTTAATTAATATAAAATTTGATATATAATAAATAAAAATAATAAATCTAAAAATATGATAAATAAAAATAATATATAAAAATAATAAATCTAAAAATATGATATAAAAAATTATAATAAAGACAAACTAAAAATAAAATGATAATAGATGATATTCTCTTGTAAGAGTTATTAAGATATTTTTTTATTTTAAAAAATAAAAAATATTTATGATGTCATATATTTTTAAATAATTTATTATTGATTTTATTTTATTAAAAAAATGTAATTAGTTTAAAAAAATTTATTTATTTTCTCATTTATTTTGATTTATTTATATTTAATAAGTTGTGTTATAAAAAATTTTAAGTAATTTATTATGACATATATTATTCTTCCAATAAGAAAAAAATGTGAAAAATATAAAAAAATTAATTTTATAAAATAAAGCATTTGATATTATTATTTTAGTATTTAAATTTAAATATTAAATCAGGAAAAGAAGTGAAGATTACATCTACCTCCACTCTCAAAATTTTTAACACGTGAAAATTTTGAATTTATCCTCGATCAACTTGATTTTTGTGGTGAATCTCAAATGAATGAAATATTAGTTCCTATAGTTTTGGGTTTGATGGTCACTTCTGTTCCTCCTTTTTCATGTTTCTTCTATGTTTTCTTTTTCCTCCTAAACACCATTTCTTTTTATGTGACAGATTTTGTTTCTTCTAAATCCTTTTACATTAACTAATTATCATTTATCCTAAATCGATGAGTTTTGAAGGTTATGAATTTAAAGACACTTGTTGGGCAGAATGTGTCGTGAGTAACGATTTAAAATTCCATAAATAGAAAGGATTTTCCGTATTTAGTGACAGATCTTCTTGAGAAATGGGCCGTGACTCCCTCAAAGTTGTGTAATTCCGATGTAATTTATGATTTTTGCCTCCCAAAACTTTAATATATTTACTTGTATATTTACAATTTTATCCTCTCAGCTCTCCTCAATTTTATAACTCTCATATAATTTATGATTTTGTTTCCCAAACTTAATAATCATTTTATATATTTATTTATATATTTACAATTTTATCATCTCATCATTTCATCTTCTTTCACATTTTTATATTTATTTATTATTTTTTAATAATACATTATTTGACCCTCTTAGAATTAATGGTCAAAATCCGTCATTGTCTATATTATTTTAATATTAATGCATAAAAGACTTGGGGATGTACAAAATTGAAGAAAATGCTTAGAGATATAGGATGCCTCAAACCCTTATTCTATTGGTTTACTCATTTTATCATTTGGTATTATGTAACTTCATTAGATAATCTACCAATAATAAAATTTTGAAAATAAGATATTTTTGATATGTCTTATTATTAATTGTTCAATCTAAGGATGAGAGTGTCACAACTTCATGTCTGTTATAATAATATCATTAGAGTTAATTATCATATATGAAATATTATTCGCTTTAAAACTCTCATCCGTCATGATTTTGTCTTTAAAAAACATATCGATGTGTTGAGAGAAGATAGTGTATTTAAAATACCTTTAGTCCTTGAATACTAAGGGAATGAGTGAGACACCCACCATAGGACCGAGAGCCGAGTCTCGCTCCACTCATACTCTTAATCCTTGATCGAGGGCTTATGTTTTAGTACGTTGACAAGTCTTACATCATTTAGGAATCAAATGTACTTTAAATATACTATCCTCTCTCAACCCACGTAAACATCTTTTAAAGACAAAATCATAATGCATAAAAGCTCCAAAATAGAGACATACATTCATGATTAGTAATATTTTTTAATAATTATATTAAGTCATTTATTTTTATTATTTTTAAAAATATTTTTAATAAAATTATTCATAATTATTTATATCATTTTCTTTCATTTAAAATAAGTTTTAAAAATAATTAATTAAATATTTTTTATAGTTTTTTAATTTATTTTTAAAATTATTATTTTAAAAATTATCTATAAACTGTTTTTAAAAATTAAAAACAAAACTATTTTTTAAAAACAATTTTAAAATAATTAAAAATTTGTTCAATAGTTATTGTGTTAAAACGTTCTCAAAATTGAGTTTTGTTTTTCAGTCTTTTAAAACTAAAAAATCAAAACTAATAAAAAATATTTTATAATTTCGCGTTTTTGTTAATGGTATTTTCGTTTTCACCAATAGCTACACTTTATTGTTTAAAATATTTTTCAACTTTTAATGTAACTTTTTGTTATAATTAATGTCATTTTCTTTTGTCTAAAACGTTTTTTTAATTAAATTTATTATTTTTTTTTCTTTTTTTCAAAAATATTTTTTTAAATTGATCTTTTAAAACTTAAAAAAATAAAATTAATCAACCACTGTTTAAAAAAAGGATTTGCAAACAAAATAAAGAGTGATTTCTAGATGTAAGAATTAAAATGTAAACACTGTATTAAATGAAGAACTGAAACGTAAAAAAAAATAAAAAAAAATTTAGAACCTAAATCATAATGCAATATACAAGACAACATCGTGTCTCTGTCACATTAAATAGTATTAAGCTTTTTTATCATCAAAGTTGAAAACAAAATACGTAGCTTTATGGGATTAAAGTGAAATATTTAAATATAAAAACTAATAAATAAAACCCATTATATATATATATATATATATATATATATATATATAATACTTATAAATTTTACAATAAAAGTAAAAAAAATGAATACAACTTGACAAAATAATTCTTTAACATGGAAAGAGGATATGACCATATATTTCAATTCACACTTCGTAATGAAGTTAGTTTATATGTTACTCCCACCGTTTTATTATGTGTTATTTAAACTATTTAACAATTTTTAAATGAATGATAATTTACATATGCAATAATTTTTTTTCTTTATTATTATTACCCTTGATACCAATATCAATCCATTCATTGTTAAAACAAAATAATATTTGAATTATTTATAGAAAAACGTGTAAAAATGTTTTGGTAAAAAGTTTGTAGTTTGTAATTTATTTATTATTTTCGTTGACAAGCAGAAAAAAAAGAAAAAGAAATGGTGGGTGTACGGTATTGGACCCTCCCTCCTTTTTGATGGTTACTAGACAATGATAGTACTCATTCCGTACGCCACAACTTGTTTTAGGTTTTCTCTTGTGGGTGAGAGAGACTACGTCCATTGATCATTTTCAAACGCGTCTTCTTCCATTTTCATCTCTCGCTGCAACCCAAACCAAACCTAACCCATTCATCATCCTTTAACTCACACACCTCTATGCACCACTCCTTCTCACATTGCTTAGCCAAAATCATCAAAATTTTCAACATAAAACATGTCTATCACTTAATCACACCGCCACCACTCAGACTCAGATTACTCCTCTTTTGGGCAAAAGTGTTATTAAAGTGAATACTATTTCTAACAAAAGTTTATTTCCACAAACCATACCAAACAATTCCTGTCTCCTAACTTTTAACAAAACAACAAATGTTCGTGTATAAAAGCTTCGTCAATCATAAGCACTCTTCTCTTTTAATATTTGTTTTCGCATAAGTCATATTTTTTATATTCCCGACGACCGTTATATAGATTTAAATAAAATAATAAGTACTGTTGTAAATAATGAAAAAAGTTATTCTAAACATATTGTCTAAGCTTTAAGTATTTCTTAGCAAAGTGCCTACCATAATTATGGAAAGGTGGAAGGAAATGTAGTCCCACTCACATATGCAATTTGAATTTCCAACAAGTTCCATGACAAAATATCTAATCAAATCGGAGGAATTAAGGTTTGGGCCCCAGTGTTTAGTTCGTAAATTATGTACCATGACAACTTTTTCTCCCCTTCTGTTTCATTATTATTATTTTTGGAAGTGTATCTATGTCTGTTCGCATATCAGTGTTTTCCCCTTCTCAAGGAATTATTATCCCTTGGAGCATTCTAGAAACATAAAAAGTGTAATGAATAAAATAAAATAAAATAAAACATAAACAAGGACATCCAATGTAGCAAATAACTATAATAACTACCCTTCAGAAATTTCAAGCACCAAACTTCCAATCATAAAAGCCGAAATCCTAACACCAAAAAAAAAGGGGGAAAAATGAAATAGTAAAATAAGTTTTACTCAGACTACATCTCAGACTATAATAGACTTGTAATATCCTAAGACACTGCATGTCTCATTAAGATTAATATTGAATATGATCACGTAATAATCTAAGATTTATGTAATGATTTATTTTATCAGAGACAAAGAGAAAGAGGGGGATGCTCAAAGTATCCATCGCCAAAAATGACTCTATTCCCACTTTCCTTGCACCTGCTTGGCCTCACAAACTTTGTCATATCCATCTCATCCTCAGCATTTCCAACAAACTCTTCCAACTCCTCTTCAACCACAACACCATCTTCTTCACCACATTCTTCTTGGTTCAAGGCTTCGGCATCATCATCATCATCATCATCATCATCATAACAATAGCCCTGATTCTGAAAAAGTCGAAGCGTAAGCCTGCCATTGCCACGCTCCGCTTGAAAATAGGATTGAGGAGAAGAGGAAGTGACGGCTTCCAAGATAAGCCTACCATCTTCACGATGAGACCTAATAACTCTGACCTCTCCCATTGAACTCAAGGGAGGTGGAAAGGTGCTAGAGCTACCTCGATTCAATCTTTTAGACTCAGAAATTTTGTTAGTTACTACTGGAGTGGTGTTACTCCATAAACTTGGGCTACTTTCAAGTGAAAATAAAGACATGTCATCAGTGTCGTCACTGGCATTACTACCAGTTTCGCAGCCTAAGCTTTCGGTGCATAGTTCCAAGCTCTTTGCGCTGAGCATTGAAGAGGAGCGCTTAACAGAAGGGTGGACGTAGACTTTCTCAGTTTCAGGCTCCTTGCAATGAGAAATGTTGGAGAGAGATTGAAGGAAGCTCCACTTGTTGGAGCCTCCAGGTTCAGAAGTTTTGTTTCCATGTTCATGGTTTGGAGTGTGTGTGAGCGTTTTGGAGCTAGGACAGAGAGAGGGTGGAGAATGGTTGGAGTTGGACCCTGGTGGAGCCAACTTGAGCTTTAGCACACGTGGTTCCCGAAGGCAGGGTTCGACACTTGATTGCAACCCTTGACAGACACTTGAGTAAGACATTTCTGCGTTATCCAAAATGGAAGTGTCCAAAGGAACAGGGAGAAACAGGGTAGTTCTGTTTAGAGGAGTTGAGTGTAAAATCGGGGAAAAACAGAGGGGATTAAGTAAAAGTGATCAATTGATTTGGCTCATGCAGAAGATGGGTTCCTCGGAAAACAAGAAAAGAGATGGAGAAGTGAGGAATAGACATGAAAGAGAAGTGTAAAGGGTGAGTCTCCATATATAGTTGGCCACTCGTATGTTCACCTTGCAACTTTATTGTTTTTTGTAGTGGGGAAAGGGTCCCCAACATCACTCACAAAATTATTTCAATGAAAATAAAAAGACAAACTTGGGGACAGGTTTTTAGTGTTCCTCCACCCGAATTAAGCTTTAGTGAGTTTCCTTCCTAAAGATTTGCATTAAATATATTAACAAAATTATAATTCTTGTAAAAAGAAAAATACAAAAAAATATCTAAATTATATCCCAAAAAGGGCTATTACATTCTTAGTTAAATTATTGTTTGTATATTCAGTCCACAAATTATTGATTTAGTTATGATTATGACTTATAACAAAGATGAAGGAGTTTTGCAAGAAAATTTGAGTTTGAAATCAAATCGACAAATTCCTACTTGATAATTTGTGCTGGATTTGAATATATATATATATATATATATATATATATATATATATATATATATATATATATATATATATATATATATATATATATATATTAGCAAAAATCACTCAGCTATAGTTTCCTCACAACATCTCCCCGTGCTTAACTGAGGTGGTTAGGTGCCGGAGTAGTCTAATTTTTCGATAATGAGGAATGAAAAACAGTAAATCAATGGCCACATTCACATTTTAACAGTGTCAGTCTAAAGTTTAATTTCGGATCTAACTAATTTGAACTATTTCATTGAAAATTTTAAAAGTTTAAGGACTCCCCTCAGATCAAATTGCAGAGAATAAAATAAAGGAAGAGGGAGACCAAGTGGGGGAACACAATTCTTGGGTGGGAACTTCGTAGTTCAGACAAGCGAATCAACCTAGGACATGAGTAAGATTATGCTAATAAAGATAGGTACATTTTTAACATAGCCTACGTGAGTTTACAAATAGAGGTCTAGGATTTATGTTCTCAAATTAAGGTAAAATCACGGGAAAGAAAATATAGCCTGTAGTTAGATGGATTTGAAGTTCAAGGTATGTCTGTGTGTGTCTAGAAAATAATACTATGGTCACTCTGTTTTTTATCATTACCGACTCTTTTATTTTTTATTTTTTTTTCAAAGTGAATGTTTATTCACTCAATTGAATTCCCCATTAGAGAAACCAAATTCGTGACAGTCTCTGACTCATAAATTTGAAGGGAGAAAATGGGCATGTGGACGGGTTTAATATACGGATGTAAAGTGGTTAGTTCGATGCATCAGCTCCTTAATCCGCTTAAAAAATTAGCGGTATGGATTAATAATTTTATTAACTCACTTTAAAAATTATTTATATATTAAAAATAAAAAAAGATTATAATTAAAAATTTTATTATAATTTTTTCAAGTTATTAATACTATAATTTTAATTATAAAAAATAATTAATTGAGTTTAAATTATTATTATAATTAGTTATTTTAATACATAATATAATAATTTTTAAATTTATTTAATAAAAATATTAATTAATAAATAAAAACTTAAAAATTATTCATATAATTAAATATATATTATTAAAATATATATGTAAAAAATTTATATAAAAAAATTTATTGACGGGTTGACTAGTTGACTCGTTAGTCCACCCTTTAGTAGGATAGAGTGAGATTTGTAATATATCCTCGCTATGATAGGTTAACCCACCTCATCCCATTTTTTGTGGATTAGAGGTGGGGCGGACCAAAACAAGGCGAACTAGCTCGTTTTGTCATCCATACCTTAATAACAGTAGTAATTTTTATCATCAGAAAATTATAATAACAATTATAAAAAAAATATCGGATAAGTAGGTTTTCATCATGAATATTTTAAAATTTATGAGTATTTTTAAATGTTGAAAATAAGGGGAGGTCTACCTCAAAAAAATTCAATGCTTAAATTAATAAGAGAATAGAAGTACCGTGATAACAAATAAAGAATGAATATTAGTGTGTACAAAAGAATAAAGTAGTTCTATTTATAAGATTATTACCAATGTATTTTAAATGTAATAAATATAATAAATATGTAAACCTGGGAAAATACATAACTTAAGTGAGCTCATAGTATCAAATATAGTATGGAAGAATGAGTTTAACTTTTAATGCCAAGTTGCGTGGGATTTGTCAAACTTATGCTTAGATCCATCAAGTTGATACTTGGGTGTGGATACTGTTGTGATCACCACTGATTTTATCTAACGACTTTTTAACTTCTTGTTTGGGTTATGATTTTATCTGTAACATACATGATGAGTTTTTCAAAGATGGTTTTGGTAGTTAATGCATCATTATTGGGGTTTTCCCCTAAAAGTCATCCTTAAGATTAGGTAAAACCATCCAGATTGGTAATCTGTGTTTATTATGTGATTTAGGTTTTCTTCTCCAACTTTCCTTCTTCAAGTTTTCTGAGAGTTTTTTTTAGTTTCCTTTCTTCCTTCATTAAGTACATTTAATCCTTCTACTTTTTTGATATCATGTTTTCCATTTCTGGTTATGGTTCCTTTGATAGTTTTAGTGATTGATGGGTGAACGTGAAATTCATTCTATTGGTTAGAAATTAATAGAGAAGAAAACTCTATTTTTATGGAGAGGGAAGTTTCTCGACCACGTGCGACGATGGCTATTACATTTATTGTGGTGCCCCTTAAAGATCGTGGGTCAAAAATATGAAAAATGATGGTTATGATTAGTCCAAGTTCTACTAGGGAGAGTCAGAGGACTCAGTTTCTTCCAATCTCGAACCCCGAGTACAACTAGATACTTGGTTAGGTGAGCCAATATTCTTCTTATCTTACCTTTATGTCTTCCATAGAGGATATTTGTAAAACATATGACATTTGTTTAGATTCGAAAGTCGGTTTAGTAACTATTAAGGCTTGCTCTCCCTCTGATCGGGTTTAGTAACTATTAATGATGACACTCGAAATAGAAGGGAAACAATTTAGGGTTATGTTTTGGAAGGTGGTTTAATTAGAAATAGAAAATAGAAAAATATAGGACAGCGTAGGCGCCACAAATAAGAATATTTGATAAGTCAAGAGGGATCGCCACAACAATTGGAAAATTCTTGATAAGATCACAAGATGCAAGGAAGAACCCTAGAAGAGAAACAACTCACAAATTGATTCTGCATAATACGTACCTTCATTTTGAATTTCCAAAATGTTTAATACAACTTAAGTTTATGAGTTTGTCTCATTTGCAGAAAATAAAGATAAATTAAAATCCTAATATCCCAAGCAAAGTTAAGTTGCCCTGATGGTTCAATGAAGAAATTATAAGCTTTGGGTCTTAGGTTCAAGTCCCCACTATAGCAAATGATAATAATAATAATAATTAAATCTTCTAGTTGGCCTCCTAGCTCTCCAAACATTCTATGCATGTGATAAGTTTAGACTCATCCATGTTTGGAAACTTTTAATAGTTGGACCTTTAGCAAATTGGTCACTTTGTGTTGCAATGCCTCTTGTCATAGGTCCACCTACATCTTGTAAGCACTATAATTGATATTCTCTAAGACTTGGAATGGTCCATCTCCTCTAGGTTGTAGTTCAGACTTTGTTTGTTCAGGAAACCTTTCCTTTCTCATGTGTACCCAAACCCAATCACCATGTTTTAATACCACCTTTTTCCTACCCTTGTTAGCTTGCCTTGCGTAGCTCTCATTCTTCTTTTCAATTTGAGTCTTTACTTGCTCGTGCAACTTCTTCACATATTATGCTTTAGTCTGTGCTTCCTTATGCTTAAACATAGAAATGTTAGGCATAGGCAACAAATCAAGAGGAGTCAAAGGATTAAATCCATACACAATCTCAAATGGTGAATAATTAGTGGTGTATAAGCAAACTCAACATGCTTCCCAAGTCTTAAGATTTTTCTTTAAAATAGTCCTAAGCAATGTGCCTAAAGTCCTATTAACTACCTCAGTTTGACCATCAGTTTGTGGGTGACAAGTAGTAGAAAACAATAATTTAGTACCAATCTTACCCCACAAGGTCCTCCAAAAGTGACTAAGAAATTTTAAATCCCTATCACTCACAATGCTCCTCAGCAGCCCATGTAGCCTTACTGCTTCCTTGAAAAACAAATCAGCCACATGACAAGCATCATCTACCTTCTTGCAAGGTATGAAGTGTTCCATATTAGAAAACCTATCAACAACAACAAACATAAAATCCTTTCCATTCTTTGTTTTAGGTAACCCCAAAATAATGTCCATAAGGCTTAACCTTAGATTTAGCCTTCTTACACACAATGCAGTGATCACAAAACTTATTCACATCATGTTTCATATGAGGCCAAAAGAAATGCTCTTGCAAAATTTCTAAAGTCTTTTGAACCCCAAAATGACCCATCAAACCCCCTTCATGTAATTCACTCATAAGCAACTCTCTAATGGAACACTTAGACACACACAATTTATTTGCTTTAAATAAGAATCCATTATGCCTAAAGTAACCATTTTTAGAAAGCCTTTCACATGCAGCAAAAGTTTAAGCAAAATCCACATTATTCACATACATGTCTTTCAAAGATTCAAGACCAAACAATTTAGTTTCAAGCATAGAAAGTAATGCATGTCTCCTAGAAAGTGCATCAGCTACTACATTCCCTTTTTCCTTTTTATGCTTGATGACATATGGAAATTGCTCCAAGAACTCAACCCATCTGACATGCCTCTTGTTTAAATTAACTTGTTCCTTTAAGTATTTCAGAGATTCATGATCACTACGAATTACAAACTCTTTTGGTAAAAGGTAATACTGCCAAGTTTTTAAAGCACGCACTAAGGCATACAATTCCTTATCATAGGTGGGATAGTTTAGGGCAACCCCATTCAACTTCTCACTAAAATAAGAAATTGGAAGACCTTTTTGTAGCAAAACAACCTCAATACCCACATTAGATGCATCACATTAAACTTCAAAAGATTTTGCAAAATTTGGTAATGCAAGAATGAGGGCATTAGATAGTTTGTGCTTAAGTTTAGAAAATACATTTTTCTTGTTTTTCACCCCATTTAAACTCAACATGCTTTTTGACTATTTCATTAAGAGGTGTAGCCAAAGTACTAAAGTCTTTAACAAACCTCCTATAGAAACTAGCTAACCCATGAAAGCTTCTCACTTCACTCACATTCTTAGGGGTAGGCCACTCTTGGATAGCACTAATTTTTTCTTCATCAACTTGTAGCCCTTTAGAACTCACAACAAATCCCAATAACACAACATGATCAGTGCAAAATGTACATTTTTCAAGATTAGTAAATAATTTTTCCTCTCTAAGCACATTCATGACAACACTCAAATGTTCAACATGCAAATCAAAATTAGTGCTATATATCATAATATCATCAAAATACACCACTGCACATTTGCCTAAAAACTCTTTCAAGACATGGTTCATCAATCTCATAAAAGTGTTTGGGGCATTAGTTAACCCAAAGGGCATAACCAGACAAATAATACTTAGTTTTAAAGGCAGTTTCCATTCATCCCTTTCCCTTATCCTTATTTGATGGTACCCACTTTTCAAGTCAATTTTAGAAAAAAATACAAGCACATGCAATTCATCCAGTAAGTCATCTAACCTAGGAATAGGATATCTATACTTAACAGTGATGTTGTTAATGACTTTACAATAAACGCACATCATCCATGTTCCATCCTTCTTAGGAACTAGAATGACTGGAACTGCACATGGGCTCATGCTCTCTTGTACCCATCCTTTGCTCATCAATTCTTCAACTTGCCTTTGGATCTCTTTAGTCTCTTGGGGATTACTTCTATATGCTGGACGATTGGGCAATGACACTCCTGGAATGAGATCAATATAGTGTTCAATTCCCCTTAAAGGTGGCAGTCCATTTGGCAATTCTTTTGGAAACACATCCTTATATTCCTGCAAAAGAAATTCAACACTAGGAGGAATAACAATTTTATTTGAATTGTCAGCAACAAAAATATTATTCACTACATTAAGTAAAGTGGTTTATGTGCAAGAAACATCTTTCTCACCTCACTCTCTTTTGCTAAACAACTTATTTTTCTCTCAAGCGTTTCACTCTTTCCCTCAAGTGTATCACTCTTTTTATTTCTATTCCTTGTAGGTGTTTCACTCTTCTCTCTTTTCTCTTGCATTATTTTTTCTCTCATTTTTATTTGATCCTCACACACATCTCTAGGAGATAATGGTTTGAGAATAATCTTCTGGTCATTGTGCATGAAAGAAATCTTGTTGGTAAATCCATCATGTAGTGATTTGGTGCCATATTGCCATGGCCTCCCTAGGAGGATATGACTTGCCTCCATTGGAACCACATCACATAACACCTGTTAAGTGGTAAAAAGTTGATATAATTATGCCTTGAATTGTTATGAAACCACTTAACTTATGTTAATTCTAATATATTTTTCTCCCAATATAGGATGAATTCGAGAAAACCTTGATACAAGAGTAAGAAGCATAATTGTCAGCATAATTGGAGTAAAATTGAAAGAAAGAAGAACGTTTAAGCTAATGAATGATATGAGGCCCGACCCAAATTCTCTTATAAAAAGATAAGTGTGTTTTGAGAAAAGAAAGCAGTCTTGGAGGAGAGGAGGCACGACTACTGTTAGGGTTTTGTCTAATCTTCATCAATTCTTCACTTATTCATCAATTGGAGCATTGTAATGGCCAACATGAGTGGCTAACTTCATTTTCTTAGGATTCAGTGCACTTCCTTTGAACTCTTTTGTATCATGGTGATATTTTGAGATATTAATCTATACTTTGATGTTGTTATTCTTATCCTTTATGCTTTGGAATGATTTATTCTTGATGTTTGAGGTATGATTGGAAAATATATCTTGAAGCTTAGATCACGGTAATAATATTTGTTACGTTAATTTCTAGGAATGGAATGAATGTATCAATTGCTTAACACCGTAACCCTAATGCTGGAAAATCTCTTAATTGTGCGAGGAATCAACATTTATTAGTTTTTCTTATGAATTTCATGTGTGAGGAATCAACATGGATGATTTGAGTAGGTGACATCAACATTGTTAGGTTAATTGACGTTCTTAATTGATTTAGCCATTACAAAAGAGGGATAAGGAAGGAAGTCAATCCTAAGTACCTTTAATTGATATTTTCTCAAAAATTTACAGTTTTTTGTCATTTAATTTCAATTAAACTCTTATTTGCAAAACTCAATCTATTTAATATACTTAATAAGCATAATTGAGAATTTCCATTGAAACTGTTCCTCGTGGGATCGACTTTTATTTAATCGAAATACTATACTGCGATTGATAATTTTGGTACGCTTACCAATAATTCAACAACACCTTATCACCATACCTTCCAATTGAGAAGCACACTTCAACTTGTTGTGTCATTTTCATCTCTCCATCTACACTAAGCCATTGAAGTTTGTATGGCCTAAGATGTGGTTTAGTTTAGATACCAATCTGGAACTAGCCATATTAGTACAACTTCCACCATCAACAATTAAAGAGCACAATTTACCTTTTATTGAACATCTAGTGTGGAAAATATTTTCTCTTTGGGTTTGCTCAAGTGGTTGCATTTGACTTCCTAGTAACATCCTTACCATTAGTATATCACCCTGTAATGCTTCCTCTTCTAATTCTTCCTCCTCTTCTTCCTCATTAGCTTCTGATTCACTAGTAATTTGCCCATCCTCCTTCATGATCATGATCCTCTTGGTTGGATATTCAGAAGCAATATGTCCTCTTCCCAAGCATTTGAATCACTTTGATGTTTCTGGTTCCAGTGTTGGAAGCGGATGTATTTGGCTTTGTTGGTGATTTCCCTTGTGGCGGAGTCGTGGCTGCATTGGATGAATTTCCTCCCTCCTTCTTAGGTTTATCCTTCTAGTTTGGATTATAAGAACTGGAATAACTTCTCCTTGCTATACTTTTCCTCTTGAGTTGTTGTTCAACCTGAACAACCTTATGCAACAAATCTTCCATCTCCACATATTCCTGTAATTCCACAACATCTCTAATATCAGTGTTCAGACCATTAAGAAAATGAACCATTGTTGCTTCATTTTCTTCCTCTATGCAGGCTCTCATTAATGCCATCTCCATCTCCTTGTAATACTCTTCAACAATCATGCTACCTTGTGTCAATTTTTGAAGTTTTAAGCACAAAGTTCTACTATAGCTGGTTGGCACATATCTCTTCCTCATGACTCTCCTCATTTCAGCCCAAGTATCTATTTCTCGTTCCTCATCTCTTTGTATTTCCTTTTGATATTTGTTCCACCAATTTGACCTTTTGTGCTTCTATATAGTCATTACATGAAAACACATGCTCAATCTTCATCTCCCATTCCAGATTGGCATCTGGATCACTCCTACCTTTAAATGGAGGAACATTCAACTTTCCTCCATCAAGTCCATTCTGTCTAGGACCTCCATTATCACCTCTACCTCCCTTGTTCCGGTTAGGACCTCCAACATCTTGATTTATTTGATTTTCAATTCCTTCAATCCTCTCATAGAGCTCTTGGTTATTTTGTGCCAACAATCTTTGCATATTCGTAGTCATAGCTTCAAGCAACAATCTTTGAGCTCCATCTAAATGATGAGGACCATCACCACCTGCTCCTGCCATAATCCAACTAAATAACTAGAAAAAGAGACAGAATGTGAAGTAACAGGTGTTGAATTATTGGCAAACGTACCAAAATTATCAATCGTAGTATAGTATTTCGATAAAATAAAAGTCGATCCCACGAGGAACAGTTTCAATGAAAATTCTCAATTATGCTTACTAAGTATATTAAACAGATTGGGTTTTGCAAATAAGAGTTGAGTTGAATTTAAATGACAAAGAACTGTAAATTGTTGAGAAAATATCAATTAAAGGTACTTAGGATTGACTTCCTTCCTTATCCCTCTTTTGTAATGGTTATGTCAATTAAGCACGTCAATTAACCTAACAATGTTGATGTCACCTACTCAAATCATCCATGTTGATTCCTCACACATGAAATTCATAAGAAAACTTAATAAATGTTGATTCCTCACACAATTAACAAATTTTCCAACATTAGGGTTATGGTGTTAAGCAATTGATACATTCATTCCATTCTTGGCAATTAACGTAACAAATATTCTTACCGTGATATAGGGTTCAAGATATATTTTCCAATCATACCTCAAATAATCAAGAATAAATCATTCCAAAACATAAAGGATAAGAATAACAACATCAAAGCATAGATTAAGATCTCAAAATATCACCATGATACAAAAGAGTTCAAAGGAAGTGCACCGAATCCTAAGAGAATGAAGTTAGTCACTCATGTTGGCCATTACAATGCTCCAATTGATGAAGAAGTGAAGAATTGATGAAGATTAGACAAAACCCTAACAGTAGTCGTGCCTCCTCCCCTCCAAGACTGCTTGCTTTTCTCAAAACACAACTTATCTTTTTATAAGAGAATTTGGGCCGGGCCTTGCATCATTTATTCGCTTAAGTGCTATTCTTTCTTTCAATTTTACTCCAATTATGTTGACAATTATGCTCCTTACTCTTGTATCAAGGTATTCTCGAATTCATCCTATATTGGGAGAAAAATATATTAGAATTAACATAAGTTAAGTGGTTTCATAACAATTCAAGGCATAATTATATCAACTTTTTACCACTTAACAACTCCCCCCAACCTAGAATCTTGCTTGTCCCAAACAAAGTAATTTTTCCAAAACAAAATCATCACCTATTATCTTTTTCTCTTCTAGAACCACAACATAAAATTTTTCAGAGGTGATGCTCACAACTCCAAATGAAAATAGAACACATAAGCATTCAAGTTATAGAAACCAAAAAAGAATAATTAGTCCTCAACTATCCTCAGAGAAGCATGATCTCTCAAATAGAGTTATATATACTCATCTCTAATTCTCACAGGTAAGTGTTTATCTCATTCAATCACTTCATTTAGACAATCCAATATTGATAATCATCTTCAAGCAATCAACAATTGTTAAACAAGACTTAAATCAAAAGGTCTTTTGAGGCTTGTAATGGGGCTGGGCTAAGAAAAAATTATTGGTTTTTCTGGGATATACAAAAATATTTGAGAAATTCAACTCATATGAATGATTCTTGATTAACAATTCCTCAAGTCAGGTTTCAAACTTCATACTTTTGTCCCTAACACAATGACAATGAGTTAATAATCTCACAAGTTATTACCCCCCTTTTGACTTCTCCTTTTTTTTTTGTGCTTTTGCATGTATCCTTTTTTTTGGCTTTGCAAATTTTTAAGCTTTGCTTTTCCTTTTTCTTTACACTTTTTTTTTAACAATAACACCCCAACAATACCTGTAGGACAACAATAGCAATACCCAATAATAAGAAAAATAGTGACATTCATACTCATTTCCTTTCTCAAATATAGGAAGGTAGATAAATAATGTTTAGGCTTTAGGGTTCTGTTTAAGAAACAATATTATTTTTGGCTCAGAAGGGGTTCAAATGGATGTCCTATAATTAATGCATGGTTGGCTATTTGGCTCTGGGTTATATATACTACAAAGAAAAAAATTGCCTTTATCATTTTCAAGTCTTGCCAACATGTAATCACATCAAAGAATCAACCAATATCAGTTATCATCACAAAGTGTTGACACTCAATTTATCTATTTTTGGTACTCTGCTCACTTGGGTTTTGGCTAGCTTCTCCAATTCAGTTAATTCCTAATTTTCCTCATCAATTCCTTTCCACTATCATACTCCATATCCCAAAATCATTTGTTATTGAAAACAATCAAAATTATTTTTCACGTTCTAGATTTGAATTAGACAATAAGCAATAATCTCATATATGGCTCTAAAATAAATTATGGGACAACAAGGGAATTCAAAATTTAAAATAAAGCAATTAAAAACATTAAATTAAAAACAAAGGAATTAAAAACATTAAAAACAAAGTAAGTTTCCTCCCTCATTTTCTTCACTTGTCATGTACTCCTTATCTTGTGCCTCAGCCTCCGCTGCAGACTTTCTCACCCCCTCCAGAAAAGTTGGACTGTCCCCAGGCCATTGAAGTAAGGTTCAAAGTCTTGAGGAGAAGTGCAATGTGTACCTGGAGCAATCTTGTAAAGAAAGAACCTAAGGAAGAAAAATGCACAAAAAAACTTAAACTGCAAAAAGAAAAAAAAAATTCAAAACATTGGGTTGTCTCCCAAGAGCGCTTGTTTAACGTCTTTAGCTCGACGCCTATTTACTTTAGGGCTCATGCAGGTGAGTGATCAAGGTGATATATACGCATTCTCCATCCCTTAACTGTCCTTGTGGGAACGAATTTATTATTTTCATTGCGAATAACCTTACAACTGTCAGAGATTGTATAAATCATACCTGCTTCAGGAGGTTTCAGTACCTCTCTTTGAATAACTTCCTTCATAGTTAGACTAAGATGTCTTTGGGGTTGTGCAACAGACTTGTAATCTTGTTTTTCAGTTGAGATGAGTAATTCATCCAAAGTATCTATTCTGAGACAATCTTTCTTGTTTTTCGATTATTGTACAACTTCAAACAGATTAAAATTAACTTCATCATCTCCACTTCTAATTTTCAGCTTGCCCATGTCAACATCTATAATTACTTTGACAGTCTTCATAAATGGTCTTCCCAGGATCAATGGGACTTCCTCATTTTCCTCCATGTCCATAATCACAAAATCAACAGGAAATATGAATTTGTCCACTCTAACTAAAACATCTTCTGCTACTCCATAAGGAATCTTGAGAGATCTGTCAGCTAGCTGCAGTGTCATTCTTGTAGGCTTTACTTTCAAGTCTCCTATTCTTTTGAGCATAGATAATGGCATGAGGTTTATACTGGCCCCTAAATCAAGTAATGATTTTTTCACCGGTAATTCACCAATTGTGACTGGTATAGTGAAACTTCCAGGGTCCTTGGACTTTTGAGGCAATGATTTTTGGAATATAGCACTGCATCCTGCCTCTAACTCTACTGTTTCATCAGTAAATCTTCTTTTCTTAGTTAAGAGCTCTTTCATGAATTTGGCGTATGTTGGCATTTGTTCCATAGCTTCCACAAATGATATATTAATTTGTAATTGCTTGAAAATATCCATTAATCTTGCAAACTGTCTTTCTTTATCTATCTGTGAAGGAGCCTTGGGATACGATAACTTCTCTACAAATGGTTTTTGACTTCCTCCTTTTTCTATCTTCTCTTTGTTCTTCTTATTAGGAATATGTCTTTCTTTATTATTCTCCTCTTCTTGCTCTTCATCTTCTTTTACCAAAACTTCTTCTTCAACAACTATATTGTCACCAATCCCCTTACCTACAACTTTTCCACTCCTTGTAGTTATTGAATTGCATTGCTCCCCGGGGTTGGTTTGTGTGTTAGCTGAAAATTGTCCTCCTTGTTGCTGCTCAGATAATTGTTTAGCCAATTGGCCTATCTGGGTCTCTATATTTCTGAATGAAGCCTCAGTATTTTTTTGATTAGCCATAGTGCCTTGCATGAATTTTTCTAAAGTATCCTCCAATTTACTTATTCTATCAGACACTGAAGGATAATGTTGTTGATATGGAGGTTGCTGATATGACTGTTGTTGAAATGCAGGTTGTCTAGTAGATGAGCTAACACCTTGGTTCCACCCAAAATTCTGATTCTGATTTTGATTCCCTCTCCATCCTTGTGCAAAATTATTCTGATAATTATTGGGATTAGGAAAATTGTCTTGTCTGCCTTGACTACTACCTTGGGCCCCCATATAATTAGCTTCTTCTGGCTGAATGTTGCCTTGATAAGAACATTGTTCATTTGCATGATCACCTCCACACACATCACAACTCATCTGTTGATTAAGAATAGATTGTACTGTGTGCATTTGTTGAGGTAATTTCTCTATTTTCTGGTTCAATGCTTCAATTTGTTGCGTTATAAATTTATTCTGGGCTAAGATAGCATCTGAGCTATTAAGTTCAAGTACTCCCTTCCTTTGAATTGGATGTCTATCATGTTGGGTCTGTTGGTCTGTAAAGGCTAGTGCATCAATAATTCTGGTGGCATGATCAATTTCTACATCCAACATAGATCCTCCTGCTGCAGCCTCTAATAACATCTTTGCATCATGTCACAAGACAATATAGAAAATATTCAACTGAGAAACGTCATCAATTCCATGATTTGGGCAACTTCTCAACAGTGATTTAAATTTCTCCCATGCTTCACAAAATTGCTCATCTGCTCTTTGTCTGAAAGAAGTGATGTCAGATTTTGTTTTGATGTAACGGGATGGTGGGAAAAATCTATTCAGAAACTTCTCTTCTACACTACTCCAATTAGTCAGACTCTGATTAGGATGTGCTTTCAGCCATTCCTTTGCCCTACCTTGCTGCATAGTACAATTTCTAAGAGTTCTTCTAGGTGGACTTGCATTTGGGTTTTGATTTGGATTTGTATTTGGATTTGGATTTAGATTTGCTCCTTCTTCTGCCATATCTTCTATAATTGGGTTTGGTAAATCAAGTGTGAAAGAAGAATTAGCAGATTCTCTTGTAGCTTGTTCTTGAGTTTCCCTTCTTCTGAAGATACCTGTCCTCTTAAACGTATAAATCAAAAGAGTAACTCAAACAAATATTAGCACAGACTAAAAACTAAATAATAATAATAATAATAATAAAGATAATAACGATGATAATAATAACGATAATAATAATAATAACGATGATGATAATAATAATAATGATAATGATAATAATAATAATAATAATAATAATAATGATAATAATAATAATAATAATGATAATAATAATGATAATAATAATAATAATGATAATAATAATGATAATGATAATAATGATAATGATAATAATGATAATGATAATAATAATGATAATAATGATAATGATAATAATGATAATAATAATAATAATGATAATAATAATAATAATAATAATAATAATAATAATGATAATGATAATGATAATAATAATAATAATAATAATAATGATAATAATGATAATAATGATATTAATAATAATAATGATAATAATAATAATAATAATAATAATGATAATGATAATGATGATAATAATAATAAAAACAGAAATAAAAATAAAATACTCAATAAGCTAAACAAAGAATTCTCAAAGAACACTGTTCCTCAAGCAACGCGCTGTAAATACTTGTTGAATTATTGGCAAGCGTACCAAAATTATCAATCGCAGTATAGTATTTCGATAAAATAAAAGTCGATCCCACGAGGAACAGTTTCAATGAAAATTCTCAATTATGCTTACTAAGTATATTAAACAGATTGGATTTTGCAAATAAGAGTTGAGTTGAATTTAAATGACAAAGAACTGTAAATTGTTGAGAAAATATCAATTAAAGGTACTTAGGATTGACTTCCTTCCTTATCCCTCTTTTGTAATGGTTATGTCAATTAAGAACATCAATTAACCTAACAATGTTGATGTCACCTACTCAAATCATCCATGTTGATTCCTCACACATGAAATTCATAAGAAAACCTAATAAATGTTGATTCCTCACACAATTCACAGATTTTCCAACATTAGGGTTAGGGTGTTAAGCAATTGATTCATTCATTCCATTCTTGGCAATTAACGTAACAAATATTCTTACCGTGATCTAGGGTTCAAGATATATTTTCCAATCATACCTCAAACAATCAAGAATAAATCATTCCAAAGCATAAAGGATAAGAATAACAACATTAAAGCATAGATTAAGATCTCAAAATGTCACCATGATACAAAAGAGTTCAAAGGAAGTGCATTGAATCCTAAGAGAATGAAGTTAGTCACTCATGTTGGCCATTACAATGCTCCAATTGATGAAGAAGTGAAGAATTGATGAAGATTAGACAAAACCCTAACAGTAGTCGTGCCTCCTCCCCTCCAAGACTGCTTGCTTTTCTCAAAACACAACTTATCTTTTTATAAGAGAATTTGGGTCGGGCCTTGCATCATTTATTCGCTTAAGCGCTCTTCTTTCTTTCAATTTTACTCCAATTATGTTGACAATTATGCTCCTTACTCTTGTATTAAGGTATTCTCGAATTCATCCTATATTGGGAGAAAAATATATTAGAATTAACATAAGTTAAGTGGTTTCATAACAATTCAAGGCATAATTATATCAACTTTTTATCACTTAACAACAGGACCTTACCACACTTCTCACGTGTTTGCACTCAAAGATGTACCACTCGTGTTTACTCTCAATTTGGCTTTTGTATAATATGCACTCTTACCTTTTCCCACTCATTCTCTGACTTATGGTTCTTACAAGAATCAATCAATCTATAGTTCAAGAATCACTTTCAACTGTAGCAATCATAAGAAATAAAATAGAATTGTAGTACTAACAAAGGACAAGTAGCAAAGAACAATTTTACTATTAACAACAAGCAAGACAAATCTAAACTGTATGGGAAAACAAAGATTAGACAAAGACGCTTGGCACTTAGGAATTTTATCAAATAACTAATGTGCACTGAAATTTAAAGGAAGAACAACTGCCACTTATATATATATATATATATATATATATATATATATATATATATATTTTTTATTTTTAATTTTTTTTAAATTTTTTAATTTTTTTTCTGTAGAAAATATTTTTTTTTTTTTTCTAGTAGAAAACTAATTTCGAACACAACTTTGTATATATATATATATATATATATATATATATATATATATATATGAAATTCAATATCAAAATTGCATAAACAACAAGATTTTTTTAAATAGTACACGTGAACAGTGTCAACGAATAGTATCGATGAACAGTGTTGTGAATAATGTTGATGAACAGTACTGTGAACATTGCCAATGAACAGTACCATGTACAATATCGATGAATAGTACCGCTTATGAATCTTGTTCTGAATACCAAATGATGACACTCGAAATAGAAGGGAAACAATTTAGGATTAGGTTTTGGAAGGTGGTTTGATTGGAAATAGAAAACAGAAAAATATAGGACAACGTAGGTGCCACAAATAAGAATATTTGATAAGCCAAGAAGGATCACCACAAGAATTGGAGAATTCTTGATAAGATCAAAGATGCAAGGAAGAACCCTAGCAGAACAACAACTCACAAATTGATTCTGAATAATACGTACCTTCATTCTAAATTTCCAAAATGTTTAATACAACTTAAGTTTATGAGTTTGTCTCATTTGTAGAAAATAAAGATAAATTAAAATCCTAATATCCCAAGCAAAGTTAAGTTGTCCTAATGGTTCAGTGAAGGCATTATAAGCTTTGGGTCTTGGGTTCAAGCCCCACTGTAGCAAATAATAATAATAATAATAATAATAACTAAATCTTCTAGTTGGCCTCCTAGCTTTTTAAGCATTCTATGCTTGTGATAGGTTTAAACTCCTGCATGTTTCGAGCCAATATTCTTCTTATCTTACCTTTATGTCTTTGTTTAGATTCGAAAGTCAGTTTAGTAATGTAGACCCCAAATCTTGCTCGACCTCAAAATAAAAGCAGAAGACCCACTATTCGAAGATGAACGAAGCCTAAAAAGCCATTAGGAGAGACTATTAGGCCCCATGTTAGAGTAGAAAGGATTTTCTGTACAAAAATAAGGATTTTCTCCTTCAGGGGTTGAGACCGCCGTCTCGCCATTGCTGCAAGTCGAGACCGCTGTCTCGTTTGGCGAGACGGTCGTCTCGCCACTTGCGAATGGCGAGAGCCCCCTCCCGTTTGGCGAGAAGGCCCTCTCGTCTCTGGGAAAGTCAATACCGCTGTCTCACCAAACGAGATGGCAGCCTCGCCACTTTTGCAAGTCGAGACGGCCGTCCCGAATGGCTAGACGGCCGTCTCGACCTTGTTAGACGAGACGGCCGTCTCGACCTGGTAGGTGCGAATCCCTATAAATAGTGAGCACTCCCCCCCTCATTTCACACAGATCTTCCACTTTCCCTTCTACACTTTCTTCAAATTCTCTTCCTAGAGTCCCTCCGGAGCATTTCCGGAGTTTCTCAGAGTTTTTAAGAGCTTTTTATAACGTTTTCGAGAGTTTTCCGGCGTTGTAAGAGCGAGGGGCTGCCAAAACGCACCCTACTTTTCAGAATGTTAATTAAAAAGCTTGCTTGAGAGGTTTCTTCACTCTCTCTCTCTCTCTCTCTCTTTTACTATCTTTATTTTTATGATTAAATTGCATGATAGACATTAGGGCCATGTAGTCGTTATTTTAATTCCGTAAATAAAAGGGTAAAAGCGTCTTTTCAAAAGTTTATTTATAAAATAGCTAGCCTATCATAGGGAACCCGAAAGGGGCGTCATAAGGGAACTAACACTTCCCTTACACATAACTAACTCCCTTACCTAAACTCTGGATTTAACGACCAACGTTGATTTTCGAAAACCAACGCCTTTTTATCCCTTTTTTGATGTTTCTGGTAAAAACATCGGTGGCGACTCCATAAGAAACCCTTTAAATTAGTTCTTGGGTTAGCCCGGTTATCGGACAATCCAAGAACACCTTTTCGAAAACCTCGCCCCTAGGTTCAGCCCGATTATCGGACAACCTAAAGGCGTTGTAACCACACCCATAAAAATGCGAAAATTGGAAAAGTCGGAACCATCGCGTCACTTCGACCGCCTCTTTTTGACGGCGGCGACAGATAGCGACTCCACTGGGGAAGCCTAGAGAGTTGATCCCATTTAGTGATGGGCCAACTTAATAAATAAACTAAGAAATTACGCTTTTATCCTACCTTGTATTATAACATGTTTTAATGCTTGGCTTTAATAACTGTTGTTTGTTTATATTTACGCAATTGTTTGAAATACAAACTGTACACAAACCTTTGCACACAACAGTTCCCTCTATACCCGGGGGCAAGTGAGAAATCCATAGGGAGTGGGTGGCAGGTACGGTTCGCTGTAGTAATGGCCTTGAGCCTAGCAGTGTGATCGGAAACCACCACTCAAGGTGATAACCTTCCTCTTTTGGCACAAAGACTGGCTATGACCTTAGTGCTAAGCATGGTCGGAAGGCTAGAGAGTGGGGTCCCTATAATGGGGGCATCTTGGGGGCCTTAGCCTTGGTGAGAACAGTTAGAACCTACCTTCGCCAATGCACTCTTCTGCAAGAAAACCCTACCTCGTGATTAAAACGACTTCTCGCCTGTTCGCGGATGATTGAATTGTGTGCACATTTGTTTGTTACATTTGTTTATTGCATAGCATAACCAAACAACAGAAAAATCACAAAAAATCACGCAGTCCGATAGAAGAGATAAGGGACGTTAAACATCATTCTTTCTCATAAAGCCATTTTTATCTCGGACAGTTTGCCTTTAAGCTAGCCTGGTTTCAAGTTCTTTGTAAGCTAAGTTGTCACGCAGTCCAACAGAAGAGATAAAGGCTATAAAAGACAATAACAAAATCAAATCAAATAAAAACCCAAATCAAATAAGAAATGAGACCTTGTTCATAAACATTACACTCATAAATCATTCATACAGGTAGTTTATTTTCAAAATAAAAAATGCACAAAAACCATACATCATGTAGAAATAAAACATGATAAATAGGAAAAATAAACACTCACATTCATAACTACAATAAGCATCATATTCATAAAGCATGCATTTTTGGTTTTAGAAAATGGAGGGGACTAGTAGACAATTGAAGAAAGTGGACATTCCTTGGTACCATACTGAGAAGTTAGAATGACTTTGCGCGATAATGCCACCAGAGGTTCGCTCCGACTTTGAAAAATCCTATGGACGGATCCTTGACCTGCTGAAGATCTGTGTCGATCCTATTTCATCAGGGTACTAGTTCATTTATGGAACTCCAGTCTGCGCTGCTTCGAATTTCCGCAGTTCGATATGGTGCCCACTTTGGAGGAGTATGAAATTATGCTAAAATGACCCAAATCAATTAAGGTCCATATCCGCCATGGGGCATACACTCCTGCAGCAGAAATCGCTGCCATCATCCGATTGTCATTCCGGCAGACTACCCTGATAGAAATAGGGAACATCCAAGGTTGGAAAGTTTCAATGTTAGAAGACCATCTGTCCACTTTGGCCGAAAGAGCAGAATAGGTCGCCTTTAACAAAACCCTGGCCTTGATTATATTTGGAACAATCTTATTTCCCTTCCACATCGACACAATGGACCAAGCCATCATGGACGCCTTCTTCGCCTGGGACGCGAACTCAAAGAGTCCCTTACCTGCAATTCTTGCCGAGACCTTGCTCTCGGTGGAATTTTGTCGCTAGAAGAAAGGAAAAACACTCCGTTGTTGCTCTTCACTACTTTTCGTGTGGGGCATCACACATTTTTACGCCTCTAGTCAAATGGGAATGTTCCCCGACCCTTTGAGGAGCTTCTCAAAAATCCCTCTCTAACGACGCCTAACCTCAGAGTGGAAGGACGAGTTGGAACAATGGGACGCCAACCATTTATCCTGGGTCTGCCCTTGGTTCCGACCAGGTGCAGTCCTCATCAGATGTGGGGATTATCCGAACGTACCGTTGATAGGACTCAGGGGTTGCATAGCCTATTCACCGAGGATAGCTATGAGACAACTCATGAGGACTCAAACTACAATTTCCCGAGGGGAGCTCGGAGGACTGTGTTTCTTCGGAGACCCATGCACAATTTCTAACTCATTAGCTGTGAGAAGAGCGTGGGAGAGACCAGTTTTTATGGGAGATAGAGAGCTAGGAAAAGCTCGGGTAGCTGCCTCCAGTGACTATGAGGTGTGGAGAAGAAGAAGAGGGATGTCTCAACCATCCACCTCACTCGCTACATGTGCCAATAGTGAAAAGCTGCAAACTCAAGTCGACGCCTTGACCCAGAGGATAAAAATCATGGGAGCCTAGATGAGGGCCCTTGAAGAAAGAGAGCAAGAATCTATCCTCACCATAGACGGTCTACAGAGGCAATGCAAGAAAAAGGATCATGAAATAGAGCGCCTCAAGGATCAGTGTGCTGACTCTAATGAGCAAGCTATCCGAGCATCCAAAGCTGCTAGAACCAGCTTGGATAGCCAACTTCAAGAAATAACCGCCAAATCAGCACACCTTGAGGCCAAATAAGCAAAACAAGCCCAGACGATCAAGAACTTGCTATAAGACCTCATCAGGACTCGGTCGGAGATACGCCAAGAGCGAGAGGCCAACCAGAGACTCAGCAAAAGTCTCACTGAGCTACGCTATAAAGAAAGAGACGGGCTAGCTCAGTATGGCCAAGTACTACAAGAAAAGGACCGAGCCCTTACAAAACTTGACGAGCTACAAGCCTTGGTCGTCTATCAAGAGGCGAAGATCAAAGAGGCTCAAAAGTACAGTGAAGATATGAGCCAGGCAATCCAGAAGCAAAGCGAAACACTCGCTCGTCACGTCCGGGAAGCCGAAAGGGAATTACATAGAGATCAAGACCCTCCTATGGGTTTCTTTAGGCTTTTCTGTTTCTGTCAAAAGTTGCTTCGTAGTATGGAATAGGGGAATGTACACCTTCTACAGATAAATGAAATTTTTCTCTATTCAACAATTGTCTACTTGCATGCATATCATTCATTTGCATATTTAACTTCCCCTCCTTCACTCTTAATAAATAAGATAATAAAAAGGAAGTATTAACTGACACGTCTTCCAAATCAGAAGAATGGAGAAAAAGCCACTCCTAATCAAGCTTTCCTCAACGGTTGACCCGCCACAAGAGGACAATAAGCCTCAATCGTTGGTCCTCAAAAACAATAAGGAAGAGGAGGCAAGGACACCAGTGCGATTATTTATGCCACGTCCTTTCCCCTACGAATGAAATAAAGTTGTACCGTGGAGATACGGGGAATCTTCACCAATAAAAGAGGATATCACCAAGTTAGCCGGCATTGGGGAATGACTAGAAGTGAAAGAGTCTACTCCCCCAAGGACTCGCAAGAAGACGTCCCCAAGAATAAAGGAAAAAAATAAAAAGACCGAAGAAAAAGAAAATAAAGAATCCAAGGAGGAGACAAGGGAATTACTCCAGTTTATAAGGCAAAACGAGTATTCCATTATTGACCAGCTCAATCATATACCTGCAAAGATAACCCTATTATCTCTAATGATGAGCTCAGAACTGAATAGAAATGCCCTGATGAAGGTCTTGAGCGAAGCGCATGTACCTCACACCATATCCCAAGAAAATTTCGAGAGGATCGTCGGTCACATTACGGCAAGCGATCACCTCACCTTCACAGAGGAAGAACTCCCCCTCGAAGGGTCAAATCGCAACAAGTCCTTGCACATCTCTATCAAGTGCAAGGAGTACCTCATTGCCAAAGTTCTTGTGGATAACGGGTCATCCTTGAACATGATGCCTAAGTGCACACTCGACAAGTTGACTATCCAAGGAACCCGTCTGCGCCCAAGCAGCACTATCGTTCGAGCCTTCGACGGATCAAAACGAGAAGTAGTGGGTGAAGTTAATTTGCCAATCCAAGTTGGACCCACTATCTTTAACGTAGATTTCCATATAATGGATATTACTCCGGCATATAGTTGTCTCCTCGGCAGGCCTTGGATTCATGACGCTAAGGCAGTACCTTCAACGCTCCACCAGAAAGTCAAGTTCATAGTGGATGACAAACTGGTCACGGTCCAAGCAGAAGACGATATCCTGATTAGTGGACCGTCCACCCAACCCTATGTGGATGCGGCTGAAGAGGCCCTTGAAACATCTTTTCAAGCGCTTGAAATCGCCAGTGTAGAGAGACTTCCCAAAAACGCGAAGGTAGCCCGCATGATGATGAAGCATGGTTACCATTCTGGCCAAGGACTAAGGGCAGATTCCCAAGGCATGAGGGAACCCCCAGAATTCAAAGATAATCCTTACAAGTGTGGCCTAGGATATGACCCTACTAAGGGCCGAGCAGAAGGAAGAAAAGGGAAGTCTCCCCTCCGCACACTCAAGCAAATATTTCGAAGCGGAGGGATGCAAGCGTCAAGAGCTACCCTAGTCATTAGGAGATCTTTTTCTTCGCTTAAGGGATGTAAACCCAATGATTGTTAGAGATTATCCCCCGGGGCTAGCCCGACCCCCAGGCATTTTAGGGCACATATTCCCTTATTAATTAATAAAGAATACATTTCTTACTATCTACTTCTCTTCTCGCTATTTCACGACTAGACCTCACAATAACCTTGTCTAAGTAAACAAAAAAGAAGAAGAATAAAAAGCGCATCCAAGTAATCAAAATCTACCATTGCCATTACAATCAAGATGGTCGATTAGAAGCACAAAATAAGGCTTTACCTCACCACAAATAAAGTCATGCTTCGCCAATATTGTGAAAAAAATAATAACAACAAAAAAAAAGAAGAAAAAGCCCATAGAAGCCAGAGGCTAACAAAAAAAAAAGGGCAAAATACCCGGTAGGAAACCCACTAAGGGGGACTACGCAAAAAATAGGGTCAACCCAGTAGGATACCCGAACAAAAATAAAGGGTAGCCTAGGAAAAACTTAGGGTTACAAAATAAAGTCCGCTAGGATTTCCTAAACAAAAACAAAAAGAAGGAACCTAGACAAAAGATAGGACCAAAACACAATATCCTAGTTCGAAAACCCAAAGGGCGATCTAGGGAAATCAACCAGCCATAAAAAGCAATGGAAATAAGCTAAGGCGCAAATACAAACAAAAAAGGAAACGTTTACTTAGACAAAAAGCTTAAACACCTAGGCCCAACCTTAGCCAGCCATTCTTACAAAACCTTTTCTAAATAAAATTGACCGTCTAAAACACAAGCCATTGAATTTACCCTTTTACTTCTTTTCTCTTGACCCTCACAACATTATTCTAACAATTAATTTGGGAATATGGAGGCGTATAGTCAACAAGAGGATTGAAACCCCTAAAGTGAAGAAAAAGGGACACTAACATGGCAAAGTGTGCTCTACAAAAAAAAAGAGAGAAAAAGAAAAAGCAAAGAAAAAGAAAGAAAGAAAAAGAAAATTATTCTTCGGTCACAAGAAGTCCGGAACGGTACAACCAATTACAAGCAGAAGGAATGCAGATCAGAGGACACTCGTCTCTACAAGACATGACAGTTAAATCCTTCTGAAAAACTAATGAAATAGGCATCATAGGACATCAAACATGAAAACATTGCATGCATAAAATATTTTTGAACAAGGTCCTATTTTCCTTTCAAAAAAAAAAAGAAGAAGAAAAGCCTCTAAAAAACGAGACCGCCATCTCGTAGGTCCATACCGCCGTCTCGATTTTCAGCAAAACGAGACCGGCGTCTCTACTTGACAAAAAACGAGACCGCCTTCTCGCTTGGCAAGACGGTCGTCTCGCTTAAGGCCAAAGTCGAGACCACCGTCTCGAGGTTCTAGACGGTGGTCCCGAATCCCGCAAATTCGAGACGGCGGTCCCGACTGTCCAGATGACGGTCTCGAGGTTGGTCGAAAAATCTATAAATAGAGGAGCCTAGGGGGGGGGGGTCTCAAACACCCTCTCTTGCACTTCTACCCTCCTTTCTCTCACTTTCAAGCATCCTACCACCAAAATGCACTGAGGAGACCAATCCAGAAAGAGAAGGGGTTCTGCCGGCCCCAGTAGCTCCTCAGCCCCAACTCCACTAGATCCCACACAGCTTTCGCCAATGCACCAGGCCCGCCTGGAGCACGTCCGGGGGTACACTTGGCACCCCATGCTGAGGTTGAAATTTGGCATCCTCGCCGAATTTGGATGGGAAGACGATGTTCGCGCCAACATCGACAGTATAGGGTGGCGCTTTCTCCTCCAGTCTCCACCCACCCATGTCTACCCTCAAGCGGTGATAGAATTTCTCGCCTCCATCTCCTACTCCGAGACTCCCTCCATGGTACTGGGCCTCCCATCAACGAAGATGGTGACGTACTTTATGGGTGGGATGTACCGGACCACCACCCTGGACGAGTTCAACATGTCCATTGGGTTCGTCCAGCCCGAGGACGTCCTAACTCGGGATTACCAGGAGGCCATCTGCGCACGCCCCACTACCCTTACCGTCGGCGAAATGTGGGAGGAGCTGATCGGGGCGCACACCCTGCCTACGCTGCTGAAGGGCTCTGCACTTCCCCCCGCCCTTCGTATTTGCCACAAGCTACTGGCCGGGACGATTCACGAGCGGAAAGAGAGTCAGGGTAAGGTTACCCTCCCGAATCTCTTCGTCCTCTACTGCATGAGCCAGAGGTGTCGATGCAACCCTAACTATTTCTTCCTGAAGGCCCTCAAGGACTTCGGGAGCCGGCTCGTGGGAGCCATCCTCATGGCTCCCCTCATCACCCCGCTGGCAGAAAAATGGGGGTGTAGCGGCAGGGAAGAGCTGACCTCCAGCCTCCGACCCGAGACTATCAATGGGTCTGTCCTGGTCAGCATGGGGATGCTGCTACGCCAAGGGTCCCGGTTGATCCTCCACCCCTCACTGGACATAACTTTGGATCTCCGGGACATTGTAGCAATGCAAGATCTCCCGACACCCCCAGAGTTCCAACAACAGCAGCAACAACAACAACAACAACAACAGTACACGGAAGACTTTGCTGGCATCAACCGCAACATCTATGATTTGCGCCAACAATTCAACCAAATGTCCCTGAGACAAGAGCAGATGTCCTTAAGGCAGGATGTCTTCGACACGAGATTGGAGACATTCGGCCAGTACCAAGAGGGAATAAGGCAAGACCTGGCAACATTCCGACAGGAATACCTCAACGAAATCCAAGACCAGGCAGAGTTCCGAAGACACATGTACCGAAAATTCCCCTCTTACGGATCGTCTCCAGACTCAAGTCCACCATCTTAGGGATAGGGCTTAAAAATAAACTACTGTAATAAAATTTTATCATAAATAAAATTTTATTTTATCCATTTTTGCTCTCCTTTCTGAAAGAGTCACCGTAGCAAAAAAGAAACTAAAATAAAAAGACTTACGCTCAGAAAATCCAAAGTCCAAAATCGCGAGAAAAAAGAGATAAACCGCGGAAAAAGGCAGGATTAAAACAAGTCAATCACCTTGAACAACAAAAAACCAGACTACCCGGCAGCCACTAAGCCGGATGACCACCAGAAAAATTAGAATAATCCCCGACAACCAACAAAGTCGGATGACCACTACCAAAGGATCAAAATCAAAGAATCCCCAACAACCAACAAGCTGGATGAACACCAACAAAATCCCCGGCACGGACCAGACGACCATTCCTAGAAAAAGACAAAAACAAAGACAAGAGAACGCATCTCAGCACTCGGCGCATGAGCTAGAGCAGTAAGTCGCCACCACAGCCAAAGGGTCAGCTACCGCAAGAAGGAGCATCCGGAGGCACTTCACCAGATGGGGGTGGGTACTCATCAGGCCTTACAAAAATGGGGTTTACCAGACGGGGGTTCATACTCGTCAAACACCAGATGGGGGTGTGTACTCATCAGGCCTTACAAAAGGGGGCTTACCAGGCGGGGGTTCATACTCGTCAAACCAGATGGGGGTTCATACTCATCAACTGAAGGGATCAACTACCGTCAGAAGGAGCATCCTGGAGGCGCACAACACACTTTTCCCCAGAAGATCAACCGCCGCAATACGGAACATCCGAAGGGCAACCGGGCAAGAGGGTCAACTCCTTTACCCTCCAGTCGATCTTCTTGGCACGACAGACCAACATACGACTAGTCAGGTAAAGGGGGGGGGGGCAGCTGTATACCCCAAATCTTGCCCGACCTCAAAATAAAAGCAGAAGACCCACTATTCGAAGATGGACGAAGCCTAAACAACCATTAGGAGAGACTATTAGGCCCCATGTTAGAGTAGGAAGGATTTTTTGTACAAAAATAAGGATTTTTGCCTTCAGGGGTCGAGACCACCGTCTCGCTTTTCGGGACCGCCATCTCGCCATTGCTGCAAGTCGAGATCGCCGTCTCGTTTGGCGAGACGGCTGTCTCGCCACTTGCAAATGGCGAGACCCCCCTCACGTTTGGCAAGAAGAACAACATCTGTGCACTTTTGCAAGTCGACACGGCGGTTTCGCCACTTTTGCAAGTCGAGACGGCCGTCCCGAATGGCGAGACGACCGTCTTGACCTTGTCAGACGAGACGGTCGTCTCGACGTGATAGGCACGAATCCCTATAAATAGTGAGCCCTCCCCCCTCATTTCACACAGATCTTCCACTTTCCCTTCTACACTTTCTTCAAATTCTCTTCCTAGAGTCCCTCCGAAGCATTTCTGGAGTTTCTGAGAGTTTTTAAGAGCTTTTTATAGCGTTTCCGAGAGTTTTCCGGCGTTGTAAGAGCGAGGGACTGCCAAAACGCACCCTACTTTTCAGAATATTAATTAAAAAGCTTGCTTCAGAGGTTTCTTCACTCTCTCTCTCTCTCTCTTACTATCTTTATTTTTATGATTAAATTGCATGATAAACATTAGGGCCATGTAGTCGTTATTTTAATTCTGTAAATAAAAGGGTAAGAGCGTCTTTTCAAAAGTTTATTTATAAAATAGCTGGCCTATCATAGGGAACCCGAAAGGGGCGTCGTAAGGAAACTAACACTTCCCTTACACGTAACTAACTCCCTTACCTAAACTCTGGTTTTAACGACCAAAGTTGGTTTTCGAAAACCCACGCCTTTTTACCCCTTTTTCGATGTTTCTGGTAAAAACATCGGTGACGACTCCATAAGAACCCCTTTAAATTAGTTCTTGGGTTAGCCCAGTTATCGGATGTTGCCGCCGTCAAAACAAGGCGATCGGAGCGACACGATGGTTTAGACTTTCCAATTTTCGCGTTTTTATGGGTGTGGTTACAACGCCTTTAGGTTGTCCGATAACCGGGCTGAACCTAGGGGCGAAGTTTTCGAAAGGGCGCTCTTGGGTTGTCCGATAACCGGGCTAACCCAAGAACAAATTTTGGAGGGTTCTTCTGGAGTCGCCACCGATGTTTTTACCAGAAACATCGGAAAAGGAGTAAAAAGACGTTGGTTTTTCGAAAAACCAACTTTGGTCATTAGAACCAGAGTTGGGTAAGGGAGTTAGTTACGCGTAATGGAAGTGTTAGTTCCCTTACGACGCCCCTTTCGGGTTCCCTATGATAGGCCAGCTACTTTGAATAAATAAACCGGTGAAAATACGCTTTTACCCTTTATTTGCGGAATTTAAAATTACGACTACATGACCCTAATATCTATTGCATAATTAAAATTAAAGCGGTAAAGGAGAGAGAGAGAGTGTAGAAACCTCTGAGGCAAGCTTTCTATTAATTTCTTGAAAACTAGGGTGCTTTTTGGCAGCCCTTCACTCTTTACAGCGCCGGAATCTCTAAAAAACGCTATAAAAACTCTAAAAAGCTCTCAGAAACTCCGAAAATTCTTCGGAGGGATTCTAGAAAGAGAATTTGAGGAGGTGACTAGAGAGAGAATGGAAGAACTTTGTGAAATGAGGGGAATGGCGCGGCTATTTATAGGGATTTGTGCTTGTCAGGTCGAGATGGTCGTCTCGTCTGACAGTCTCGCCTTGTAGAAATGGTGAGACGGCCGTCTCGCCAAACGAGACAGCGGTCTCACCACTTTCGCAAGGCGAGATGGCAGTCTCGACCCTAAAAGGCGAAAATCCTTATTTACATGCCGAAAATCCCTCCTATTCTAATATGAGGCCTAATAGTCTCTCCTAATGGCTTCTTAGGCTTCATCCATCTTCAAAAAGGAGGTTTTCTGGTCTTTATTATGAGGTCGAACAAGATTTGGGGTCTACAACTGCCCCCCCTTTACCCGACTAGTCGACTGCTGGCCTATTGTGCCAAGGAGATCGACTGGAGGGTAAAGGAGTTGACCATCTTGCCCGGTTGTCCTTCAGATGTTCCGTCTTTGTGGCGGTTGATCTTCCGGGAAAAAGTGTGCTTCCAGGATGCTTCTTCTGGCGGTAACTGATCCTTTCGGCTGATGAGTATGAACCCCCATCTGGTTTGACAAGTATGAACCCTCGCCCGGTAAGCCCCGTTTTGTAAGGCCTGATGAGTATACACCCCCATCTGGTGCTTGACGAGTATGAACCCCCATCCGGTAAGCCCCCTTTTGTAAGGCCTGATGAGTATACACCTCCATCTGGTGTTATGCCTCCGGATGCTCCTTCTTGCGGTAGTCGATCCTTTAGCTGTGGTGGAGGCTTACTGCTCTAGCTCATGCACCTATGTTGAGATGTGTTCTCTCGTCTTCATCTTTTCTGAGATTTTGGTCATCCAGTCTGTGCCGGGAATTTTTGTAGTGTTCATCCAGCCTTGTTGATTACTGGGGATTCTTTGTTTGATCTTTTGGTAGTTGTAGACCCCAAATCTTGCCCGACCCCCTAATAAAGTCGAAGATTGTCCGTTTCAAAGATGGTTAAGACTTTATCAAGTCCCTAATAGCTTGTTCTAGGTTCCATTTAGGATAGGAAGGGTTTTTAGAGGCATTAAAAATCGGGAAATCCGTCGAAGACAGTAAATGGTCATCCAGAACAGGCGGATGGCCGTCCAGAACAGGCAGATGGCCGTCCAGGATAAGCAGATGGCCATCCATGGTAACTTTAAGGCCATGGATGGCCGTCCACTTAGCTTGGACGACCGTCCATGGCCAAAAGTTGCCATGGACGACCGTCCACACTGCATGGACGGCCGTCCATGGCCACTTTTTGCCATGGACGGTCGTCCGCTTTGTCCAGACGGTCGTCCACCTTTTCCATGCCCGAATCCCTATAAATAGGAGCCTCATTTCTCCGATTTTTCACACCTTTTCCACTCCTCCACTCTCTTGGAAGCTTTTTGGTACTTGAGAGTGACCCTGAGCATTATTCCGGGGTTCGAGGGAGCTTTCTGATTTCCGTTAAGGTTGAAGTCGGTTAAGGAAGTCTCTTTTTGAGACATCCGGCCCTCGGTAGAGTGACTTTTCTTTATTTTGCGGGAGGAGTGTGTTTGTAGAGTGCGGGGACTGCCAAAAAGCGTCCTCACGTTTTCGAAGAGCTAATATAAAGCTTGCTTCGGAGGTTCCTTCTCTATTCTCTGTCTTTTTTTACTGCTTTCTTTATCGCTTTCTTTGTGTGCATTAGATAGTAGAGCCATGTTGATATTTAAATTCTGCAAGTAGATCAAATAATAGGGTAAAAATGTAATTTCTTTAAGTGTTTATTTTCTAAGTTAGTCCATCATAGGGAACCCGAAAGGGGCGTTGTGGGGTGCTAACACCTTCTCCACACGTAACTAACTCCCTTACCCGACTCTGGTTGTAATGACCAAAGTTGGTTTTTTCTAAAACCACTGCCTTCTACTTTTTTTACCTTTTTCAGTGTTTAAGGTTAAAACACTGATGGCGACTCCTCGAACCTATTCGAAAACCTCGCCTTTAAGTCCAGCCCCGTTATCGGACGACCTAAAGGAATTGAACCATTTCTTTCAAAGAAAACGCGAGTCATTTCAAAACCATCACGTTGCTCCGACCGCCTCTTCTGACAGTGGCGACAGATGGCGACTCCACTGGGGAAGCTAGAGAGTTGATCCCATTTAGTGATGGACTAGTTTAGGAAATAAAAACTAGAAATTATGCTTTTATCCTTTCTTGCTTTTATAACATGCTTTACTGTTTTAGCTTTAATAATTGTTGTATGCTTATTTTCTGCAATTGTCTGAAATAAACTATACACAACCCTTGCACACTACAGTCCCTCTATACCCGGGGGCAAGAGAGAATACACATAAGGAGTGGGTGGCAGGTACGACCGACCATGGTAATGGCCATAGTGCCAGCAGGTCGTTGTCGGAAACCACCACTCAAGGTGATAACCTTCTTTTTCTCGGTCTAAGAACATCGACACGAATATCCGTGCACAGTTCGAAGACTGGGAGATTGAAGGGTCCCTATAATGGGGGCACCTTGGGGGCCTGGCCTTGGTGAGAACAGTTAGAACCTACCTTTGCCGATGCACTTTTCTGCAGGAAACCCCTACCTCGTAATTAAACGTCACTCTGTTCGTAGATGAGTGAATTGTTTGTGCATTTGTTTGTTGCGTAGCATAATCATACAAAAAATATATAAAAAAAAATCTCAAAAATATTTTCACAATAAACACCCTTATCTCGGACAATCTGCCTTTTAGCTAGCCTGGTTTCAGGTTCTTTGTAAGCTAAGTAGCGACGCAGTCCGACATAAGAGATAAGGGATGCTAAAATTATTCTTTTGCAATAAACCACTTTTATCTCGGACACTCTGCCTTTTAGCTAGCCTGGTTTCAGGTTCTTTGTAAGCTAAGTAGCCACGCAGTCCGACAGAAGAGATAAAAGGCTAAAAAACAAAAAAATAATAAAAAATAACAAAAAATAATAATAACAAAATCAAAACATTTATAAAAAGAATTTTGACAAAGTCGTCTCATTTATATCGCATCATGTCATAAGTGGAAAAACCAAAAGAGAAAATAAATGCATAAGGAAAGTACGCATACACATCATTTTAATAAACTCCTAAAAAATGGGTCTTAGAAGCGTTTTTTTTGGGAAAATTTTGGGCCAAATCCCTTTTGGGATTTGTAACCTTGTTCTTCACCCTTTTCTCTTTGTTTTGATATGTTGTGCGTCCAAATCGGACATCCCAGTCAAAAGTTATGCCATTTTGAACATCTGCTGCCCTTTTGTACGAATGCATGCATAGATACATTCATTCTAGGGGGCATTAGATATTCGTAAGACAAAGGAGAAAGAGGCCCAAGTGCGCTTGTAATATTCCATAAGGAAGAGATAAGTGTGTTAAGGCATATGATGACCTTTATGAGGAAAGAACATTCTGCCGAAGTGGGTATGACACTCCGCAAAGCATAAGATTTAAGGATGATGTTAAAGCCATTGTCTTAAGGAATATCTATCGCACACCAATCATTCATTTTTAATAAAACCCTAATTCATATGCATTCTAGAAAGTGGCTGGTTTTCTTCCTGCTCTCACTTGCGCGCGGAAAGCCTAGACGATGGAGCAACTAGAAGAGAAAAATCGTGAGCTCACCTTTGAGCTTAACGCCATAAAGGAGCAAATGGCTCAGTTAATGGAGCACATAGAAGAATAGGACTGCAAGCTCACCGCTGAGCTTAATTCCATGAAGGAGCAGATGATGCGGTTAACGGAACTAATGTGCCATCAACATGTCCAAAATAAAGGCATCCGCATCGACCACGTTGATGAAAGGATGGAGCAAGGACTGAAGAGCGGAATGATCACTCAACTTCCTACTCCAAATGCATCATTCAAGAAGTTTCTTAGCAAGAAGGAGAAAAGAAGCGTGACTACTCCTTCCACCTCTGCGCAACAAGCTAGGCAGCCACGAAAGCAAAAAAAGGAGTTCACCTCCATTCCAACCTCCTATGGGAGTCTGCTGCCGAAGCTGTTAGAGATCCAACTCCTAGCACGCATCCCTCCGAGGAAGATTGATCCACCCTACCCTGAGTGGTATAAGCCTAACAAAAAATGCGCTTACCACTCAGGCAGTCCTAGGCATTCTGTGGAAGATTGTCGGGCCTTGAAATACAAGGTCCAAGAGTTGTTGGATGCTGGATGGCTCACTGTCGACTCTATCACCACTAACATGGATATCAAGCCTCTATTGTCTCCAGAAGAATGAGGAGGGATGAAGAAAGCCAGCTGAATAAAGCTTTTCATGTTTTTTTAAGCTTCCTGCGTATCTCTCGTGATCCCCGCCCGTGGCCGCGAGATCCTTGATTAAAAGGGCTTTGTAAATATTTTGTTTTCATCAATACAATGAGGCATTTGCATAAACATTCATATTCTTTTTTATTCTTTTCCCTCTTCTATTCTTGAAATGTAATTACTAAAATAGCCGCTAATAATAATGATCCGCATAAAAGAGTTGCATAACCCAATATCATCATACTTACGTGCATCATTAACCAATGGGATTGTAAAGCAGGCACTAATATTAAGGATTCATGCATTTCGGTTAAAAGACCTGAAGTAGCAAAGCCTTGGATAAAAAGAACACTCGATGTTATTATTGTATTGAAATAGTATTTCAAAATAACTGAATAATAAAATCTAAGCCTTAAAACAATCATGTTTGTGATGGATGACTCTCTGAGGATCAGAAAGCTGAAGGCGAATGGATCGGGTCAGACGGTGAGAAGGGGACTGTAGACCCCTAATTTTGCCCGGCCTCTCAATAAAAGCTAGGGAAACGTCACACGAAGATAAAGATCGCCCAGCTTATCAATAAACACCAAGAAGACCTCCTACAATCACACGGAGTTCATCCAATTCCTCAACAAAGGCCAAAGAGACCTCCTATAAACAAAGATAAAAGTTCGTCCGGCATCTCAATAAGGGTCAAAAAGACTTCCCATATAAAGATAAAGCTTCAGGGGACATCTATCGGCATCAAACAATGTCCAAAAATAGCAAGGAAAACTTCTCGGGGTCCCAGAACACAAAAACTGGACAAAATAGGTCGAGACCACCGTCCCAAAGTTGGGACGGCCGTCCCAACTATCCTGGGACAAGTGAGACGCGCGTCCCACATGTGGGACGGCCGTCCCAACCCAGACGGTGTAAAAAATGCATTTGGGACGGCCGTCCCAACCCAGACGGCTGTCCCGGCCCAGACGGCCGTCCCAGATGTGCCAGGCAGCGAAAACTATAAATAGGAGGCTCATTTGCTCATTTTCCACACCCCAGACAACTCTAAGACTTGTCTTCTTCTCTCCCTCCTTCGAATGATCTCTCTGATTTCCTTTAATAGGTAACAATCAGTTAAGAAATTTGTATTCCGGCATTCGATTCTTCTAGAAAATTTGAGTCGAGTCGAGTTTATTCGAGAGGAGAGTCGTTGTAGAGTGAAGGATTGCCGCAAAGCGTCCTCTGTATAAAAGACTTATAATATAAAGCTTGCTTCGGAGGTTCTTCTCAATTCTCTTCCCTTTTATTGCTTAATTTACTGCTTTCTGTATGCAATGTAGATAAAACCATGTAGATAGCCATATTTAAATACTGTACGAATAAAATAGGGTAATAGCATAATTTCTTGTAATCTTTACTTAAATGAATTAATCCGTCATAGGGAACCCGAAAGGGGCGTTGTGGGGTGCTAATACCTTCCCCACACGTAACTAACTCCCTTACCCAACTCTGGTTATAATGGCCAAGTTTGGTTTTTATTAAAATCAATGCCTTTTTCTCCTTTTCCAATGTTTATGGTCAAAACATTGGTGGCGACTCCAAAAGAACCCTTTTCGAAAACCTTGCTTCTATTAGAAGATAGTTCAGCGTTGAGCGCCTCGGAAGCAATGAACATATTTTTAACAAAAATGCGAGTCTCAACCATCTTTTCGTGACCGCTCGCATTAAACGTTCGAGATGTCCCTGGACGTCAGAACGGACGACGGCGACAGATGGCGACTCCACTGGGGAAGCTAGAGAGTTGATCCCATTTAGTGACGGATAAATTCAAACTAAGTAAAGATTTGAAATTACGCCTTTACCCTCTTCCGTATGTTTTATTGTATGGCTTTAATAATTGTTGTATGATTATTTTCTGCAAATTGTTTGAAATATAAATTGCACACAAAAACCCTTGCACACAACAGTCCCTCTATACCCGGGGGCAAGAGTGAATATCTATAGGGAGTGGGTGGCAGATACGACCGGCTTGTTGGCACACGGGGCTACAACCGTTGTCAGAAACCACCAACTCAAGATGATAACTCTCTTCTTTTGGTCTAAGGATGTCGCCACGGAGTTCCGTGCATGACCCGAGGACTGAGAGATTGAGAGGTCCCTATAATGGGGGCACCTTGGGGACCTTTGGCCTTGGTGAGAACAGTTTAGAACCACCTAAACCAAGCACGTTTATGTAGGAAAATCCTACCTCGTGATTAAATAAGCGTGGCTCTGCTCGTGGATGTATGAATTGTGTGTGCATTCGTTTGCTGCATTTGTATTGATGCATTAGCATAGGGTAATCATACAACAAACAAAAATGAAAAACCCTAAAAATCAAAAAGTGATAAGATAAGACCAACTTTATCTCGGACAGTCTTCAGTTAAGCTAGCCTGGTTTCAGGTTCTTTGTAAGCTAAGTAGTCACGTTGACCGACAGAAGAGACAAAGGGTCATAAAAAATATAAAAACAATTAAAGCAATAAAAATGCCTTTTATAATAAAAAGATTTTTCGACAAAGTCGTATCATTCATACCATATCATCCAATAAGTGGTAAAACTAAGAGAGAAAATAATTGCAGCATGCACATCATTTTAATAAACCTCCGAAAAATAGGTCTTAGGAGCGTTTTTTGGGAAAATTACTGGGTCAAATCCCCTTCGGGTGTTTGCAACCTTGTTCTTCACCCTTTTCTCTTCGTTTTGACATTGCTGTGCGTCCAAATCGGACAACCGAGTCAAAAGTTATTCCACTTTCAATATATGCTGTCATAAAAAATATTTTTGTAGTGAATGCATAAAGCACATTCATTCTAGGATGCATTAGATATCATTAGACAATAGCGAAAGAGACCCAAGTGCGTTTATCACCTTCCTAGAAGAGATAAGTGCGCTAAGGTATGCTGACAACCTTTAAAAAAAAAAGGGAAGTTAACACACTAAGGTGGGTATGGTACCCTTAAAACATAAGCTTTTGAGAAGATACCAAAGCTATTGTCTAAGGCATATCTATTTCACACTAATCATTTGAAATAAAAAGCTATAATAAAAATCGTTAAAATCATTTAGAAAGTGGCTGGTCTTCTGCCCGTCCTCACTCGTGCTCAGAAAGCTAAAAAGATGGAGCAGTTAGAGGAGAAAAACCGAAAGCTCACCACTGAGCTTAATACGCTGAAAGATCAAATGGCTCAAATGTTAGAAATGATGCGTCAACAAAATCTTCATAAGGAGGGTCCTCAGAGTGGACAAGCCTCTCACCAAGAAGAGGAGGAGGAACCCAATGATAAGCATGACCAATCTGGTACAAGGGCAGTACATATTCATGCTCCGGAAGTATCAAAACAACAGCTGACTGCCCTTGAAGAGAGATTGAGAGCCATGGAAGGGCATAATTTTGATGTTAAAGAGGCAGCTGATATGTGCCTCGTCAAAAATATCCAATTCCCTAACAAGTTCAAAACTCCAGACTTCCCAAAGTACATGGGAATGACCTGCCCCAAAAGCCATCTTACAATGTACTGCCGTAAGATGGCTGCATATGCGGACAATGAAAAGCTCCTGATCCATTGCTTTTAGGAGAGCCTGGCTGAATCAGCCCTAAACTGGTATATGCAATTGGAAGGAGGGCAAATCCAAACCTGGAGACATCTGGCAGATGCTTTTCTTCATCGCTATAAATACAATATTGATCTGACCCCTGAAAGAGCATATCTACAATTGCTAAGCAAGAAAGACAATGAATCCTTCAAGGCATATGCCCAAAGATGGAGGGAATTGGCAGCACAAGTGGAACCTCCTCTATCCGACAAGGAAACCACATCCATGTTCATCAATTCTCTAACTGGTCCCTATTATGACAAAATGATAGGGAACACATCAACACTTTTCGCAGATGTGGTAACCATCGGTGAAAGAATAGAGCAAGGACTGAAGAGCGGAAGGATTGCACAACCTTCCTCTTCTAATGCATCATTCAACAAGTCCTTTGGCCAGAAGAAGGAAGGAAACATAAATGTCATCAACCTTGCTACTCCTTCTCCCTCTTCGCCACCAGCTGGGCACTCACGCAGACAACAGAAGAAATTCACCCCCATTCCAACCTCTTATGGGAGTCTGCTGCCAAAGCTGTTAGAGGCCAAACTCCTAACACGTATCCCTTTGAAGAAGAAAGATCCACCTTACCCCGGTTGGTACAAGCTCAACGAAAAATGTGATTACCACTCAGTCGCTCCTGGGCATTCCGTGGAAGATTGCATCAACTTAAAATATAGGGTTCAAGAATTATTGAATGTCGGTCAGATTACTTTCGATGCTCCCGACCCTTAGGTGGATGACACGCCTCTATCACAACCAGAGCAGTGAGCCTGGGTAGGTAGAGAAGACCAGCTGATTAGGGCTCCTCATTAAAAAAATATAATAATAAAAAAAAATCTTCCGCGGCCGGGAGATCTTTTGATTAAAAGAGACTCTGTATATATTTCTCTTTTCATCAATAAAATGAGGCATTTTTCATAATATTCATATGCTTCTCATTCTTTTCTCACTCCAAAATAATTAAATAAAATCTAGACCCAAATAAAGACCATATAAACAGTCATGTCTGTGATTGAAAACTCTCTGCTAGATCCGAAAGCCAAAGGCGAATGGATTGAGTCAGACAGTGAGGAGGGGACCATTTTCCCGGACATGCAAAGACTGTTGGAAAAAAGGACATTCAAGGAATAAGAGAGCCACCAGATTTTAAGGATAATCCTTTAAAGTACGACCCTCCAAAATATCAAGTCGTACAAAGAATAGAGAAGTCTCCCCTCCATACCTTAAAGACGATCTTCCGAAAAGGAGGGATATTAGCATCAAGGGTAGTGTTAGTCATTAGATGTCATTCTTCCGATTCTAAGGGATGTAAACCCAATGACTATTAGAGATCACTCCTCGGGGTGTGCCCGACCCCCGAGCATCTTTAGGGCACGCATTTCCCTGAAATTACAAAAGAATGTTATTCTTACTATCTGCTTTTCTTCTTGCTAAACATCTCTATACCCCATTAAATAACCATGTTTAGGCAAACGTTTTGTTCCAAAATGCGTCAAAACAACTAAAGCGTCATAGACAAAATAAAGCCCGATAGGTATCCAAAGAAGGAAGCCATCACCAGAGAAAAAGCCAAAGGAAAGGCTTGATCATCCCCAAGAGGATCCTTGCCTACTCCATAGGCAAAACAAAAAAGATCACCTCACGACTCAGCGGCATCACCACATGAGTCATCAAGCACACTCATGCAAGAGTCTCCGCTTCATTCCCCAAAGGAGAATAAGGACTACACAAAAGTCCATCAAAGAAAACGGAGTCAAATCCTCCAAATCACCAGGGGGCAACAAAAAAAGAAAGAAAAGAAAAACTTTCATTCCCCAATAAAGGCCATAACGAAAAAAGGCCAAATAAAAATCTCCAAATAGAAGCATATCAAGAAAAGTCTACAAAAAGACAAAAAGAAGAAAAATCTCTTCATCCAGCTCAAATAAGAGCTTCACAAAGCCAGGAGCCAGGACTCCATCATCAAATTTGGATCCCCAGGAAACCGACAGACTCCTCGATGAATCCCAAAAAGAAAAAGAAGAAAATCTCTTCGTCCCGCTCAATAAAGGGCTTCGTAAAAGACCAGGAGCTCAAGACTCCACCATCATGAAAAATCAAATCAAGGATTAGATCCCCCAAGAAAAGAAAAATTCCTCAGGGATCACCCAAAAAGAAAAGAAAAAATATCTTTTCATCCAAAGAAAAAAACCAATGTGCATAAAAGGCGCACATACAAACCCATTCCCCAGCAGGAATAAGAGCATAGGCAAAACTAGCTCGAACAACAGCATCCAACAAGGAGTCAAAAACTCCATTCCCCCCTAGGGGGCAAGTCAAAATAGATCTCCGGGAAAACAATCAAATCCCCAGCGGATCACCAAAAAGAAAATCCCCAGCGAGCCTACAAGCAAAGGAAAAACTACAAATTCATATCCTTAGGGAGTTAACCATCTAGAACACCCAATATGAATATCCCCAGTGAAAGGCAAAACCTTCACTCCCAAGAATGCCTATGTCTACTCAGAGGCAAGCAAAGAGCCGATATCCCCAAGAAACGGGAAATCAACCTATGCAAGAGGCAATACAAGCACAAAGCTTTCAAAAGAACATCAGCCTATTCAGAGGCGAAAAACAACAAGTAAAAAACCTTCACCACTATTGAAGCATCTGCCTAATCAAGAGGCACAATAAAAAAATCAACAAATCCCCAGGAGATCCCTGCCTAAAATAAGAGGCAACCAACAAGGAATCTCCGGCAAAGCTGGATGGCTAAAAGAAAAGCCAAAACAAAAAAATCCCCGGTAAAACCGGATGACTAAAAAAAGAAAAGTCAAGAAAGAAAATCAATCTGTTAGATATTGTTTAGATATTATTTAATATTGTTAAGATATTGTTAGATATTAACCATAATATCTAACAATATCTTCTGTTTATTCTGTTACTTTCAGTTACTCTTTTAGTTGTATCTCTCTACTATAAATAGACTACCCTATGTGTGATTTATACATAAGGGAGATTAATCCCAAACTCTATTTCTTCTATATTCAACATGGTATCAGAGCCAAAGCCTAACATCTTTCCGGTTATTGTCATGGGCCAAAAGTTGCCCTTTAGTTGGGTCAAAAGTACCCTTTGTCTGGTCCGGCGGGCTTCGTTGGAGGGGGTGTGTTGAAAGTCCCTCATCGCCTACCTCATATCATTTGGTATGGTTTAAATACATGTTAGGCTACTCCACATATTGCCAATTGGTTTTATGTTGGAACCTTAACAGTTAGGTCATCCAAGTCTTGCCAAGTTACAGCAGCTTGTCCCTGCTTTATCTAAGTTGTCTAGTTTGGCATGTGAGTCGTGTCAATTAGGCAAGCATAGTCGTACTTCCTTTCCTCGTAGTGTCACACGTGGTGCTTCGTCCCCTTTTGCCGTGGTTCACTCTGACATTTGGGGACCTAGCCGCGTTAAGTCTACTTTAGGTTTTCAATACTTTGTTACTTTCATTGATGATTATTCCAGATGTACTTGGTTATTTTTAATGAAAAATCGTTCTGAAGTATTTGATATCTTTCAATCTTTTTTTAATGAAATACAAACTCAGTTCGGTGTTTCTATTAGAGTTTTGCGCAGTGATAATGGTCGTGAATATCTTTCTCATTCTTTTAAACAATTTTTGGCTTCTCATGGTATTTTGCATCAAACTTCTTGTGCTTATACACCTCAACAAAATGGTGTAGCTGAACGTAAAAATAGACATCTTATTGAAACAACTCGCACTCTTTTAATTCATGGAGAGGTTCCTCAGCATTTTTGGGGTGATGCTCTTCTTACCTGCATGTTATCTCGTTAATCGCATGCCATCTTCGGTTTTAGATAATAAAATACCTCATTCTATTTTATTTCCTCATGAACCACTTCATCCCTTACCTCTAAGAGTTTTCGTGTCTACATGTTTTGTTCATAATTTCAGCTTCTGGTCTTGACAAACTTTCTCCTAGATCACATAAATGTGTTTTCTTAGGGTTTACACGATCACAAAAAGGATACAAATGTTTTTCTCCTTCTCTTAACCGTTATTTTGTGTCTCGCAGATGTCACCTTTGATGAGTTCTCTTTTTATTTTAAAAGTCAATCTTCACCTCTCGTCTCCATCCAATCTTGTCAACACTCCTAGTACATTTAATGTTCCCGTTGTTTGTGACCCTCTAACCGTGTCTTATTCACCATTAGTTTCGCTCCGCAGTCGCCTTCTTCTTCATCGCCTCTTCGATTTATAGTTGCCCAAACCAATCACAACCACCACCATGTGACTCCACTCAAGTGCCAACTACTCGTCTCCTCCGGATGTGACACCCGAGTCCGACCTTCCCATTGCCCTCCGAAAAGGTATCCGTTCTACACGTAATCCCTCTCCCCATTATATTGGTTTGAGTTATCATCGATCGTCATTACCTTTTTATACATGTCTTTCCTCTCTTTCGTCTCGTGACCATTCCAAAAACTGTCCATGAAGCTTTAGCCCATCCTGGTTGGCGTCAGGCCATGTTAGATGAATTAAGTGCTCTTCATAATAGTGGAACTTGGGAATTGGTCTCGTTACCGTCTGGAAAATCTGTTGTTGGTTGCAGGTGGGTGTTTGCTATCACAGCTTGGACCTCGATGGTACTATTGATCGCCTCAAAGCTCGTCTTGTGGCCAAAGGTTATACTCAAATTTTTGGGTTGGATTATGGAGATACCTTTTCCCCGTGGCAAAGATGACTTCGTTCGTTTATTTATCGCCATGGCCACTCTTCAACAATGGCCTCTTTATCAACTAGATGTTAAAAATGCTTTCCTCAATGGTGATTTGCAAGAAGAAATCTATATGGAGCAACCTCCTGGGTTTGTTGCTCAGGGGAGTCTTCTCGGGATGGTATGTCGTCTTCGCAAATCCCTATATGGCCTAAAATAGTCTCCTAGGGCTTGGTTTGGAAAGTTTAGCAATGTTGTTCGACAATTTGGTATGACTCGGTGTGAAGCAGATCATTCTGTCTTTTATCGACACTCGAGTGCTGGATGTGTTTACTTGATAGTATATGTTGATGACATCGTTCTTACAGGTAGTGACAGCCATGGCATCTCTCGGTTGAAACAACATCTCTCGTCACCATTTTCGGACCAAAGATCTTGGCAAACTTAGATATTTCTTGGGTATTGAGGTGGCACAGTCCAATGATGGTATTGTTATATCTCGGAGGAAGTATGCCATAGATATTTTGGAGGAAACTGGGTTGATGAGTTCAAAGTCTCGTTGATACACCCATGGATCCCAATACTAAACTTCTACCAAATCGGGGGAGCCTATATCCGATCCCGAGCAAGATAGAAGATTGGTTGGAAAATTGAATTATCTTACAGTTACTCGTCCCGACATTTCCTTTGCGATCAGTGTGGTAAGCCAATTTCTTAATTCCCCATGTGAAGATCATTGGAATGCGATCATTCGTATCTTAAAGTATATTAAAGGATCTCCTGGAAAAGGATTGTTATATGATTCTAATAACCATACAAGAGTTGTTTGCTACTCGGATGCCGATTGGGCGGATCTCCTTCGGATAGAAGATCTACATCTGGATATTGTGTCTCCATTGGTGGTAACTTGGTCTCATGGAAAAGTAAGAAACAAAGTGTCGTGGCAAGATCTAGTGCGTAAGCGGAATATAGAGCTATGGCCTCACCGCTTGTGAACTTGTTTGGCTCAAGCAATTGCTTAGAGAGTTACAATTTGGAGATGTCACTCAAATGTCACTTGTGTGTGACAATCAGGCCGCTCTTCATATTAGTTCTAATCCCGTCTTTCATGAGAGGACCAAACACATTGAGATTGACTCGTCATTTCATTCGAGAAAAGATTATGTCCGGAGACATCAAGACCGAGTTTGTTAACTCAAGTGATCAGTTAGCAGATATTTTTACTAAATCTTTACTGGGTCCTAGAATTGATTATATTTGTAACAAGCTTGGCACATACGATTTGTATGCTCCAGCTTTGAGGGGGAGTGTTAGATATTGTTTAGATATTATTTAATATTGTTAAGATATTGTTAGATATTAACCATAATATCTAACAATATCTTCTGTTTATTCTGTTACTTTCAGTTACTCTTTTAGTTGTATCTCTCTACTATAAATAGACTACCCTATGTGTGATTTATACATAAGGGAGATTAATCCCAAACTCTATTTCTTCTATATTCAACACAATCACTCCCCATGGAATAGGCGCATGATCAAAGACAATAAGCCACCAACACATCTCCAAAAACCGGATGAGGGTTTGTACTCATCAAAAGATTGACTGCCAAAAAGAGAATCCTAAGAGCCTTGCAAAACGGGGCTCGTCAGAGAGTTTAGCAAACGCGAACTCAAACATAATGGGGGAAAGTACCCACAAAAATCTAGCAAATACAGACTCGAACCGGGTGGGGGTTTGTACTCACAAGAGCCTTACAAAAGAAGGTTCGGATCAGATGAGGGTTCATTCTCATCAAACCAGATAGGGGTTGGTACCTATCAAAACGATTCATCATCCAAAGGATTGGCTACCTCACCGAAGGAGCATCCTACAAACCGAAGGATCGGCTTCCTCACCAAAGGAGCATCCTGCACACCGAAGGATCGGCTACCTCACCGAAGGAGCATCCTGTAGATCAAAGGATTGGCTACCTCACCGAAGGAGCATCCTACAAACCGAAGGATTGGCTTCCTCACCAAAGGAGCATCCTGCACACCGAAGGATCGGTTGCCTCACCGAAGGAGCATCCTCGTAGATCGAAGGATTGGCTACCTCACCGAAGGAGCATCCTACAAATCGAAGAATCGGCTTTCTCACCAAAGGAGCATCCTGCACACCGAAGGATCGGCTACCTCACCGAAGGAGCATCCCGTAGATCAAAGGATTAGCTACCTCACCGAAGGAGCATCCTACAAACCGAAGGATCGGCTTCCTCACCGAAGGATCGGCTACCTCACCGAAGGAGCATCCCGTAAATCAAAGGATTGGCTACCTCACCGAAGGAGCATCCTACAAATCGAAGGATCGGCTTCCTCACCGAAGGAGCATCCTGTAGACCGAAGGATCGGCTACCTCACCGAAGGAGCATCCTGTAGACCGAAGGATCGGCTACCTCACCAAAGGAGCATCCTGCAGACCGAAGGATCAGCTACCTCTCCAAAGGAGCATCCTGCAAACCGAAGGATCGGCCACCTCATCGAAGGAGCATCCTACAAATCGAAGGATCGACTACCTCTCCGAAGGAGCATCCTAAGGCTTCACACTCGTCAGCTACGGGGTCAGCTACCGCATCGAAGGAGCATCCCAAAGCTACGAAATTCATACTCATCAACCACAAGATCAGCTACCGCATCGAAAGGAGCATCCTGGAAGTTCATATTCATCATCCGGAGGATCAGCAAGGAGCAGCATCCGAAGGATGACCGGGCAAAAGGGTTAACTCCTTCCCCTACCAACTAATTTTTCGGCATATCAAGCCAACAAGTTAGCTAGGCAGGTGAAGGGGGGGCAGCTGTAGACCCCTAATTTTGCCCGACCTCTCAATAAAAGCTAGGGAAACGTCACACGAAGATAAAGATCGCCCAACTTATCAATAAACACCAAGAAGACCTCCTACAATCACACGGAGTTCATCCAATTCCTCGACAAAGGCCAAAGAGACCTCCTATAAACAAAGATAAAAGTTCGTCCGGCATCTCAATAAGGGTCAAAAAGACTTCCCATATAAAGATAAAGCTTCAGGGGACATCTATCGGCATCAAACAATGTCCAAAAATAGCAAGGAAAGCTTCCTGGGGTCCCAGAACACAAAAACTGGACAAAACAGGTCGAGACCACCGTCCCAAAGTTGGGACGGCCGTCCCAACTATCCTGGGACAAGTGAGACGCGCGTCCCACATGTGGGATGGCCGTCCCACTTCCCAGGGGGTCCCAGCCTGTGTAAAAAATGCATTTGGGACGGCCGTCCCGACCCAGACGACCGTCCCAGATGTGTCAGGCAGCGAAAACTATAAATAGGAGGCTCATTTGCTCATTTTCCACACCCCAGACAACTCCAAGACTTGTCTTCTTCTCTCCCTCCTTCGAATGATCTCTCTGATTGCCTTTAATAGGTAACAATCAGTTAAGGAATTTGTATTCCGGCATTCGATTCTTCTAGAAAATTTGAGTCGAGTCGAGTTTATTCGAGAGGAGAGTCTTTGTAGAGTGAAGGATTGCCGCAAAGCGTCCTCTGTATAAAAGACTTATAATATAAAGCTTGCTTCGGAGGTTCTTCTCAATTCTCTTCCCTTTTATTGCTTTATTTACTGCTTTCTGTATGCAATGTAGATAAAACCATGTAGATAGCCATATTTAAATACTGTACGAATAAAATAGGGTAATAGCGTAATTTCTTGTAATCTTTACTTAAATGAATTAATCCGTCATAGGGAACCCGAAAAGGGCGTTGTGGGGTGCTAATACCTTCCCCACACGTAACTAACTTCCTTACCCGACTCTGGTTATAATGGCCAAGTTTGGTTTTTATTAAAATCAATGCCTTTTTCTCCTTTTCCAATGTTTATGGTCAAAACATTGGTGGCGACTCCAAAAGAACCCTTTTCGAAAACCTTGCTTCTATTAGAGGATAGTTCAGCGTTGAGCGCCTCGGAAGCAATGAACATATTTTTAACAAAAACGCGAGTCTCAACCATCTTTTCGTGACCGCTCGCATTAAACGTTCGAGATGTCCCTGGACGTCGGAATGGACGACGGCGACAGGGACCATTCTCCCCGGACATGCAAAGGCTACTAATAAAGAAAGCTCAATAAATATAGCCTTACTAAGAAGAAATCAAGGCCATTGATTTGGATGCAAGGGAAAAAGGAACAAGTATTGATACCCAAATCACTGATAACGTCAAAGATGGGTCAACACAAAAATTAAGGGAGTATATGGACGCATGTGCATGGTCTTACCATGACATGCCAAGACATCAGAATCCAACATCATGAGTCCTCTCCCTACCAACCTAAGATGAAGGGTACAGTAGAGGCAACCAATTAGAACATCGGGAAGACCATCCAGAAAATGGTCAAAACCTATAAAGATTGGCATGAAATATCGCCTTTTGCCCTTCATGATTATCAAAGTTTCATACGATCCTCCATGGGAGCCACTCCATTTTTCCTCATACATGGCATGGAGGTCGTACTCCCAAAAGAGGTCAAGATACCTTCCTTGACGAGTTACCATGGAAGCAAAACTAACAAAAACTTAGTGGATCCAAAGTCGATGCAATCACTCAAACCTAATCGGAGAAGAACGGTTAGACGCCATATGTCGAGGACAAGCCCACCAAAAGAAGATCAAAGGGCTTATGACAAAACAAGGTCAACCCCCATATTTACCATGAGGGGCAATTTAATGGGAAACAAATCGCTTCCGGTCCAAAAGGGCAAAATCGGAAAATGGGCAGCAAATTATGAGGGACCCTTTGTGGTCAAGTGAGCATTCTCAGGAGGAGCTCTTATCCTCACCAACATGGATGGAGAAGAACTTCAACACCCGGTCAACTCTGATACGGTGAAGAAATATTATGCTTGAAGGGCATTGCTCATGACCCGCCAGGATGAAAACACACAAAGGGCATCCGGGGAAAAAGTTAGGATCCACTCACCTCATGTCCTAGGCAAAATTTAGGGGCTTTTCCAAAAAAAAAAAAAAAAAAGAAAGAAAGAAAGAAAAATCCCCTAAGGAGCAATGGTTACCTTAGCCGAAAACCACAAGGCGACTAAGGTAACACCCTTCCAAAAGCAAGCAGCCTTGTATAGTCTTCACCCCGGGCTCGAGCATCTCAACTAAGGCAATTAGGAGAACCAGGGGGGCAAATATCATAAGACATGATTGTTGAAGCCCATACAATGTAGCCAACTTGGGTCAAACGTTCTTCTAAATTCCATTTGTAATCCTTCTGTGAAAATAATAAAGCTTTGCTCATACATATCAATAAAACTCTCATTCATTTCACTTCTCTTGACCAGTTTATGAAATTGCCTCTACATTGATAAATCATAAATATGTCCAAAGTCATTTTGTCAGGGTCTTTTCGTGCATCATAAACAAGGAAGAATTGAAAAAGAAAAAGAAAAATTAAGGCAGCCCGCTAGATTGAAAACCCCAAAAGGGCGGTTTAGGCAAAAGTTATGGCTTAACTAAAAAATGAATAAAAAAGGGAGTCCATCAGCATAATCGTGAAAGTACAACAGGAGAATACCAGTCACTTTTCTAAGATGCATCTCATAAAAGGATAGATTGCATTTAGGACATCCACCCACAAATAGTCGCACAAAACGACTCTGTCAAAATAGAAAATAAATTTTTTTGCAAATAAATAACAAAAAACTAAAGACATTCATGCATGTAAGGAGACTAGCTCCATGTTTGTGTTTGAAAACAGGAAGCACTCAAAACAAGCCTCCAAATAATGCTCTCCCTCAAGAAAACAGAGTAAGTTGCCAACAACTTCAGAGCAAAATAAAAGCTTCCAAGAACCAGAGCTCCAGCTACCATCCTTCTACCCAGAAAAAGAAGACACAAATAAGAAGTCTCCAAACTTTGCTCTCTCTCCCTCAAAAAGAAGAGCGAGTTGTCATCATCTAATAACTCAGAGGAAATAAGAGCTTCCAGAAGTCAAGGCTCCAATCGCTATCCTTCTACCCAATAAAGGAAGGGCATAATCAACAACGGAAAGCCGATGGAAAAAGGCTTAGTCATGCTCAAGCAAATCATTGCCTACCCCCAGAGGCAAACCAAAATAAGTCCACACAGCTCAACATCACCCCCACCTAAGTCATCGAACACACTCACCCAAGGTCTCCTCTACACTCCTCAATGGAGAATAAAGACTTCAAGAGCCCGTCATCATCAACAATCAAAAGAGCCCAATCTCCATACCATCAAGGGTTCAACAAAAAGAAGAAGAGAAAAGAGAAATCTTCATCCCTAACAAATGCCCAAGAAGAAAAGGCCATGACAATGGAAGGCCAATAAACCCCCAAGCGGATCTGCCTACTCAAAGGCAAAACAACGCAAACCAAAGGTCTGCACTTCCGATGAAGTATCTGCCTACCCATAGGCATCACCAATAAAAGCCCAAACTCCCAATGGATTCCAGCCTACCTGAGAGGCATTCATCAAGAATCCCCAGCAGTCAAGAACTGGACGACTAAACAAAAAGCCAAAAGCGAAGAACCCCCGACATACCGGATGACTACCCAAAAGTCAAGAACAACTACTCCCCATGAAACCGGCGCATGATCAGAAACAGTAAGCCGCCACCACCTCTTCAGGAAAGGGAAAGACTTGAAGACAAAGACCTGCACACAGGAAAAATCGGCGCATGATCGGAAATAGTAAGTCGCCACCACCTCTTCAGGAAAGGGAAAGACCTGAAGACGAAGACCTGCACACAAGCAAAACCGGCGCATGATCAGAAACAGTAAGCCACCACCACCTCTTCAGGAAAGGGAAAGACCTGAAGACAAAGACCTGCACACGGGGCAAAACCGGCGCATGATCAAAAATAGTAAGCCGCCACCACCACTTCGGGAAAGGGAAAGACCTAAAGACGAAGACCTGCACACAAGCAAAACCGGCGCATGATCGGAAACAGTAAGCCGCCACCACCACTTCGGGAAAGGGAAAGACCTGAAGACGAAGACCTGCACACAGGCAAAGCCGGCGCATGACCAGAAGCAATAAGCCGCCACCATAGCCAAAGGGTCAGCTATCGCGTCGAAGGAGCATCCTGAGGCATCTAACCTGATGGGGGTTCATACTCATCAACCGAGGGGTCAACTACCGCATCGAAGGAGCATCCCGAAATTCTCTACATGTCAGCCGAAGGGTCAGCTACCGCACCGAAGGAGCATCCTGAAGCCTCACAACATATCGTCCGAAGTGTCAGCCTCCACAGTAAGAGGAGCATCCAGAAGACAACTGGGCAAGAGGGTTAACTCCTTCACCCGCCAATTGACTTGATGTTAGACTTGATGGACATGAAGCTTGTTGATTTTGATGATGATTCAAGAACACAAGACTTAAAGAGTTGAAGACTTGTTTTCTAGTGTAATAACTCTGTTTTGATTAGATTGAGTCTGTTATATTAGAGTTTGAGATAGCCAGTACATAGTCTGCACCTTAGAAGCTTCAAAAAGCTCAATTTTATCAAAGTGCCTCGGCTTTAATCGATTAAATGCTGAAATAATCGATTAAAACAGTGAGAAAAATCATTTTTTGTATCTGCTCACTAGTTTAATCGATTAACACACCTGTTAATCGATTAACAAGCCTGTTAATCGATTAACAGGTCTTTTAATCGATTAAAATAGAGAGTTTTGGGGTTTTGTTGATTTTGGCTCTGTAATAATCGATTAACTCTTGATTTAATCGATTATTTCAGTCAGATTTTGAATTTTAACTTCAAATCAACCCTATTTTCGAAAACCCTATTTCCAAGAACCCTAGTTTCGAAAATCCCAATTCCAAAACCCTAATTTCTCTACTTAAGCTTCTCCTTGGCACTCAAAAATAGAAGAACAACCTTTTTCATACAAAAGTTAAGTGTTGTGAGTGCCAGAGAACTGTTTGTTGCAAGAAAAAGGGGCTTTTGGAACCTGGTGTGGGCTAGAAGCGATAAGAATCACTAAGTGGAGTTCTTAGTGGATTGTGTGATGTGCCGTCTCTAGGGAAAGCTGTTCTTCATCTCTTGTGGATTTTAAGAGAGGTGTTTTCTATACTTTATCTTTTCCATTGTAATTTGTTTGTAACAACAAACTTGATTTTAGTGACAGCGTTAATCCTCTGTTTGAGTGATTAGCAACTGGACGTAGGGTCTTTTGATCCGAACCAGTATAAATCTCCTGTGTAAGATTCTATCTCTTCTCTATTTACATTTACACAGTTTTTTAATCGGTAAAATTTGGGGAAAATTTTGAAAACCTAATTTTTGTTAAGAAACCAATTCACCCCCCTCTTGGTTTTTGTCCGACCACGAGAACATTCCGCTGCGCGATTCTAACAAGTGGTATCAGAGCTTGCTTTGATAGTCATTCAAATTTTTCGAAAATGGCCGGACAAAATCAAACTTTTGCCGAAGGTGCGTCTATCAACAGACCCCCACTTTTTGCGGGTCAAAATTATCCTTTCTGGAAAGTAAGAATGCAAATATTTTTAGAGTCTGTTGATAGAGGCGTTTGGGACGCTATTTTAAACGGTCCATTTGTTCCTAAAGTTACTGAGAACAGTGTTGAAGTTCCCAAACCTTTTTCTAGATGGACTGTAGAAGAAAACAGAAAAGCACAATTTGACGTTAGGGCTAGAAATATAATTTCATCTGCTCTAACCCTTGACGAGTTTTATAGGATTTCTGTGTGTAAAAGTGCTCAGGAAATGTGGGAAATGCTAAGAGTGACCCACGAAGGTACCGACGATGTTAAAAGAGCACGGAAAAATTCTCTAATCCAAGAATACGAGATGTTCCGGATGCAACAAGGCGAAACGATATTTGACGTTCAAAAACGTTTCACTCATATTGTGAACCATCTCACCGGATTAGGTAAAATTTTTGACGTTGATGAATTAAATGTTAAAATCTTAAAATCTTTGGATAGGAAATGGCAACCTAAGGTGACGACTATCTCGGAGTCACAAAATCTTTCCACAATGTCTATGGCGGCACTCTTTGGAAAGCTTAGAGAGCATGAGCTTGAACTTGGAAGGCTAAATGAGGAAGAAGGTCAATTCCAAAAGAAGAACCTAGCCTTCAAAACCGAAATTTCCAAAGGTAAAAATAAAAAGGAAGAAGAAGACTCGGAGAACGATGAAGAAGAATTGAGTCTTATGATTAAGAAGTTCACCAAATTCATGAAAGCTAAAGGAAGGCATCCTTTCAAAGGTAAGGGAAAGGTAAGAGAAAGTACTTCCGTAAATATAAAATGTTATGGTTGTGGTGAAGCAGGGCATGTAAAGACCGAATGCCCAAACAAGAAAAACGATGAAAACAAAGGCAAAAAGGTCTTCAAGAAGAAAGCTTATATTGCTTGGGACAACAGTGATTCAAGTTCGGAATCAAGTGACTCAGAAGTAGAAGCAAATATTTGCTTAATGGCAAATGACAACATATCTTCCGATTTTGAGGTAAGTGATTCCGACTCATCTTCTAGTGATGATGATAATGACCATGATGAACTGCAAAATGCATATAATGAATTATTTAGTGCCTTTAAGAATTTGAAAAATGAATATAAAGTTGTAAAGAAGAATCTAAGTAGATCCGAAAAGGAAATTGACTCTTTAAAAATGAAAATCACATGTTTTGAAGAAAATGAGTTATTAAATACGAAAATTGTATGTTTAGATGAGGATAATGATAAGAACATGGCATGTGCAAATTGTAAAGAACATGAATATGATATAGATATTCTTAACCATTTGTTAGACAAAGCTGAAAAGGAAATAGATGATCTTAAGAAACATGAAATAGTGTTTGCTCAAAATAGTGTAAATCAACAAGTTCCTTTGAAAAAGTCTAAAAGAAAAAATAAAAGAGTATGGGTAGAAAAAGGAACTAGAGCATGTTTTGTAAGTAATGCATCTTATTCTAAAGCTACATCAAAAGCATGTTTTTATTGCATGAAACAAGGTCACACTTCAAATAAATGTAAAATTAAACATTTTGGTGTTCCTAAAGGTAAATATATTTGGGTTCCTATTGTCAAATAATTTATTTGTCTCTAACCCCAAGGACCCAAAAGTTATGGGGACCTAAGTTTACTATGTTCTTGTTTTGTAGGAAACTTCCAAATCTAAGAAGTCTATGTGGTATCTTGATAGTGGATGCTCAAAGCATATGACCGGTGATAAATCAAAATTTGTGAGTTTCAAAGCTAAGGAACAAGGATATGTAACTTATGGGGACAACAACAAAGGGAAAATTCTTGGAATTGGAAATATAGGTGGTGCAAACACCTTGGAGATTAAGGATGTGCTTCTTGTCGATGGACTAAAGCATAATCTCCTTAGCATAAGTCAACTGTGTGACAAAGGATTTAAGGTGATGATGAATATATAAGAGAGGCTCTTGATGAATTGTATTTGGAAGAAAATGAGCCTTCTCAAACACCTGAATTAGCAAAAGAATGGCAATCACCAAGAGGACTCTCAATGGACAATATCATTGGTGATATTTCAAAAGGGGTAAGAACTAGAAACATGACTAACTTTTGTATGTCTGTAGCTTTTGTGTCTCAGATAGAACCCAAAAATGTGGAGGAAGCACTTAAAGATGAACAATGGTGCATAGCTATGCAAGAAGAACTTAACCAATTTGAAAGGAATCAAGTCTGGGAATTAATCCCAAGGGAAGAATCACATCAAGTTATTGGAACCAAATGGGTGTTTAGAAATAAACTTGATGAAGATGGAAATATAACAAAGAATAAAGCCAGACTTGTTGCCAAAGGCTATTGTCAGGAGGAAGGTATAGACTATGATGAAACTTATGCTCCTGTTGCCAGGTTAGAGGCTATACGCCTACTTCTTGCTTATGCATCTTTAATGAAATTTAAATTATATCAAATGGATGTTAAGAGTGCATTTTTGAATGGTTTTATTAAAGAAGAAGTTTATGTGGAGCAACCCCCTGGATTTGAAGATTTTAGTTATCCTAATCATGTTTTTAAATTAAAGAAAGCATTATATGGGTTGAAACAAGCTCCTAGATCTTGGTATGAAAGGCTAAGTAGTTTCCTAACTTCAAATGATTTTTCTAGAGGAAAAATAGATTCTACTTTGTTTATAAAGAAAGTTAAAGAACATATCTTATTGGTCCAGGTATATGTTGATGATATTATTTTTGGATCAACTGATAATTCGTTATGTGTAGAATTTGCTAAGATAATGCAGGGAGAGTTTGAAATGTCTATGATGGGAGAATTGACATTCTTCCTTGGACTACAAATCAAGCAACTTAAAGATGGCATTTTCATCTCTCAAACCAAATACTGCAAAGAGATCCTTAAAAAGTTTGGAATGGACACCTCAAAGGAAGCTAACACACCCATGTGAACTTCATGCTATCTAGACAAGGATGAATCAGGTTTGGAAGTTAATCAATCTATGTATAGAGGTATGATAGGTTCACTGTTATACTTAACTGCTAGTAGACCTGATATTATGCATTATGTTTGTGTGTGTGCTAGATTTCAGGCTTGTCCAAAAGAATCTCACCTAATTGCAGTAAAACATATTTTAAAATATTTAAAAGGAACTACTGGTTTTGGCTTATGGTATCCATCTGATGCTTGTACTAGTTTAATAGGATATTCTGATGCTGATTATGGTGGATGCAAAATTGATAGGAAGAGTATTAGTGGGACATGTCATTTGTTAGGTTCATCCTTAGTATCTTGGCATTCTAAGAAACAGGCATGTGTTGCTTTATCTACCACTGAAGCTGAATATATTGCAGCTGGTAACTGTTGTGCTCAAATTCTGTGGATGAAACAACAGTTAGAAGATTATAGTATATTTCTGAATGACATACCTTTAATGTGTGATAATACGAGTGCAATTAATCTTACTAAGAATCCAGTAATGCACTCTAGGACTAAGCATATAGAAATTAGACATCATTTTTTGAGAGATCATATCAGCAAAGGAAACTGTAAAATAGAGTATGTTGATACAAAGCATCAATTAGCAGATATATTTACTAAGCCTCTACCCAAGGATAGATTTTATGAACTTAGAAGAGACTTAGGGATATTAGAAATAGATTAAATACTGCTTTATTAGACAGTTTTTTGGATGGTTGTGATGTTATAATTCATTGTGTAGGATGTTCATAGTCTATCATGTGTAAAAACCTCAAAAGTTTGATGTACTCTCTGGAATAATCGATTAATTGGAGTTATAATCGATTATTTGCATCCAAAACAACCAAAACATGACATTCCTCTCTAGATTAATCAATTAATTCGCCCATTAATCGATTAAACACAACATTAATCGATTAACTGCACAATTTAATCGATTAAATGGTTCTGATACTGGTTTAATCGATTAATTTGAATTTTAATCGATTAAACTTGGCAAGTTTGGCTTCCTAGCCGTTGCCAACAGATCTTTTGCTCCCTATACACTTTCATATGTCCGTTGGAGTTGCTTGGCTATAAATAGGAACCTCCATTTCACTTCTACTCACTCCTATCTCTTGAATTCAAGCTTTCTTGCCTCATTCTCTCAATCTTGCCCTATTCTAGCAATCTTGTTTTCTTCTATCTACACTTAGCTTCTTAAATCTTCTTGTTACTCTTCTAATCCTTCAATGGCCTCATCTTCTCAGGCAAAAATCCCCACTAGAAGAAGATCTGCACCTTCATCTCATCCCCGTCCTAATTCTGTAGAAGGATGGATCTCTGATGCAGATGACAGACAAGAATTTTTGTCCTATTGGAAGGAACGTGCTATTATTTCTCTTAAGTTCCTTATTGGTGAGCAGTTCATCAGTAGGGGATTCAACTTTCCAAATCTTCTTGAAATTCAAGGAGTTCTCCCTTTCATCCAAATGCAAGGTACGTATTATCCTGACTTAGTTAGGGTATTTTACTCAGAGTTCAAATTTAGAGATCAAATTGCTACCTCTAGAGTAAAGGGAGTAACAATTATTCTTGATGATGATATTTGGGAAAATGTTGCCCACTTTCCTATTAGAGAAGATGCTATTAATGTGTATGGTGAGTTAGATGATTTTGACAGGTTCTTAGCTTATCGTTCTTTTCTGCGAAATCCCTCCATGGAGATTGGGCGTCTCCTTCTTGCTGGACCTTTGAAAAAGGAGGAACGCATGATTTTACATCTACTTGTCTGGATTCTATGTCCTCGGGCTACAAATCATGCTCAATGTTCTTCAATTGATCTTCGTATTATTCATGCCATAATGAATAATGAGCCTTTAGACTGGGGCGTTCTTGTCACCATGACTATGTTAAAAACCAAACGTCATCCCACCTTCAAAATTCCATATGCTCTCCTTGTCTCTCGCATCCTTGAATACAAAGGAGAAAATGTCGAAGGTGAACAAGCTGTAAGGACAAATAACTTGAATCGTATGTTAGACAGCACATTAATCCAACTACAAATGGTGCGCGTCAACGATATTTATGTTCATAAGGATGATGTTCCAAATGAAGGTGACGAAAATGAAGATTCTGATGAAGATATGCCTCCTGCTGCTGAGCTTCCCTCTGATCAAATCCAAAGTGTTGGAACTTCCTCTACTCATCATGAAACCCGACAATCCATGGAAGACATGTTATCTGACATGAATCAGAGAATGCAGTCATTCTTCACTCTTTCTGGAGTACGGCATGAGGAAATTATTCGCCGTATATCTGATGTAGATGATAAAGTGTGCCGTTTAGAAAATCGATTTGATGCACACTTTCATAGTGATGATAGTGAAGAATTTTAAAATTTGTAATTTTTCTCTTATATTGTAATGACTGCTTATCTCTGAAATAAAATGTGGTGTTCTGTTTTTGCTTTGATTGAGGGGGAGTTTTCTTTAAGTTATGCATATTTTGAGGGGGAGCTCTTATGTTTGTCATAGAAGAATTATTTTTTTATTCTAATCAAAATAGGGGGAGAAAATATTTAAAGCCTGATATTATTGTTTTTAAATATTATGTGGTATGTTTAATGTGTTTGTTAGTATGATAGATAAAACAGGTTATTACAAGGCTTTAAAAGATAATTTTGATCATCATCAAAAAGGGGGAGATTGTTGAACATTCAAGGACTTGATGTTAGACTTGATGGACATGAAGCTTGTTGATTTTGATGATGATTCAAGAACACAAGACTTAAAGAGTTGAAGACTTGTTTTCTAGTGTAATAACTCTGTTTTGATTAGATTGAGTCTGTAATATTAGAGTTTGAGATAGCCGGTACATAGTCTGCACCTTAGAAGCTTCAAAAAGCTCAATTTTATCAAAGTGCCTCGGCTTTAATCGATTAAATGCTGAAATAATCGATTAAAACAGTGAGAAAAACCATTTTCTGTATCTGCTCACTGGTTTAATCGATTAACACACCTGTTAATCGATTAACAGGGCTTTTAATCGATTAAAATAGAGAGTTTTGGGGTTTTGTTGATTTTGGCTCTGTAATAATCGATTAACTCTTGATTTAATCGATTATTTCAGTCAGATTTCGAATTTTAACTTCAAATCAACCCTATTTTCGAAAACCCTATTTCCAAGAACCCTAGTTTTGAAAATCCCAATTCCAAAACCCTAATTTCTCTACTTAAGCTTCTCCTTGGCACTCAAAAATAGAAGAACAACCTTTTTCATACAAAAGTTAAGTGTTGTGAGTGCCAGAGAACTGTTTGTTGCAAGAAAAACGGGCTTTTGGAACCTGGTGTGGGCTAGAAGCGATAAGAATCACTAAGTGGAGTTCTTAGTGGATTGTGTGTTGTGCCGTCTCTAGGGAAAGTTGTTCTTCATCTCTTGTGGATTTCAAGAGAGGTGTTTTCTATACTTTATCTTTTCCATTGTAATTTGTTTGTAACAACAAACTTGATTATAGTGACAGCGTTAATCCTCTGTTTAAGTGATTAGCAACTGGACGTAGGGTCTTTTGATCCGAACCAGTATAAATCTCCTGTGTAAGATTCTATCTCTTCTCTATTTACATTTACACAGTTTTTTAATCGGTAAAATTTGGGGAAAATTTTGAAAACCTAATTTTTGTTAAGAAACCAATTCACCCCCCCTCTTGGTTTTTGTCTGACCACGCGAACATTCCGCTGCGCGATTCTAACACTTCACCCGCCAATTGACCTCATGGTATGTTAACCCATGGTCAATCGGTCGGATAAAGGGGGGGCAGCTGTAGACCCCAAATCTTGCCCGACCCCCTAATAAAGCCGAAGATCGCCCGTTTCGAAGATGTTTAAGACTTTATCAAGTCCCTAGTAGCTTGTTCTAGGTTCCATTTAGGATAGGAAGGGTTTTTATAGGCATTAAAAATCGGGAAATCCACTGGAGACAGCAGATGGTCGTCCAGAACAGGCAGATGGTCGTCCAGAACAGGCAGATGGTTGTCCAGAACAGGCAGATGGCCGTCCATGGCAACTTTAAGGCCATGGACGACCGTCCACTTAGCTTGGACGGTCGTCCATGGCCAAAGGTTGTCATGGACAACCGTCCACACTGCATGGACGGCCGTCCATGGCCACTTTTTGCCATGGACGGCCGTCCGCTTTGTCCAGACGGTCGTCCACCTTTTCCAGGCCCGAATCCCTATAAATAGGAGCCTCATTTCTCCGATTTTTCACACCTTTTCCACTCCTCCACTCTCTTGTAAGCTTTTTGGCACTTGAGAGTGACCCTGAGCATTATTCCGGGGTTCGAGGGAGCTTTCTGATTTCCGTTAAGGTTGAAATCGGTTAAGGAAGTCTCTTTTTTAGACATCCGGCCCTCGGTAGAGTGACTTTTCTTTATTTTGCAGGAGGAGCGTGTTTGTAGAGTGTGGGGACTGCCAAAAAGTGTCCTCACATTTTTGAAGAGTTAATATAAAGCTCGCTTCGGAGGTTCCTTCTCTATTCTCTGTCTTTTTTTACTGCTTTCTTTATCGCTTTCTTTATGTGCATTAGATAATAGAGCCATGTAGATATTTAAATTCTGCAAGTAGATCAAATAATAGGGTAAAAATGTAATTTCTTTATGTGTTTATTTTCTAAGTTAGTCCATCATAGGGAACCCGAAAGGGGCGTTGTGGGGTGCTAACACCTTCCCCACACGTAACTAACTCCCTTACCCGACTCTGGTTGTAATGGCCAAAGTTGGTTTTTTTCTAAAACCACTGCCTTCTACTTTTTTTACCTTTTTTAGTGTTTAAGGTTAAAACACTGATGGCGACTCCTCGAACCTATTCGAAAACCTCGCCCTTAAGTCCAGCCCCGTTATCGGACGGCCTAAAGGCGTTGAACCGTTTCTTTCAAAGAAAATGCGAGTCATTTCAAAACCATCGCGTCGCTCCGACCGCCTTTTCTGACAGCGGCGACAGTAGTGGTTATCCGACTTTGCTGGTCGTCGAAGTTTGTTGGTCAAGGTGGTTGACTTGTTTTAATCCTGTCTTTTCTCGCGGTTTTATCTCTTTTTTCTCGCGATTTTGGATTTTGTCTTTTTTCTTGAGCGTACGTCTTTTTACTCTTAGCTTCTTTTGGTTACGCTGACTTTTGGAAGGGATAGCAAAAAGATGTGTGGAATAAAATTTTATTTATAAAAGATTTTATTACAACAGTCCTATTCTATGAGCACTATCCCTAAGAAGGTGGGCTCTCGTCTGGAGACGATCCGTAGGAGGGAAATTGCCGGTACATATGTCTCCGGAATTCTGCTTGATCCCGGACTTCATCGCGGTATTCTTGCTGGAATGTTGCCCAGTCTTGCCTCATTCCCTCCTGATATTGGTATATCGTCTCTAGCCTTGTGTCGAAGGCCTCCTGTCTTAGAGACATATGCTCTTGCCTCACAGACATTTGATCAAATTGCTGGCACAGATCGTAGATGTTACGGTTCACACCAGCAAAGTCGTCTGTGTACTGCTGCTGTTGTTGTTGCTGTTGTTGTTGGAACTCGGGAGATCACGCATTGCCACGATTTCCTAGAGATCCAAAGTGAAATCCAGCGATGGGTGGAGGATCAGCTGGGTCCCGTGGCACAGCAGCATCCCCATGCTTACCAGGATCGACCCGTTGATGGACTCGGGTCGTAGGCTGGAGGTCAGTTCTTCCCGGCCACTGCACCCCCATTTCTCTGCCAGGGGGGTAATGAGGGGGGCCATGAGGACGGCTCCCACTGGCCTACTCCCGAAGTCCTTGAGGGCCTTCAGGAAGAAATAGCCAGGGTTACATCAGTGCCTCTGGCTCATGCAGTAAAGGACGAAGAGGTCGGGGAGTGTTACCTTTTCCTGGCTCTCCTTCCTCCCGTGGATGGTCCCTGCCAGAAGCTTGTGGCAAATGCGGAGGGTCGGGGGGAGTGTTGAGCCCTTCATCAGCGTGGGCAAAGTGGGTGCCCTGGTGAGCTCCTCCCACATCTTGCCGACAGTGAGGTTGGTGGGGCGCACGCAGATGGCCTCCTGGTATTCCCGGGTTAGCACGTCCCCGGGCTGGACAAATCCGATGGACACGTTGAATTCGTCCAGAGTGGTGGTCTGGTACATCCCACCCATAAATTATGTCACCATTTTTGTTGGTGACAGGCCTGGGATCATGGCGGGAGTCTCGACGTAGGAGATGGAGGCAAGAAACTCCAGTACCACCTGAGGGTACACATGGGTGGGAGGAGACTGTAAGAGGAAGCCCCATCCAATGCTGTCAATGTGGGCCCGGACGTCGTCCTCCCACCCAAATTCGACGAGGATGTCGAAGTCCAACTTGAGCATGGGGTGCCATGTGTACCCCTTAACGTGCTCAAGACGAACCTAGTGCGTTGGAGAGAGCTGAGTGGGGTCCTGAGGGACAGGTGCTGAGGAACTGCTAGGGCCAGCAGAACCACTTCTCTTCCTGGTCTGGCTTCCACGGTACATTTTGATGGTAAAGTGCTTGGGAGTGAGAGATCAGAGAGTTGGAGTGCAGAGGAGTTGTGAAGAACCCCCCAAGACCCCTCCCCTATTTATAGGGAAAAAACAAATTTGGGACCGCCGTCTGGGAAGTCGAGACGACACTCTCGATTTTACGCGAGTCGAGACGACCGTCTGGGACCTCGAGACGACGGTCTCGACTTTGGTCTTAAGTGAGACAGTCGTCTTGCCAAGCGGGAGACAATCTCGTTTTTGGCCAAGTCGAGACGGTGGTCTCGTTGGTCGAGACGGCGGTTCCGATTTTCTAGAAACCGAGACGGTGGTCTGGGAATGTCGGACGACCGTCTCGATTTAAAGGGGGTCTTTTTTTTTTTAGAAGAAATAGGACCTGGTTCAAAAACATTTTATGCATGTAATGTTTTCATGTTTGATGTCCTATAATGCTTATTTCAATTAGTTTTCAGAAAGATTTAACTGACGTGTCTTGTAGCGTCGAATGTCCTCTGATTTGCGTTCTCGTGTTTGGTTGTACCATGCCGGACTTCTTGTGACCGAAGGATAACTTGTTTTTCCTTTTTTTCTTTCCTTCTTTTTTTTGTAGAGCACTCTTTGCCATGTGGTGTCCCTTTTTCTCCACTCTAGGGGTTTCAATCCTCTTGTTGACTATACGCCTCCATATTCCCAAATTAATTATTAGAATATTGTTATGAGGGTCAAGAGAAAAGAAGTAAAGAGGTAAATTCAATGGCTAGTGTTTTAGAATGTTAATTTTATTTAGAAAAAGGTTTTGTAAGAGTGGTTGGCCAGGGTTAGGCTTAGGTGTTTAAGATTTTTGTCTAAGCAAGTGTTTCCCCTTTTTTGTACTTGCGCCTTAGTTTTATTTCCATTGCTTTTTATGGCTAGTTGATCTCCTTAGATCGCCCTTCGGGTTTTCGAACTAGGATATCGTGTTTTGGCCCTATCTTTTGTCTAGGTTCTTTCTTTTGGTATTTTTTTTGGGGAATCCTAGCGGACCTTATTTTGTAACCCTAACTTTTGCCTAGGCTACCCTTTATTTTTGTTTGGGTATCCTACTGGGTTGACCCTATCTTTTGCATAGCCCCCTTAGTGGGTTTCCTATCGGGTATTTTGCCATTTTCTTTTGGCCTTTGGCTTCTATGGGCTTTTTTCCTTTTTGTGTATTTATTTTTTGTTCACAATATTGGCGAAGCATGACTTTCTTTATGGTGAGGTAAAGTCTTATTTGGTGCTCCTAATCAACCAGTTTGGCTGTAATGGCAATGGCGAATTTTGGTTATTTGGATGTGCTTTTTATTCTTCTTTTTCTTTTTCCGTTTACTTAGACAAGGTTATTGTGAGGTCTAGTCAGACATAGCAAGAAGAGAAACAGATAGTAAGAAGTATTCTTTATTAATTAATAAGGGAATATGTGCCCTAAAATGCCTGGGGGTCGGGCTAGCCCCGGGGGAATAGTCTCTAACAATCATGGGGTTTACATCCCTTAAATGAAGAAAAGGATCTCCTAATGACTAGGGTAGCTCTTGACGCTTGCACCCCTCCGCTTCGGAAAATTTGCTTGAGTGTGCGGAGGGGAGACTTCCCTTTTCCTTTTTCTGCTCGGCCCTTAGTAGGGTCATATCCTAGGCCATGCTTGAAAGGATTATCTTAGAATTCTGGGGGTTCCCTTATGCCTTGGGAATCTGCCCCCAGTCCTTGGCCAGGATGGTAGCCGTGCTTCATCATCATGCGGGCTATCTTTGTGTTTTTGGGAAGTCTTTCTACGCTGGCAATTTCGAGCGCTTGAAAAGATGTTTCAAGGGCCTCTTCAGCCACATCCACATAAGGTTGGGTGGACAGCCCACTGATCAGGATATCGTCTTCTGCTTGGACTGTGACCAATTTTTCATCCACTATGAACTTAACTTTCTGGTGGAGCATTGAAGGTATTGCCTTAGCGTCATGGATCCAAGGCCTGCCGAGGAGACAACTATATGCTGGAGTAATATCCATTACATGGAAATCGACGTTGAAGATAGTGGGTCCAACTTGGATTGACAAATTAACCTCTCCCACCACTTCTCGTTTTGACCCGTCAAAGGCTCGAACGATAGTATTGCTTGGGCGCAGACGGGTTCCTTGGATAGTTAACTTGTCTAGTGTGCATTTGGGCATTACGTTCAAGGATGACCCGTTATCCACAAGAACTTTGGCGATGAGGTACTCCTTGCACTTGATTGAAATGTGGAAGGGCTTGTTGTGGTTTGATCCCTCGAGGGGAAGTTCTTCCTCTGAGAAGGTGAGGTGATCGCTTGCCATAATGTGACCGACGATCCTCTCAACCTTTTCTTGGGATATGGAGTGAGGTACATGCGCTTCGCTCAAGACCTTCAGCAGGGCGTTTCTGTGCGGTTTCGAGCTCATCATTAGAGATAACAATGTTATCTTTGCAGGTGTGTGATTGAGCTGTTCTATAATGGAATACTCACTTTGCCTTATAAACCAGAGTAATTCTTTTGTCTCCTCCTTGGATTCCTTATTTTCTTTTTCTTCTTCGGTCTTTTTATTTTTTCCTTTATTTTTTGGGACATCTTCTTGTGAGTCCTTGGGGGAGTAGACTCTTCCACTTCTGATCATGCCCCCAATGCCGGCTATATTCGAGATATCCTCTTTTATTGGTGAAGATTCTTGATATCTCCATGGTACAACTTTATTCGATTCGTAGGGGAAAGGACGTTGCATAAATAGTTGCACTGGTGTCCTTGCCCCCTCTTCCTTATTTTTGAGGACCAACGGTCGAGGCTTATTATCCTCTTGCGATGAATCAACCGTTGGGGAAAGCTTGATTAGGAGTGACTTTCTCTCCATTCTTCTAATTTGGAAGACGTGTCAGTTAATCCTTCCTTTTTATTATCTTATTAAGAGTGAAGGAGGGAAAATTAAATATGCAGATTAATGATATGCATGCAAGTAGACAATTGTTGAATAAAGAAAAATTTCATTTATCCGTTGGAAGGTGTACATTCCCCTACTCCATACTACGAAGCAACTTTTGGCAGAAACGGAAAACCATAAAGAAACCCACAAGCGGGTCTTGGTCTCTATGTAATTCCCTTTCAGCTTCCTGGACGTGATGAGCGAGTGCTTTGCTTTGCTTCTGGACTGCCTGGCTCATATCTTCGCTGTACTTTTGAGCCTCTTTAATCTTCGCCTCTTGATGGACGACCAAGGCTTGCAATTCATCGAGTTTTGCAAGGGCTCGGTCCTTTTCTTGTAGTACTTGGCCGTACTGAGCTAGCTCGTCTCTCTCTTTGCAGCGTAGCTCAGCGAGACTTTTGTTGAGTCTCCGATTGGTCTCCCTCTCTTGACGTATTTCTGACCGAGTCTTGGTGAGTTCTTGCAACAATTCCTTGATCGTCTGAGCCTGTTTTGCTGATTCGGCCTCAAGGCGTGCTAATTTGGCGGTTATTTCTTGAAGTTGGCTATCCGAGCTGGTTCTGGCAGCTTTGGATGCTCGGATAGCTTGCTCATTAGAGTTAGCACATTGGTCCTTGAGGCGCTCTATTTCATGATCATTTTTCTTGCATTGCCTTTGCAGACCATCAATGGTGAGGATAGATTCTTGCTCTCTTTCTTCAAGGGTCCTCATCTGGGCTCCCATGATTTCTATCCTTTGGGTCAAGGCATCGACTTGATCTTGCAGCTCTTCACTATTGGCGCTTGTAACGAGTGAGGTGGATGGTTGAGACATCCCTCTTCTTTTTCTCCACACCTCATAGTCACTAGAGACAGCCACTCGAGCTTTTCCTAGCTCTCTGTCTCCCATAAAGACTGGTTTCTCCCATGCTTTTCTCACGGCTAGTGAGTTGGCGATTGTGCATGGGTCTCCGAAGAAACACAGTCCTTCGAGTTCCCCTCGAGAAATTGTAGTTTGAGTCCTCATGAGCTGCCTCATAGCTACTCTAGGTGAGTAGGCTATGCAACCCCTGAGTCCTATCAAGGGTACGTTCGGATAGTCTCCACATCTGATGAGGACTGGACCGGGTCGGAACCAAGGGCAGACCCAGGATAAATTGTTGGCGTCCCATTGTTCCAACTCGTCCTTCCACTCTGAAGTTAAGCGTCGTTGGAGAGGGATTTTGGAGAAGCTCCTCAAAGGGTCGGGGAACATCCCCATGTGACTAGAGGCGTAAAAATGTGTAATGCCCCACACAAAGAGTAGTGAAGAGCAGCAACGAAGTGTTTTTCCTTGCTTCTGGCGGCAGAATTCCACCGAGAGCAAGGTGTCGGCAAGAATTGCAGGCAAGGGACTCTTCGAGTTCACGTCCCAGGCGAAGAAGGCGTCCATGACGGCTTGATCCACTGTGTCGAGGTGGAAGGGAAACAAGATCGTTCTGAATATGATTAAGGCCAGGGTTTTGTTAAAAGCGACCCATTCTGTCCTTTCAGCCAAATCGGACAGATGGTCTTCTAACATTGAGACTTTCCAACCCTGGATGTTCCCTTTTCCTATCAGGGTGGTCTGCCGGAATGGTAGTTGAATGATGGCAGCGACTTGTGCTGCAGGAGTATATGCCCCGTGGCGGATATGGACCCCGGCTAATTTGGGCCATTTCAGCATGATTTCGTACTCCTCCAAGGTGGGCACCATATCAAACTGTGGAAATTCGAAGCATCGCAGACTGGAGTTCCAAAGTGAATTAATACCCTGATGAAAACTTGATCGACACAAATCTTCAGCAGGTCTAGAATCCGTCCATAGGATTTTTCAAAGTCGAAGCAGACCTCTGGTGGCATTATCGTGCAAAGCCGTTCCAATTTCTCAGTATGGTATCGAGGAATGTCCACCTTCTTCAATTGTCTACTAGTCCCCTCCATTTTCTAAAACCAAAATGCATGTCTTATGAAAATGATGCTTATGGAATGAATGTGAGTGTTTATTTTTCTATTTATCATGTTTTGTATGGTATTTGCGTATTTTTTTAAAAATAAACTACCTATATGAATGATTTATGAGTGTAATATTTTTGAACAAGGTCTCATTTATTGTTTTAAACTGAATTTTGTTTTTTATTTTTATTTTTATTTTATAGCCTTTTATCTCTTCTATCGGACTGCGTGACTACTTAGCTTACAAAGAACCTGAAACCAGGCTAGCTAAAAGGCAGATTGTCTGAGATAAAAAAAATGGCTTTATGCGAAAGAATAGTTAGCGTCCCTTATCTCTTTTGTCGGACTGCGTGGCTACTTAGCTTACAAAGAACCTGAAACCAGGCTAACTAAAAGGCAGACTGTCTGAGATAAGGGCGTTTATTGAAAAAATGTTTTTGGTGATTTTTCTGTTGTTTGGTTATGCTATGCAACAGACAAATGCAACAAACAGATGCACACACAATTCGATCATCCACGAACAGGCGAGAAGTCGTTTTAATCACGAGGTAGGGTTTTCCTGCAGAAAAGTGTTTTGGCGAAGGTAGGTTCTAACTATCCTCACCAAGGCTAAGGCCCCCAAGGTGCCCCCATTATAGGGTCCCCACTCTCCAGCCTTCCCACCATGGTTAGCACTAAGGCCATAGTCAATCTTTGTGCCAAAAGAGGAAGGTTATCACCTTGAGTGGTGGTTTCCGATCACACTGGTGGGCACAAGGCCATCACTACAGCGAACCGTACCTGCCACCCACTCCCTATGGATTTCTCACTTGCCCCCGGGTATAGAGGGAACTGTAGTGTGCAAGGGTTTGTGTACAATTTGTATTAAACAATTGCGTAAGTATAAACAGACAACAGTTATTAAAGTCAAGCATTAAAACATGTTACAATACAAGGTAGGGTAAAAGTGTAATTTTCTTGGTTTATTTACTTTAGGCTGGCCCATCACTAAATGGGATCAACTCTCTAGGCTTCCCCAGTGGAGTCGCCATCTGTCGCCGCCATCAAAACGAGGCGGTCGGAGTGACGCGATGGTTTCGACTTTCCAATTTTCGCGTTTTTATGGGTGTGGTTACAACGCCTTTAGGTTGTCTGATAACCGGGTTGAACCTAGGGGTGAGGTTTTCGAAAGGGCGCTCTTGGTTTGTCTGATAACCGGGCTAACCCAAGAACTAATTTTGGAGGGTTCTTCTGGAGTCGCCACCGATGTTTTTACCGGAAACATCGGAAAATGAGTAAAAAGGCGTTGGTTTTTCGAAAAACCAACTTTGGTCATTAGAACCAGAGTTGGGTAAGGGAGTTAGTTACGCGTAAGGGAAGTGTTAGTTCCCTTACGACGCCCCTTTCGGGTTCCCTATGATAGGCCAACTACTTTGAATAAATAAACCGGTGAAAATACGCTTTTACCCTTTATTTGCGGAATTTAAAATTATGACTACATGGCCCTAATATCTATTGCATAATTAAAAATAAAGCGGTAAAGGAGAGAGAGAGAGAGAGTGTAGAAACCTCCGAGGAAAGCTTTCTATTAATTTATTGAAAACTAGGGTGCTTTTTGGCAGCCCTTCACTCTTTACAGCGCCGAAATCTCTCGAAAACACTATAAAAACTCTAAAAAGCTCTCAGAAACTTTGGAAATGCTTCGGAGGGATTCTAGAAAGAGAATTTGAGGAGGTGACTAGAGAGAGAATGGAAGAACTGTGTGAAATGAGGGGAATGACGCGACTATTTATAGGGATTCGCGCCTGTCAGGTTGAGACGGCCATCTCGTCTGACAAGGTTGAGACGGCCGACGACCGTCTCGCCTTGTAGAAATGGTGAGACGGCGGTCCCGAATACGAGATGGCGGTCTCGATCCTAAAAGGTGAAAATCCTTATTTACATGCCGAAAATCCCTCCTATTCTAATATGGGGCCTAATAGTCTCTCCTAATGGCTTCTTAGGCTTCATCCATCTTCAAAAAGGAGGTCTTCTGGTCTTTATTATGAGGCCGGGCAAGATTTGGGGTCTACATCGGACAATCCAAGAACACCTTTTTGAAAACCTCACCCCTAGGTTCAGCCCGGTTATCGGACAACCTAAAGGCGTTGTAACCACACCCATAAAAACGCGAAAATTGGAAAAGTCGGAACCATCGCGTCGCTCCGACCGCCTCTTTTTGACGGCGGCGACAAGTAACTATTAAGGATTACTCTCCCTCTGATCGGGTTTAGTAACTATTAATGATGACACTCGAAATAGAAGGGAAACAATTTAGGGTTAGGTTTTGGAAGGTGGGAGAATTCTTGATAAGATCACAAGATGCAAGTAAGAATCCTAACAGAGAAACAACTCACAAATTGATTCTGAATAATACTACCTTCATTCTGAATTTCCAAAATGTTTAATACAACTTAAGTTTATGAGTTTGTCTCATTTGTAGAAAATAAAGATAAATTAAAATCCTAATATCCCAAGCAAAGTTAAGTTGCCCTGATGGTTTAGTGAAGGCATTATAAGCTTTAGGTCTTGGGTTCAAGTCCACACTGTAGCAAATAATAATAATAATAATAATAATAATAACTAAATCTTCTAGTTGGCCTCCTAGCTCTCCAAGCATTTTATGCTTGTGATAGGTTTAGACTCCTCCATGTTTGAAGCTTTTAATATTTGGATTGGATCTTGGTCTTAATCCTTCTCGTCATAGGCTTGGGATTTTATGTCCACATCAGCATTAGTCCAAGTTCTACTAGGAAGAGTCAGAGGACTCAGTTTCTTCCAATCTCGATCCAGTATTCTTCTTATCTTACCTTTATGTCTTTCATAGAGGATATTTGTAAAACATATGACATTTGTTTAGATTCAAAAGTTGGTTTAGTAACTATTAAGGCTTGATCTCCCTCTGATCGGGTTTATATGTAACCTACCCTTAACTCCAAGAAATTTACTTTTGCCTATGAATGTTTCCTTAAAGACTTAGATATTCTTATTCTATTTACCGATTTTGAACGTGACATGTTATCCATCTTGTGTGTTACTTTAAGTCAACTACATTCTAATAGTTGGGCTTTTTTTAAAGGATTTTCAAATTTTGTGAGATAATATGAACTTGTCTCCTATTGTAAATAAGTTTATGTATTTCTATCAATTGAAACATGGTTAAGAAGTCGTTAGGTATCTCTTAATGGATCTCAGCATGATGGTTTATTTACTGTGTTTTCCTCTTCCTTCAAGTGTTTTAAATTTCGTTTTTTTTAAATAAAATGTTTTTGGGATGCTTCATCTTGAAAACGTTTCCTTAATGCCCTATTTTCCTCTATATTGGCGGGTTCCCCACAAATTAAAGTCTTTACTAGAATATTCGTTATCTCCTGAGGATAAAATGAATATCAAAATCTTGTCAAGTCTTCCTCAACCTATCAAATGTAGGGATATACGATTTGTTTCTCTTGTCAATGAATCGAGAGTTTGGTTCTTGGACAAGATATATGTTTTATATTTTTATTTTGAAAAAAAAAATATGTTTTCAATGGTTGACTAAGTTATGATTTTTCTGTAGATATTATGGGTCCCAAGTTTGACTACAAAAAGAATCATGTCAAGATTTGCGATGGCCCTAATGTCCGGGTTGTTGTTGAGGGAGGTGATCGAGCTCCAAAGAGATTAAATTTAGTGAATCCAACCCTTTTAGCCCTACTCCACTAGCTTTTCCTTGGCCCTAGATTCCTTGTGAAGCTCTTTCTCATTTGTTGACTTGTGTGATTCGTGGAATGAAAGGTCTATTAACTTAGTTTAATCATGTCTCAATTAACAATCCTAGGGTGGATTCAATGTGACACCTACATTAACATATAACTTTGTTCAAATTTGAGATATTTGTTGTTTACCTCTGTTGCAATATACCTTTAGATGGGTTGCATTTAGTGTTCAAGGTATCATTTTTTCAAACAATTATTGCAATTTGTATGCTCCATTTTGAAATGAATCCACTACTTGGTATAGACCGTCTAGTTTGATGCTAATTTCATCTACTCGCTCTTTACAAGCTTCTCCAACTATTCTCCATACTAGGTCTCTTTTTGGATTTTTTTTTTCTTATTTTTGTGTTATATCTCCTTTCAACTCTCCTTTTAATGACTTCCTCTTTTACATGAGCATGATCACAAACTTTATTTACCAAGTCTAACTCGATTATGAGGTTTTCATTATTATGAATTTCTTCAAAACTGTTCTTATTTAAGGATTCTTCACCTATTTCAACTAGTATTATGACATTAGTACCATAAGTTAGACATAAAGGAGTTTCTTGCATTAAGGATTGGACAGTGCAATGATATCCCAGAGTATACTAAAAATCTCTTCGGCCCAACATCCTTTCGCTTGTTTGAGCTCATTTGATATAACCTTATTTGCAACTTCTATTTATCGATTTGTTTAAGGATGTTCTACTAATGATACTAAATGCTTTACTGATAACCCTTCCTATAATTGTTCTAAACTTTTATAAGTGAATTACCTTCTATTATTTGTTATAATAGTGCGTAGAATCCTATGCGTGCATATTATATTTTTCCACATAAAATTTTGTACTTATGGGATCATGACGATGGTTAAAGGTTTTGCTTTGATCCGTGAAATAATTTATTGCAACAATAAAGAATTGTACTTATTCTTTGGTCACAGGGAATGACTTGAGTATATCTATGCACCATTTTTACAAATGACCATGTTGATAATACACTATGTAACTCCTCAAGTGGTGATTTAACTATTAGGCCAAATTTTTGACATATTTGGCACTTCTTTAAAATCTCTTTTGCGTATTTTTTCAAGGTCAACCAATAATATCTGACTCGAAGTATCTGAGTTGCCATAGTTCTAATTCCTGAGTGAACTCTATATATGTCATTACATAATTCATTCATCACATGCTTGACTTGGTCTTGATCTAAGCATTTTAGCAGAGGAGTTGAGAATCCTATTTCAAATAATTATTTGTTATGTAAGTTAAAGAACAATACAATTCTCCTCATTTTTCGAGCTTCATCTAGGTTGCTTTGAGGTTTTTCATTCTGTAAATAATGCATAATGAGAGTCATCCAAGTTGACTTGGCTAGATTGATGTAGAATACATCATCATGATCCTGACTCAGTGCTCTCGATGTTTCTTGTACTAATGTTTTATGCTAACCAGGTTTCTTTATGCTCATGACCTTTAAGAGGACATTAACTAGACCATTCTTCTCTTTGGGTATATGTTTTGTCTCAAATTGTTCAAAACCATTTATTAGATTTTTGTCCATACAAAAATACTTTATGGAGGGCTATTTGGCTTGGAACTCTTCATTGATTTGTCATGTTATGAGCTTTAAATCACTTATGTAGCAAAGCTATTTTACTCTCATTTCTTTTGCAAGTTTTAGACCGATTATTAGTGTTTCACATTCGGTTTGATTATTAGAAGCTAAGAATTTTAATATGAGAGCTTCTTTGAATATTATATCATCAACACCTTCTAAAATGATTCCAGCTTTGCTTCACTTGTTGTTTGAAGAGTCATCTACTGATAAGGTCCATGACTTATATATTTCTCCTCAAGGAGAAAGTTCAATAAGAAAATAGGCTAAAAATTAATCTTTCATTAGACTTCAACTTTCATATGTTATATCAAATTTAAAGAGTTTAATTGTCCATGCTATCACTCTTTCGGCTAACTTAGGCTTTTGTAATTGGGTAGTCTATTTTAACTATTATAGAAACTCTAAAAATATTGTCTCTACCTTCTAGCCAAATTTATTAAGGCTAAAACTAGTTTTTCTAAGGTAGAGTAACTTGTCTATAAAATTCTATTGGTGGAATATACTAGACTTTATCTACTATGTTCTTCACATATTAGTACCAAGCTTAGGACCAAGTTAGAGGTGGCCAAATTTACCAAGAGAGTAGCTCTAGGGATTTGGTTTGTCAAGATAGGTAGGGAGTCAATGTTATTTTTAATTGTTTGAAACACCTTATTGTACCCCTTGTTCCATTCAAATTTCTCAGCTATTTTTAGTAACTTAAATGGTTTTGCCTTCTCGACCAATTTAAGAATGAACTGGACTTGTAAGACTAACTTGCCATTTAATCAATGAACCTCTTCAATATAATGAGAACTTTGCATAGTTGGGATAACCTTACATTTATCCAGGTTTGCCTTTATTCCTTTTTGTGTGATCATAAACCCTAAGCATTTTCCTCCACCTACTCCAAATACACATTTTTCAATATTAAGCCTCATGTTATGCCTTCAAACCTCAACAAAGACGTTTTCTAAATACTTTGGGTGATTAATAACTTTTTTAGATTTGATGACTATGTCACCCATATAAACTTCTATTACGTCACATATTAAATCTTTGAATACTTTGTCCATCAATCTTTAATATGTTGCACCAACATTTTTTAGTCTGAAGGACATTACTTTATAACAAAAGTTAGTTCCCTTTATAATGATGACATTTTTTTTCTCATCAGTGGGTACATAGGTACTTGATTATATCCCGAGTATGCATCAAATAAACTGAGGATCTCCTAACTAGAGATGTTATCTACTTGTCGATCTATACTCAATTTGATAAGTTGTTGTTGACACTATCAACTTAACTATATGAATTTCAGTATTGCTAAGTTAGTAGTCAAAAATTTAGAAAGGGTAAAGCTAACCCAAAGTCATATCCCAACAAATACGAAATTTATTTTTAACAAATTAATTCTTATAAAACCTATATTAAGGGTTAGGAAAACAAAATACAAATAATAAAGATCTAACTAACTAAATACAATTAAAATAAATAAATATGAATGAGATGCAAAATATGCAAAAAATAACATGTCAATATAAATATTCCTAATACTACTATATGGCAAAGATGAATTTTTGGTATGCAATTAACAGTTATCATATCAAAATAAATTAAATAGAAAATAAATAAATCAAATAAAGAAATAAATTGTAAACAAAATAAAAGGCATAAAACAATAATTATGAAATAGGTTGATTCCATTGTTTTTTCAAAATAGGATTCATCATTGGTTTTTTAAAGATTATTGTTCAATTGATTTTTGTTTTAGATTTTCAAATTAAATGTAACTTCTCAATTAATTTTTTGGCGTCCTCACAATTAATCAAAGTAACTTCTCAATTATAATCAAGAACTTTTTAGAGTCATCATAATAAATTTAACCAAATTTCCCTCTTTTCCCTCTTTTATCAAATAGAAAACTAATTAACCAAAGTAACTTCTTGATTAATTGTAATTAAAGTTTTTATTTTAATCAAAGTAACTTCCCAATTATTGGTAAAAACTCATTCAATCATAGGAAAGTTTCTAAAATTAATCAAAGTGATTTCTCAATTAAAAATTGAAAATCCTTTTACTCATGATAGTATACATGTAGATTTAACACTATGCTAACTTGCTACAATGTAAAAATCATTACTTTACTTGATTCAAAGATAAAAGACATAGATAATAATAAATCACAATAATAATCAAAAGAACAAATGATTTATTTCATTCTAACCTCAGAATTCAATTAAGAAATTATAGCATAATCAACCCCAGAGGCTTAACACTCCATGGATGGGGTGGTACACATCATGAATGAATGGTAAAGTGAAAGAATGAGAGAAAAGATGAAAAAGAGAGTGGAAAGAAGGGAAAAGGCATATTTGATGGCTGCTGCACAAAATAAAGGTTGTCAAGCTTTCCCTTTGTGCCACCATTAGGTCTCCTTATATAGGAATTGAGTTTGACCTTTTTTTTCTATAGTTTTTGTTATTGAAATCTTCTTTCTTTTGATGTAATATCCAACAATTATCTTTTAAATAATTTTAATATCTAATTTATCTTTTTGGTTGTTTGAAGATTTAAAAAAATTTGGCCTAATTTGAAAAGATTTGGGAGTTTCTATCTTTTGATATTTTTTAACATAATTAAATAAATAAATATTTAAAAACATCAAATAAAATATCTAAAAATAAATTTGCCTTAAATTATCTTTTATCATAACGATTATTGCATTATCAAATCCCTTTCATTTGAAAAAGATAGAAAAAAATCACGCAGTCCAATTTTTCTTGCCCGTTCTCCCATTTCTCGCTTGGTCAAAGTGAATCCCACTTAGTCAATTTTCTCCTAGCTTGTTGGGCCACTAAATTGTTCGCTAGGCTGATGGGATTCTCGTTGAACAAGTGGAGTTTTTCAGCAAACCCATTTCTTTATTTTTTTTTTCATTCTCTTTTTGTTATCTTCATGTGATGTTTGGGTCGACTTTTTGTGGTTTTGATTATTTGTTATTCTTTGCTTTATCTTAAAGGTGTCATGAAGAATTAATCAATTTATTTTCACACTTCCATAAGCTTATTTTTAGCTACAATTGCACTGACAAACCTTATAGTATCCAAAGCACATTTATGCAACTAAAAAGTTTTTTTAATATGTTTTTTTAACTCATGCTCAATAAGCCCAGCTATAAAAAAATACTCATTAAAACAACATTCTAAAGCACACAAACCAATTAAAAGTTAAGTTTATAAGTTAAATGAATGCATAAATTTGCACTCATCAATAAATAATATCACATATTTTATACACATATTTATAACTTTATTGTATAGTGAATACACTTTGCATATGCTTTACTTTCAATATTAAACTCATTTTTATTTAGTAGTAACAAATTGGGTTCAATGTACATATTTGCTTTAATTTTTCATTTTTATCTAATCTGACAATTGGCCATAACTTTTTCTACAGACATTATTTTTGGTTTATTCAAGTTGTATTATATTCTACATTTCTAGGGATATCAAATGAACATATGATTTGTTAGATTTGGAGTTATGTGCTATTTTCTACAATTTTTAAGTTGAGATAGATTTGCTAAAATTATGTAAATAACCTATGCAAATTTTCTTTTTATTTGTATTAGTTTATCTTTTATAATTAAGCTTGTAAACCTAATTAGAGCTCATATTTAGGCCCACATTTACTTCATATTTAGAGTTTTTGTATAGACTAAAAGTACTTTAAACTCATATCAAGAAATAATTTGTTTAGTTTTCCAGTTTAGAAAGTGTCTCTACATCTTCTCTATTTTTGGTTTCGACGCTTCCTATTCTTCTCTTTTTTGGACCAAATTGGTTCATAGTTTTTTTATCCATGGAGAACTAAATTTTGAGAATCAATTCACGGAATCAAGATCAAACAAACCGAATTGAATTTTGCACCGATCATTTCTTGCTCTGAGTTTGTTCTTCTCTTCTCTAATTTTAGTTTTGCATCTTGAGATTTCAATTTGTAATTCTATTTTTATAATTCGAATTAGGAATCAATTGAATCTTGATTTGATAATCAGATATGAATTATATTGAATGATATTGAGATTTAATTTGTATAATCGATTTAATTGATTAAATGAATCGGTTAATTGTTCAAACTTAGATTGAAATCTTTAGATAACTATGATAAGATGATTGAGAAATGGATTGGTCAATCTTTTTCTTTTGATTTCGATTTCTATCTTTTTGTTTTCTATTTTGTTTTACAATTTTTGTTTTACATTTTTAACCCTCCTCAAATTAACTTTTGCCAAAAAAATATTACGAATTGAATACATTTCAATATGTGTCTTTAAGAAGAATGACCTAGATTTTCACTTTATATTACAAAATCTTTTGAACATACTTAGTATCTTTGATTTCATGAACGACAATGATAATAAAAATAGCCTAAAAATGGAAAACTAAACAAATGATTATTTCTATATGAGTTTAGAGCACTTTTAGTTTATATAAAGACTCTTAAATCTTAAGTAAATGTGGACATAATGTGGGCTTTAATTAGGTCCACAAGCCCAATTACAAAAGATAAGCTAATACAAATAAAAATCAAATTCTCATGGGTTCTTTACAAATTTGTCTTAACTTTTAAAAACTGTAGAAATTAGAAAAAAAAAACTTCAAATCTTGCAAACGATATATTCATTTGATAGCCTGTACAATCTAATGCAACTTGAATCAACCAACAATAATGTCTATAAAAAAAGTTATGAGAAAAACATGAAACAAAGATAAAATTAGCTAAAAATGAAAATAGAGCAAATATGTATATTGAATCAAATTTACTACTATTAACCAAAAATAAGTATAAAAGTGAAAATAAAGCATATGTAAAATGCATTCACTGTACAATAAAGTTATAAATGTGTGTACAAAATATATGCTATCATTTTTTTCACACTTAAGCTTTTGCACTCCCAAGCAAAAGAAAAACTAAATGATGACAGATTTTTCCTCATCAGGTGGGTACATAGGTACTTGATTGTATCTCGAGTATGCATCAAAGAAACTAATGGTCTCATAAGTAGAGATGTTATGTACTAATTGATCTATACTCGGTAAGGGATAAGGATCTTTGGAACAAAATTTGTTTAAGTTAGTATAATCAACGCACATGCATCATTTGCCATTAAAAGTGTTTTACTAACACTACATTTCTTAACCAAGTTATGTATATCACTTCTAGGATGAAGTCGATTTTTAATAGTGTTTCAACTTCTTGTTCTACTATTTTATGTTGTTCTTCTCCTAATTTTTTTTTTAGCTATGTATTTTGTTCCTTGTAAAAATAACAGGTTTATGACACAAAAAGCCTAGACATAACATATTTGTTGCACTCGAAACAAAGTGATCGATATTTTTGTAGAATATTTATTCTACTCATTCTTGGAGATCTCCATTCATGGTTCTCCCAACTCAATTTATTTGTTTAAGTTGGGATCCAAGCTAGAACTCGACAATCAGATCATAAAAAATGGGACGACTATCCTCGTGTTCTTGTTGAGGATCAACATAAACTTTTTCGATATTGTTCTGGTTGTGCAACCTTGGTTTTCTACACGAAGATTCCCCAATGGGTTTTTTTTCCAGCAAATAAGTTTGACTTTTTAGGCTAAGAAGCATTCTTCTTTGGGGTCTGTTAGATATTGTTTAGATATTATTTGATATTGTTAAGATATTGTTAGATATTGTTAACCACAATATCAAACAATATCTTCTGTTTATTCTGTTACTTTCAGTTACTCTTTTAGTTGTATCTCTCTACTATAAATAGACTACCCTATGTGTGATTTATACACAAGGGAGATTAATCTGAAACTCTATTTCTTCTATATTCAACATGGTATCTAGAGCTTAAGGTTATTTTGAAATATTTTTCGCCTTTGACCACTGTTGGAGTCGCCACCACCGCGCGCTATCGTTGTCGGTTAAACTGATCTTTCACATCAGAAAAAAGTTATTTTTGTTACTAGATATTATTTGGTAGTGTGAAAGTGCATGTCTAGGAAGGTTCTGACAAGGAAAGACTTGGTATTTAAGCGTGTCCATTAGTGACCCACCTCTCTTTCCTGGGAACTTACCTGGTGTACTGGTTCACGCTACTATCACTATCGCCTCCGCCGCCTTCACCCTTTATGACTTCTTCCGCTCCTTTTAGTACTTCCAATTCTGTCAATACTGTGTCTTATCCTTCCATCTACTCTAACTATGTTAATATGCACTTATCCATTGACAAGTTAACTAGCCCTAATTATGCCACATGGTCATCAGACGTCAGATTATAGCTTAAGAGTCAGAAGTATCTTGATCATCTTGCCTCAAAAGCACCTACTCTCACTCCTAGTGAGGAAGACCGTTGGGACACCATTGATGCTCAATTATGTGTGGTTCTCAAGGGTACTCTTGATCCTTCGTTAAAACAAATTTTTTCGTTCCTACGAAACATGTGCCAAAATCTGGGAATATGCCAAGTTATTATACACCAATGATACTCAACATCTCTATGATGTTTGTTCTAAATTTGTAGATGTTATTGCCTCTAAACATCAAGATTCTATGACTGATTATATGGGAAAAATTCATGCTCTTTTTCATGAGTTCAATGAGTTATTGCCTCCTTCCCCCGACCCTGCCACCGAGATAGTACAACGATCAAAGTTCTTCATGCTAGGGGGCATTACACGGACTTGTTGATCAATATTCACATATTCGTGATCAGATTTTGGGTTCTCCGGTTGTCCCCACCTTGACATCGACCTGCTCCACTCTTTTGGGTATACCAGCAAAACCCAACCCTGACACACCTGCTTCTGCTAATGATTCTTCTGCATTGGTATCTCATCATGATGACCGAACTCGCCCTCGCAAACAGGGAAAAGGGCATCCTAATTGTGATCATTGAGGCAAGGTAGGTCACAAGATTGACCAGTGTTATGCATTACATGAGTGTGAACATTGTGGCAAGTTAGGTCACAAGATTGATAAGTATTATGCATTACATGGTCATCCTCCTCGATCTGCTGCAGTTGCTCAGACTGATCTTTCCCCACCCTAAGGATCCTCCTTCTCTATTTCATCAGACACACCTGCTATGTTCAACAAATTTCTCAAATGGTATAAGGATCTACAGTCTTCTATTTCCACTGTGTTTGTCGCACACACAGGTACATCTTTTGCTGGTCTGACCCAATCTTCTTTTGGTCCTTGGGTTTTTTATTCAGGAGTCACTGATCATATTACTGGTAACAAATCTTTGCTCTCCTCTTTATCCTCTCTTGATCCTTTACCTTCTGTTACACTGGCTGATGGCTCTAGAGTATCATCTCATTGTGTTGGAACGGTTAAACTTTTCCCTTCTTTAACCATTGATAATATTTTTTATGTCCCTAGGTCTCCTTTTAGCCTGTTATCCATCAGTCGTCTAACTCGTTCTCTTGATTGTGTTGTTTCTTTTACCAACAATTCTGTGTGTTTACAGGACCGGAGTTCGAAACAGGTGATTGACACAGGATGTGAGTCTCGTGGTCTTTCTCATCTTCGTCCCTTTACACATGTTGGTGCAGTTATAGAGTCTCCCTCTCTTCTCCATGCTCAGTTAGGTCATCCAAGTCTTGTCAAGTTACGGCAACTTGTCCTTGCCTTATCTAAGTTGTCTAGTTTGGCATGTGAGTCGTGTCAATTAGGCAAGCATAGTCGTACTTCCTTTCCTCGTAGTGTCACACGCAGTGCTTCGTCCCCTTTTGCCGTGGTTCACTCTGACATTTGGGGACCTAGCCGCGTTAAGTCTACTTTAGGTTTTCAATACTTTGTTACTTTCATTGATGATTATTCCAAATGCACTTGGTTATTTTTGATGAAAAATCGTTCTGAATTATTTCATATATTTCAAACTTTTTTCAATGAAATTCAAACTCAGTTTGGTGTTTCTATTAAAGTTTTGCGCAGTGATAATGTTCGTGAATATCTTTCTTATTCTTTTAAACAATTCATGGCTTCTCATGGTATTTTGCATCAAAATTCTTGTGCTTATACACCTCAACAAAATGGTGTAGCTGAACATAAAAATAGACATCTTATTGAAATAACTCGCACGCTTTTAATTCATGGAGAGGTTCCTCAGCATTTTTGGGGTGATGCTCTTCTTACTGCATGTTATCTCGTTAATCGCATGTCATCTTCAGTTTTAAATAATAAAATACCTCATTCCATTTTATTCCCTCGTGAACCACTTCATCCCTTACCTCTAAGAGTTTTTGGGTCTACATGTTTTGTTTATAATTTCAGTTCTGATCTTGACAAGTTTTCTCCTAGATCACATAAATGTGTTTTCTTAGGGTTTACAAGATCACAAAAAGGATACAAATGTTTTTCTCCTTCTCTTAACCGTTATTTTGTGTCTGCAGATATCACCTTTGATAAGTTCTCTTTTTATTTTAAAAGTCAATCTTCACCTCTATCTCCATCCAATCTTGTCACACACTCCTAGTACATTTAATGTTCCTGTTGTTTGTGAACCTCTAACTGTGTCTTCTTCACCATTAGCTTTTGCTCTGTAGTCAGCTTCTTCTTCACTGCCTCTTCAGGTTTATAGTTGTCAAAACCAATCACAACCACCACCATGTGACTCTACTCAAGTGCCAACTACTCTGTCTCCTCCATATGTGACACCTGAGTCTGACCTTCCCATTGCCCTCCGAAAAGGTATCTGTTCTATACATAATCTCTCTCCCCATTATATTGGTTTGAGTTATCCTCGACTGTCATTACCTTTTTATACATGTCTTTCCTCTCTTTCTTCTGTGACCATTCCAAAAGCTGTCTGTGAAGCTTTAGCCCATCCTGGTTGGCGTCAGGCCATGTTAGATGAACTAAGTGCTCTTCATAATAGTGGAACTTGGGAATTGGTCTCGTTACCGTCTGAGAAATCTGTTGTTGGTTGCAGGTGGGTGTTTGCTATCAAAGTTGGACCTGATGGTACTATTGATCGCCTCAAAGCTTGTCTTATGTCCAAAGGTTATACTCAAATTTTTGGGTTGGATTATGGAGATACCTTTTCCCCCATGGCAAAGATGAATTTTGTTCGTTTATTTATCGCCATGGCTGCTCTTCAACAATGGCCTCTTTATCAACTAGATATTAAAAATGCTTTCCTCAATGGTGATTTGCAAGAAGAAATCTATATGGAGTAACCTCTTGGGTTTGTTGCTCAGGGGGAGTCTTCTGGGATAGTATGTCATCTTCGCAAATCTCTATATGGCCTAAAACAGTCTCCTAGGGCCTAGTTTGGAAAGTTTAGCAAGGTTGTTCAACAATTTGGTATGTCGCGGTGTGAAGCAGATCACTCTATCTTTTATCTACACTCAAGTGCTGGATGTGTTTATTTGATAGTATATGTTGATGACATCGTTCTTACAAGTAGTGACAACCATGACATCTCTCAGTTGAAACAACATCTCTGTCACCATTTTCAGACCAAAGATCTTGGCAAACTTAGATATTTCTTGGGTATTGAGGTGGCACAGTCCAATGATGGTATTGTTATATCTCAGAGGAAGTATGCCATGGATATTTTGGAGGAAACTGGATTGATGAATTCAAAGTCTATTGATACACCCATGGATCCCAATACTAAACTTCTACCAAATCAGGGGGAGCTTATACCTGATCCTGAGCAGTATAGAAGATTGGTTGGAAAATTGAATTATCTTACAGTTACTCGTCTTGACATTTCCTTTGCAGTCAATGTGGTAAGCCAATTTCTTAATTCCCCATGTGAAGATAATTGGAATGCGGTCATTCGTATCTTAAAGTATATTAAAAGATATCTTGGAAAAGGATTGTTATATGGTTCTAATAACCATACAAGAGTTGTTTGCTACTCAGATGCTGATTGGGCAGGATCTCCTTCGAATAGAAGATCTACATCTGGATATTGTGTCTCCATTGGTGGTAACTTGGTCTCATGGAAAAGTAAGAAACAGAATGTTGTGGCAAGATCTAGTACAGAAGCAGAATATAGAGCTATGGCCTCAACTGCCTGTGAACTTGTTTGGCTCAAACAATTGCTTAGAGATTTACAATTTGGAGATGTCACTCAAATATCACTTGTGTGTGACAATCAGGTTGCTCTTCATATTAGTTTTAATCCTGTCTTACATGAGAGGACCAAACACATTGAGATTGACTGTCATTTCATTCGAGAAAAGATTATGTTTGAAGACATCAAGACTGAGTTTGTTAACTCAAGTGATCAGTTAGCAGATATTTTTACTAAATCTTTACGGGGTCCTAGAATTGATTATATTTGTAACAAGCTTGGCACATACGATTTATATGCTCCAGCTTGAGGGGGAGTGTTAGATATTGTTTAGATATTATTTGATATTGTTAATATATTGTTAACCACAATATCAAATAATATCTTCTGTTTATTCTGTTACTTTCAGTTACTCTTTTAGTTGTATCTCTCTACTATAAATAGACTACCCTATGTGTGATTTATACACAAGGGAGATTAATCTCAAACTCTATTTCTTCTATATTCAACAGGGTCTAATTTGATGTTGCAGCATGTCCTCCTAATATAAACATAATGGCTCCAAGTTGATTTAGGGTGTTCTACCCTATGAGAATATTATAAGATATGTTTGCCTTTATCAATATATACCTTATCAAGATACTCCTACCTTCCTCACTAGTACTAAAGGTAGTTAGCATATCCATGTGCCCACAAGTATGAACTTGCTCGTTAAAAAAATTCAACAAGAGGATCAGGATAAGATTGGATCAAATCATGTAGTATGCCCATTTTTAGAAAGGTGGACCAGTATATATGTCGAACTTCCTTGATCAACCAATATCTTTTTAACTCCCCAATTGACAATGTAAAACGCAACCACCATGGAATCATCTTGCTTGAGGTCATTTTTGAGTTAAACTCGTACTTTCACCTCTTGCAAATTCGTTTGAAATTGTATTAATCATATTCATTACTTGTCCCTCTTTATTCAGTGCGCTATGTGGATGAACAATCAATTGATTATTTGCCTCAGGATGATTATGTCCTTATCCTCGACCACCAAAACTTCCTCGACCTCAGTCACATAAACTTTAAGAGTTTTCTTGTCTATAACCTTAGATAAATTGGTTTAGAGAGCCAACTCAGATAAGATATTCTATAATGTATTAGAGCTTTTAGTAATTCTTAGTGCTTTTTGCAATTCTCAGTGGTGTGACCATAGTTTTGATGTCAAGTGCATTGCCTTGATCGATCTGCATTTGGGGGTGTTGATATTGGTTATAGTAACTTGATGAGTTCCAAATTGTATGATTCTCATAGGACGACTTCAATACTAACATTAAGGAGTGTGAATTTCCTTTCTTCATGCCTATCATCCCTTTTGAACTCTTGTTCAAGTTATATCTTTGGGATGGACCCTCCCTCTCTTAGTCTCTTATTTTTCTAATCTTAATATTTTCCTCCAGTTGTATGAACCTTGAGGCCCTAACTCTGAGCTCTTCTAACAAGTTCAAATAGTCCATGTGTAGCTTATCCAAGAATGGTCCTCACCTTAATCCCCCTATCATAGAGTAAATGATTAGATTAGGGAAAATGTTATAAATGGTGAGACTCACCTCATTAAAATGTTTTATGAATTTTCTTAAGGACTATCTCCGCTCTTGAAGGGTAAGGGAGGTTGACTAATGTGGTCTAGTGGTTGCAATTTTAGCTTGAAATTTTTGAGTCAAACTCTCAAATGATTTTATTAATCCGACAATTAGGTCATAAAATTGCTTAAGTGTTGTTCCTTTCAAAGTCATAGAAAAATCCTACATAAGAAATAATTGCTCTCACCAAATATACTAATTTATGTTAGATAGTACCGAATATGCTCATCTAGGTTCGTTCCTCCTTCAAATTGTTTCCATTGTAGGGACTTTCTACTCAATAGGTAATGATTTTGCTAGAATTTTGAGAGTGAAGGGTTTTCTAGGCTTCAACTTAGATTACTTATGAACATTATGAGAGTTGGCTTTCTTCACACTTGCTTCGGGCTTGGCTCAAGTATTTCTTCCATTAAACTCGCCTTTAATGTGAACATTTTCTTTAAAGAATGGTGATTGGTACCACAATTGAGATTGATATCGTGATGGGATGTAATATCTTGGAAGAGAACTTTTCAGCACACACAATTGTTTTTTCACTTCTTTATTTTGCCTTCTAAAGACATTCATCTCTTCTCTGTGCTTTTACTAGATTCTTTGAAGTTTTGCATGGACATTCGTCTTGATCTTTCTTTACCTTCACTGATATGAGATTTTAGGTTATTGATAATATCTTTAATATTCTTATTGTTGTTTGACAGAAAGATCATTAATCATTTGAATATTGTTTGAGATATGTTTTATTGGGTCCTACAATGGACATCAAATATTTTTGCTAGAAAATTATAATAATAAATTATGAAAAAAAATCACTCAATGAGCTCAAACAAATCAGTCTTAATCACAAATACTTTTAAATTTATGTGATCAAGCTCTTCTAAATGCTAAAAATTGTGAAAAATTCACTTGCAAAAGATACTTTTATATTTAAGCTAGTATGAAAATAAAAATTTAGTGACAACAAATAAAGAATAAACTTATTATAGAAAAAATTACAATAAATTTTGTTAAAATTGTAATTTTTTTTATGATCTTAAAAATTAACACTAGTACATTAATAATATTTTTAATATTAAATTTACTTTTTAAATTTTTTAATTAGTGTCTAAAAGGATAAAATAGAAGTTTATAAGCTGATAATTAAAAAGATTGTACATTATCATCTACGTTTTCTTATATGATAAATGTGTTGATAATGTTAAATATATTTTTATTGAAAATTTATAAATAAATTCATCCAAAAAAAGCATGGATTGGCATATGTCTTCTCTGAATTAGGGTATTCAAGATGAATGTTCTATAAATATTAGCAGTGAAAATAACATTAAATGCATTTTATTAGATACTTCTAAATGACTAAAAAAATACAATTATTTATTAAATAAATTTTATTATTTCCATATAGTAAATATTTTTAATTTTCTTGATTAATAAGCTAAGGCATGGTAGCATTTGCTTAAATTGGATTTCCGTACATATTTGTGGCCAGAGAAAAGACCTTTTATTACTCTGCTTTTGTCTGTCCATGGCCTTTCTAGTTTCTAGTGTTTCCATTAGCTAAATCTGGATTTAGAAATGACCTAAAGTTGTACGGAAAAGGCACAGGACTTGGAACATTCAAGAAGATTGGCACTACCAAAAAAACACTTCTAAAAATACTATGTCGTTTAGCTGCTGAGTCATTTTTCATTGAACACTAGGGCACAATTTGGGTCTGACATGCAACATTAAAGGTCACTAATTAACTGTACACATCACTTCCCTAACATCATAATAAGCAACGTGAAAGAATGGGTTGAATCGAGAAGAGAGTCCGTCACAAATTCACCGTGTAAATGCATCCACACACTGCACTATGGTAAGAGGTATCATGGAGTATAAGTTGTCCACTTGCACCCAAGAAGTCATGAATTCACAAACACAAAAGGACCAAGTTGCATGTATTATGCATCTGTGTGGCTCTTATATACTGTGCAGAAGCTTATGCAATCTGCCATAAAAGACGTGCACTACCTTGTCTCATGATCAAGTATTAATGGCAAATAGACGAGTCAGTTCATTGTTGCAGATGCAATTAATGAAACAGATGCTATCCAGGACTGCTGCGAATAATCGTTCACCCTAATGCTGAATGTGCCAAAACCCTGAAAATAGTGTTAAAAAATCAACAGATATAGCTCTCCTTATATAACTTCTCACCTTTTTTTTTTACTATACAATGCACCATCACTACTCACTTAAAATGAAATATTAAAATCCATAAACATCATCCACCAATTTTACACTCATTTTCAAATTTACTAGAAGACATAGACTAATGGAGATAATGTATAAATCTTCCTTTTTGGTGGAATAATAATAATATAATAATCCGTTTTATGATGCCCATCTAACCGTTGGTATACTATTACACCAATCCATATTGATTGGCCTTCCAAACTGATATTGCAGTAGTGATTTATTAGATTATGTTTGAACTTATGAACTTCTGCAACGTACAAACTTCTCACCATTAACGTAAACTTAACTGTTTTTTCGCCATTAGTTTTTTACATAGACATGACACTGATAACAGTGACTCTATACATTTGTAAATGTCTATTTCACCTCTCAAATTGCAAACATTACCAATTTACTACAAGCAATGGCAAACAATTAAGTACAAAACAACATGCCTTAGTAGAGGTCAAATCAGCAAAGATTAATAAACTGACTGATTGTGCCATATTCCCTTAATGTTTTCATACTACTGCATTAGTGGTCAGACAAGGATGACAGGAGACATCAATTATACTGTACCAAGATTAGTTTTCAGACATACACAATGCTATACCAAGATTAGTTTTCAGACATACACAATGTTTGTCCCGAAATCACTCTTCAAAATCCGTTGCTGGAGGCAAACCTTGTGAACAATATAGGACATAAGATTTGGTCGTGTGGTGATTGATACAGGGTAATAAAATCTTCTTTCCTGCCTTTTTTCATTCTCTTATGTCTGCGTGGTTTTAGGTTCTCTTCGCACAATTCTAGAACTTCTTTGATAAGTTGAAAGCTTTTATCCTTTTAAAAAAAAAACATAACTAATAGTATTTTTCTTTAAAATTATTATAAATGTTTAGTACATACATTATCTCATCAATGTCTTGACCGCGACATTCTTTATCACTTTTGAAACGAGATTTGTTTGTTGTGTTTTGTATTACACTCCGTTAAAATAACAGTAATAAAATTGTAAGTGTAGTGGTAAAATTACTATGAATTTATTCTCTATTTTCTCTCATTTTTTTCTACATTTATTTAAAAATAAAAAAATAATCTCTTTTGCATAATATACCTACTCCCCACTTATGAATACATGTTTGGGACAAAACAAGAGAATTTAATATCATTAATAATTTATATTATTCAATATCACGAATAAACTTATTACTTGGTAACATATATATGAAAAAGATTCCTAAATATTCAATTGAGTGTTAAAATCATATTATTTATTATTTAAAACAATTCGATAAAAATCTCAACACAATTATTTATATATAATATTATATTCTCTTTTTATATTTATATATTATTATATTATTATTCTCTTTATATTGACTTACAAGATGTATATCATGTTTTTTTCACATTTAATTTGTATTGAATGTACGGTACATGCTTTATAGTCCAAGTATAATGCCCACTCGTTTAAACATGCATCCGAACTCTCATGTTTAATTTGGTCCTAAGCTTCCTTTATGATACATTTGTATCTATTTCTAAAATTTTTTATGATGATTATTTTAAATTTTTTATATCGATTTTACAATCAACATAAATCCCAACAATATAAAAAATATAATTTCCTATGTAGATATAATAAAATGTCGATTTTTAATATAATCGTTATAGAAAGTTTTGTGTTAATTTTTTTTTATATAGTTATATTTTTTACAAATATTTTATCAAACAATTTCAATATAACAAAAAATTTTGAAAATTAAATATAAAATGTAAATAATTTGAATTAAGTTGGATAAAAAATCATTCACTAAAGAAAAAAATTCATAATAATTATTGTAATCTGATATATATTAGAACACTCTATTAAACCAAATCATCAAATACAAACTAATATAGAAAAATGAAATAATGTTTCCATATATGACCTTTGTTGTATATGAAGAAGAAGCAAGATTGTAAGTAGTGGTGCAAGCATGAGAAAGAGACAAAAGTAGATGAATGTGACGAAGAGACAATGAAACAAAAGAAATGAGAAGTTGAATGAAGTTCTTTTACGTGAAAAGGAAAAAAAATGAAAAATGAGAAAGATGAAGAGGATAAAAGGAATGTGAAAAATATGTATCTTGACACTTTTTATGACAGAGCAATTTTGAACCGTTATAGCAAGTAGTTTTCATGGTGGTTCAATTTTGAATATCATAGAAAATGATTCATATTTAAAATTGGCAAAGTTATTTTTTATATTGGTTCAATTTTTAATCGACATAGAAAGTGACCCATTTAAAATTGACAAAGTCATTTTCTATGTTGGTTCAAATTTAAACTGTCATAAAAAATAAATTTAATTACATAATTATTACCGTCCAGTTTATTATGACGGATGAATTAAAACCGTCATAATAAGTCATCATAAAATGTTATTTTTATATTAGTGTAAAAGATAATATTACCCTTATTATTACTTTTATGTGTTTTGATATTTTGAAGCGTTCTAAATTGATCAATATGGAAAAAAATATATGTAAATAATAGTTTTCATATATTCATAATTCAAGAATATTATTACACATAATAAAGATTTTAAAATTTATGATTATCACATAAATTATAATAGAGATACTAATTTTAATACATAAAAGATCCAAAAAAAATAAAAATATGTTATTCAATCTTTTTATTTGGACTTATCTCTTAACTTTTTTTCTTGCTCATAATTTGTCTTCATAGTTAAAACTAATATTTTTAAAATCGGATCAGTCAGTAAACCTACGAAGACTTGGATTCAGGATTTTAAGATTTAATTGGGGTTTAACTAAGGTCTAATCAAATTTAATAAAATAATATTTTTATAATATAATAAATTTATAAATAATAATATTTTTATAAAAGAAAGAAATATAATAAAGGTTATAAATATAGAATATATTAGAGAATATAAGATGAATAATTATTAAAATAAGAAGAAAAAACGAAAAAATAACTATTATTTAAATTTGGTATAATTAATATGAGATAAAAAAACTAAAATATATTATATCATTTATAAAAAAAATATTAAAAAAGTGATCTTTAATTTTTATTTTTTTACCAAAATCGATTCGACAAAAATCCCAACCTATTTTTCCAGTTTCTACGGTTTTATCTAGATTTAATTAAAATCTGGTTATTTTAAAACAACAAAATGGTTTCTAAACTGGTTGAAGCTGAGTCGATCCGATCCGGTTTTCAAAATAGTGACTCATACTAATGATGTGTTTGGATTAGAAGATGAATTTGAGGAAGTAGAAAAAGATAGATTTGTTAAACAAATGGCATCTAGAGGGGGGTGAATAGATGCACAAATTAAAATAATGTCAAATTAAAAATTTATTTGTGAGACAATAATTTGTTTGAACACAGATAAAGCGGAAACGATAATATAATCAGGAAAAGAGATAAGAGAAAGAGAAGAGCACACAGAGATTTATACTGGTTCAAGTATAGCCACCCTACATCCAGTTCCTAGTCAACTCTTAACACAAGAGTGACTCCCAATTCACTATCTTTCAAATTTAGTTTACAAATTACAATCAACTTAGCAAAAGAACGAGTAAAAAGTAAACTAATTAAAAAGACAATCACCTCCTTAGAAACTCACTAAGGATGAACACCTTCCTAGAATTCCACTAGGGATGAACACCTCCTCTGAACAAATCAAAGGATGAAAAATACCTCCTTAGAATCCTACTAAGGATGAACACCTCCCTAGAATCACACTAGGGATGAAAACCTCATTTGAACAAATCAAAGGATGAAACCTCCTTAGAATTTCACTAAGGATGAATACCTCCCTAGAATCACACTAGGATGAAAAACACCTCATTTTCCACCAATACAAAAAGGATGAAGGTAATAAAAATAAGAACAGTCACACCTGGATAATGGAGACAACAAATTGTAGAAGTCTGTAGAATGTCAATCTCCAAGAACAAGTGTGATTAACAATGAAAGCACATAAGGTAGTAGAGAAGAGGGTTTTCTCAAAAGGTGTAAAATATTTTTTTTGCCTTGCTCAGAATTCTTTTTCTCAAAACTGATTGAATGTAAATTGTATTTTCGAATTCTGTAATTGTGTGTGTTTGATTTTTCATCAAAACTTAATTAAATAGAAAAATAACATCAGAAAATGGTCGTTGGACATTAATAATATCATAGAGAAAATCAGAATGTATTCAAAAACATTTATTCTTTAAAACGGATATATTTTTCAAATTTGAATTGTCATAATTGATTATATTACCAGTATAATCAATTATAATAGAGAAAATCATTTTTCCATCTCTGATGCATCATAATTGATTATGACAGAGAAAAATATCATGTTATGAATTTTATCACACTTGTGCTTTGGAGGCTTATGCATAATATTACTTCATCAACTTGTACCTTCATATCCAGTATTCTAAGACTCTATTTAGTCTTCACGAATCATCTTGGGCTTGCTTGAATCATCATCTTTATCAAAAACATATATTGAGCATGTAGGAAAATGTTTCACATTGTCACCAACGTCATAAATTTAGTTTGTCATTAATTCATCTTGAATGGTGTTGACTTGAATGTAGTTGACTTGAATCATCATCAAAATCATCTCTTGGAAATGTGGGGACATTTCCATCAATCTCCCCCTCATTGCTTTCAAGATTTTATGTGGAAAAAGGATGTTAGATTAAGAGAAATATGCTAAGAAATGTAGAGAAATGAGAAAAAAATTTATACAAGTTTGTGAGTGATTTGATTGATATAAATGATAAAAAAATATTTTAATAAAAAATAACTAAATTTTAATTAAATAAAATTTATTATTATTAATATAATTTAAAATGTTATAATTATTTTATTTATTTTAATTTAATTATTAATATGATTATTATTATTATAATTTATTATTATTAAAATAATAATAATTATTTATATATTATATATAATATAACATAGACTTTTTGTATATTTCTTATCATCAACTTGATGAAGAATTTTTTGTTGGGAATGGACAAATTTTTTTACCTCGAAAAATTAACTTTATTTGCAAATCTATCCTACTCGACTTTCGATAGTCTAATCCAAATATACGTTAAGTAACTTTAATTATCAGAAATAAAACCTTATTAGTCAACTTTCATCAAGATGATTATTGTCATTTTTTAAAATAACTTTCTATAATAATCAATATATTCTTTTATTTTATTAAATCACATTTTGATTCATCATTATATTTTACATTAGTCACATAATTAAATTTATTTATTTATTAATTCTAACATTCTTTACTTATATGATGCCATAACACTCTTTCATTTAATAATTACATAAATCATAATATGTATTAAAAGAACTTATATAAATTGGTTTCATCATTAATTATAATTAAGGATACATAAATAACAAGAGTCATAACAGTTATATGTTATTTAATCAATATATTTCCTTTTCCTTAACATGAATATATAATGAGAAGTTCATAATAGATTTAAATATAATGTCATCTCCATTAACAATAACAATTATTTTCTTCATAATAACATGCATATACATAAAATATAAAACATAAATTTCATAAATTTATATGTTAATCAACTTAAAGTGTCAAATAAACATTAATAACAAAATTAACATTCAACATCCACTAGTAAACATAATGTTCATGGTGAGTAAACACTTTGGGTGGTAACCCTTTTGTTAAAGGGCTAACAATCATAAGACCAATACTAATATGTTTTATTGACACTATGTTTTTTAACTTCTTCTTTAATGACAAAGTATTTCAATTTCATATGTTTAGCATATTTGGAATACTTATTTTTAGAAAATAAGACAACTGCAAAATTATCACAATAAATTTTCAGCGGCTTGACAATATTGTCAACTACTCTAAGTCTTGAAATAATATTTTGCAACCAATTAGCTTGAATTATGGCCTTAAAGCATGCCACAAATTCAACGTACATGATGGATACGACAATTATTGATTGCTTCATACTTTTTCATGAGAATGTTCCTCTTACTAAAAGATATACATAATAAAATGTAGACTTTCTTGTATCCATACAACCAACAAAATTTGAATTTTTATATCCAATCACCTCAAGGTGATATAAATAAGCATGTAATTATTTGTCACTTGTAAGTATCTTAAGATTTTCTTTGCAGTTTTCCAATAACCTAATTTTGGATTACTTTGGTATCTACCAAACATATCAACTACAAAACAAATATTTGACCTCATACATGTTTGAGCATACATAAAACTCTTAATAACAATGTTTTCATTCCAAAGCATTCTTTTGGATATTGCATAAGACTAAATTTATCTCATTTTTGTATTAGAACAGGAGATGCTGAACATTTATATATTCTGAATCTCTCAAAAACTTTATTAATATATGCTTTATAAGATAAACCTAACAGTATTTCTGATCTATCACGGAATATTTCTATTCCTATCACATAATATGTCTCACCCATATATTTCATTTCAAAGTTGATAAAACAAAATTTCTTAGTCTCACTTAATAAACCAAGATCATTAGTTGCAAGCAAAATATCATCAATATATAAAATAAAAAATATAAATTTGCTCCCACTAACTTTAAATATATACATCGATTGAACTTAAATCTAAAAGACACAATAGTATCATTGAACATAAGATACCACTTGTCGATAAGTCTATTTAAGTCCATATATTGATTTCTTAAGTTTACATATCATGTGTTCCTATCCTTTTTTTAATGAACCACACTAATTGGTTCATATAAACATCTTCTTCTATATTCTCATTCAGAAAGGTTGTTTTAGCATTCATTTGATACAACTTAAGATCATAACGAGCTATTAATGTTATGATAATTCTAAAAGAAAATTCCTTAACCTACAAAAGGCATTATGTAACATCCAATAGTCATCCAACAAAATCTCATGAGCCCTTTCAAGTAATTTCTTGAATGTTGATCTCAAACAAGAAATAGTTCATTTACAATGTAGCTCACGAATTTGTAAGCCCGTAGATAGGTATATTAGTTTCTTGATTTTAACATTATCATTTATTTCTATTCCTTCTTCTTATAAAGGTCGTGAAGAACAAATGTTGGAAAAAGAGTTATAAAAATTGAACTTCTTGCCATAGAAAAGAACCATACATGAGATATAACTCCTTGTCTCTCATCTATTAAACCTTTAGGGAGCAAGTTTTTATTCTTTATCAAGCTACAATCAGATGACTCTATTTATTGTTAAAAGACTTGACTAGATGTTTTTGGAAATAAACAAGAATATGATATCAACTATATGATGAAACATTTATTCTAGTCACCAAGATTATCACTTCATACACTATCTTTGCTCTTGTTGCATCATAATTTTGTTCATTACATCAAATGGATGTAAAAAATATTTTTCTGCACAATGATACCAACCAAGGATGATCTTTCCATCAAACTCCGCGATAGTATGCCTAAAGTTTTTCCAAATATGATTTACAAATTGAGTTCATATTTCATTGATATTATTTTTCCCTATTGAATTTCTCTCAACACTCAACAAGATCTTTTGATGTAAACAATAGTAAGTAATTATGATCCCTATAAATAATTTATGTTGTACATAAGCTTTCTTGGTGTAGATAGGTCAAACACATAATAGATATTGGTATCCATTTACAAATATATTATTATTATTATTATTATTATTAAAAAAAAATAAACTAGGTACTTCACTCAAATTGTCAATTTTTTTTGAAAAGATAAACAAACACCCTAAAATCCCTTTGTATCACCAAAATCTAACTCTCCAAGTTTTCCACTGACACCCTCTCTAATTTCCCAACAAACCCAATAGAACAAAAATAGAAATAAAAAAAAATCATTAATTTTTCACAACCATTCACCCAATTCAATTCTTCTTACAAGAAAATTAGGCTTAAAAATAAGACAGGAAATGGGGAACCCACCAATTATCCCACCTCCACCGTTCCCTTACCACCAAACCAACTACCCAGAACCTGTAACATTCATAGCTAGTTGTCTTAATGAAAAGGCGGTTAATGTGTAAATTTATGCAGGATAATGTAAACATAACACGGTAACATGTTTTTTCCTTGTTTCTCACTCAAAATGTGAAGAAACACAATCATGAAGACCCACCATTCCATATTCCAAGTCAACATGAGTTATGTCAACAAAACATATTTAACCTCTCAAACCCAAAATAATTCATCCACTTCAATAATAATATTATGTTTACCATACCCAATGTTAATCTCAACTAAACATGTCTTAAGGTACCTATTAATTAAAAAATATAACTTGTATAGTCACCAAATATTAATGCACTTGAGGTGAAAAATAATTAAAAATAAAAATATATAATAATAATAATAATAATAATAATAATAATAATAAAGAATAATATGATAAAATTATAATAAAACCAAGAAGCATATGACTTAATTTAAAATCATCATGTGAATATAAAATATTTATTTTTGTTTATTTTTTAAAATCATCATAGGCTTTGATATAAAATTTTAAAAATTGTATTGTTTTTTACAATTTTATATTTTCTAAAACTAATTTTATCATAAGTTTAGAATACGATAAACAAATATTTTAGCTTATGTAGTTTAATTCCATATTATTTTGGTAAGTTAATTAGAAAACATTTATATTAAAAAAAATATTGGTTATTTGGACTGTGAAAATTTTTATTTGAAACATAAGGAAGGAAGAAAAAAAAAAGTAGAAGAAAATAAAGTAATAAAAAAGGAACTTATTGGGACTAAAATTCAACGATATACGACAAAGGAATATATATATATATATATATATATATATATATATATATATATATATATATTCATTTATGAATTAATTTTTTATTTTATTTATTTAGTTTTTACATTGCTACTTCTGATTTTGTGATGGTTATAGAATTCTTGGGACTAAAACATCAAAATTGCACAAGTCGCCGTAAAGTATCACTTTGATTTATTTATTTTCTACAAATTAAAATATTTTGTCATCATACAATTATTTTTTTACTTTTATTATAATAATTCCAAAATTAGTATTTTTACATAATATAATTTATTAAAATTAATATGTTTTTTAAAATACAATACACCGTAATTTATATATTTAATGGAGCTCAACCGCAACAAGACAAGAGATTTCAAGCACATTTTTAATCCATGTGTAAGAGTACTAAAATAGACTAGTTTATCTTATTTTTATCTATTTGATTTTCCACTTAATAAAATTGAGACGGAACAAATTAATTTGTTATAATTAGGATCAACTATAAATATTAATTTATTTTACACACACACACAGATATATATATATATATATATATATATATATATATATATATATATATATATATTAAAATATATTTTTAATGTTATAAATATTTTATAAATTTTTATTAAATAAATTACTAAACTTATCATATTTATATGAAAATATTATTTATAATCCATTTTTTTTGTCACGTAAATATGAAAAATAAAAAATAAAAAGGAAAGGGAGAAAAAAAGAAATGGCAAAAGAAAATAAAAATAGTTAAGGAAATTGGGAACTCAGTTCCAATTAGGGTTTTAAGAGCTTAAATCAACCCATAGATTATGATGCAGTGGAGTGAAAGGGAAATGTTACTGCGTTATCTCGCCGTCATTCGCCACTTTTCCACAGCGGCGGTGCCTGTACGTGCGGCCGCTAGTTCCGGCGCCGTTGCAGATACGCTGGGGCGGAGGCTTCTGAGCCTTGTGTACCCGAAGCGTAGTGCCGTTGTTGCCATCAATAAATGGAAGGAAGAGGGTCACGCGCTACCCGGCAAATATCACCTCAATCGCATTGTTCGAGAGCTTCGCAAGGAAAAGCGCTACAAACACGCACTCGAGGTTGGTTCATCTTCCCTTGGACTCTCTGATCAATGTTAGCTGTAACTTACTAATTATTGAATCCTGAATCGTGAGAGAATACACTAGTGGCTTTCCTTTGGTTATTGTACTGGAAAAGCTGCTTGGTTACTGTAAGAATGTTGAATTTTGTAATAATAATAATTTTAAGTTACATGTTATTGCGTGTTTGGATTGACGATTTTAGTGCGTGTTTTGGTCTTAGTTGAATGTTTTCTTGTCTTGTTGAAATTGATGTTGAATTAAAACAACTTCGAATAGTTTTTACTTTGAGTTTTATTGTTAACTTATTTTCAGAATAAATTTTAACCTAACTCAAATTTCCAAAATCATTTCAGTCAAAATTAATTTTGTATACACCCGCTTAAACACACGCTTGGTTGATTGTTATAAAAGTTTTTTAACTGAATGCATGGATTTGTTACATTATTCAGTGCAGCAATTGGGTTTTTATTTTGTTAATAGACCCTGCTAGTGGAAGAGTGAGTGAAAAAGATGTTCCAACAATATTTGTTGGATCCCGCTTACTTGCAATTACAAATGCCCCAACCAAGCGGTTTAGGCTTGTGGGACTCACTGGAGTGCTTTTTACTGTCTTAGAATGTAAAAGGGTTGATCCTTTTTGTGTGTGTCTGCGAATGCAGGTATGTGAATGGATGACCTTGCAGAAAGATATCAAGCTGGTGCATGGTGACTATGCTCTACATTTGGACTTGATAACTAAAGTTCGGGGTTTAACTAGTGCAGAAAAGTTCTTTGAGGATCTTCCTGATCGAATAAGAGGCCAGAAAACCTGCTCCGCCCTTCTCCATACCTATGTCCAAAATAATTTGGTTGACAAAGCTGAGGCCCTCATGTTGAAAATGTCAGAATGTGACTTCTTGAGATTTCCTCTTCCTTATAATCACATGTTATCTCTCTACATATCGAATGGACAGCTAGAAAAGGTTCCTAAAATTATTCAGGAATTAAAGATGAAAACTTCCCCAGATGTTGTCACTTTCAATTTATGGTTAACTGCTTGTGCCTCGCAGAATGATGATGAAACAGCAGAAAGAGTATTTCTTGAGTTAAAGAAGTCAAAGATAGATCCGGACTGGGTAACATACAGTATATTGACCAATTTGTACATAAAAATGGCTAGCCTTGACAAAGCCGGAGCTACTGTGAAAGAGATGGAGAATAGAATCTCGAGGAAAACTCGAGTTGCATATTCCTCTCTTCTTAGCTTGCACACAAACATGGGTAATAAAGATGACGTTAATCGAATATGGCAGAAAATGAAAGCCTCCTTTCGCAAAATGAATGATAATGAGTATATTTGCATGATATCCTCACTGGTGAAGCTTGGAGATATTGCTGGAGCTGAGGATCTTTATATGGAATGGGAGTATGTTTCCGGGACCAATGATGTCAGAGTTCCAAACCTACTTCTTTCTTCCTACATTAACCAAAACCAGATGGAATTGGCTGAAAAATTTTGTGATCAAATCGTGCAAAAGGGTGTCATTCCTTGTTACACTACATGGGAGCTATTTACATGGGGGTATTTGAAAAGGAAAGATGTGGAAAATTTTCTCGATTATTTTAGTAAAGCTATTTCTTGTGGGAAAAAATGGAATCCGAATAAACGGTTAGTACAGGAAGCATTCAAAATCATTGAGGAGCAAGCTCATACTCAAGGAGCAGAGCAGTTGTTGGTTATCCTTAGGAATGCTGGTCATGTGAATACTAATATATATAATCTATATCTCAAAGTTTATGCAACAGCTGGTAAAATGCCTCTCATTGTCGCAGAGAGGATGAGAAAGGACAATGTTAAGTTGGATGAAGAGACTCACAAACTATTGGATCTAACCAGTAAAATGTGTGTGTGAGGTTTCAAGGATTTTGTCCTAATCTAAGCACCGAATAAAGGAGTCTTACGTACTGTTTGGCTTGTAAGATAGTATAGGTCGTAGCTTAATGTGAGCTCTATTTGATATGCAGTGCATGGAAAGCGGCACATTTTTTTTTCTGTTAAAAGGCATGAACCAAGGAAAAAGGAAAACCGAACGGAAAAATTCTATTTTCTTTTCATGCGCCAAGGCCACTTCAAGATTGAGTGGAATACTTAGAACGTTTTTTGGTCCTGCGATTTTTTGCAGTGTTCGTCCCATTTGAATGTTTGTAATGAAACACAACTTGGTAACTGATACCAATTTTGACCGAACATTGATTTTGGAGGTAGAATCAGGAGATAACCCGGCTGAATACTTCAATCTATTCACGATATCATAATGTTGTGTGGGCAACATATAACATTTATGCTTTCGGTACATTGGGGGATGAAGCCCAACATGCTGTCCGACAAGTTATATGACACCCTGATAGCCATCCTTCTATTCCAATTAGGAAACTTTCAAAATTCATGGAAGTTGGTTAAGTTTGCCAACATTTCTGAATGCTGCAGTTGTTTCATTGACTCTCAAACTTTCAGTGGATAACTGACATTTCCCAATTAAAATATTTCACACATTACTCTAGTTATTATTCTGTGTGTAGGTATAGGTTTTCGTCTATTGATTTGGTGATGTTGTCAATCTTTTATTACTTGCATGGTCTTCCAACCAGTCTAGAATTTGAGTTTTATTTGGCTAAATTGAGTCTGGGTGTGCCCGCAGTTTAGCTTGCTCTGTTTCCATATTTGGTGTATGAGATATCTGTTAATTTTTTGGCATACGTACCCGAGAAACTCAACCTTTATTGACTAAGTTCCACCCTCACCATTATACACATTATATTAGCGTGGTGATTGATCTTCAAAATTTTCATGTATACGCTATTCTAATGGTTTTGCCCTCCTTAATTGGAATAATTACCTGCTTTACACTAATTTTTGTTTGTAAATACCATTACCATTAGTACCGGTTATTATAGTTTCTTATGATTGAATGTGTTCTAATGATTGATTACACGTGTTATCAACATTTTTTATTGAATCCATGTAAAAGATGTTTGGACGGATTAAAAGATAAAAGAATATATGGATGATAGTTGACTTTGATTTTTAAATGAAATGAATGATGTAAGACTATTGAATTAAAATAAATATTTCAATTCTTTGTTTTATGGTATGAATGACATTTTATGACATTTTATGACATTGATGTTTTAATTTTAAATTTGATAATGTAATATTATTAGATTTAATTATTATGTTTTGTTTTAAAATATAATATGTTTATCAAAATTTTATTTTTAAATTACATACGAATATATAACTTACCATTAGTTTTAATTTCATAAAAATATAAAATTTTACATGGAATTAGTTTTAATTTCATAAAGATATAAAATTTTACATGGAATGAGTGACTGAGGAGTGAAGCTCTACGAGTAAAATAAAAATTTTCAATTTATTATGAATTAACGCTTCTATCACAAGTATATCAAGATATTTGGGTTAATTATTATATTTAAAATATTTTTTATTTTTTATTTGACATTTTAATTGTGTTAAATCTCACTATGACATAATTATAAAAAAGTAATTATTATCAAATGTCATTTACTCTAAAAATAATAAATAAGAGGTTAATTATATTAAACAAAAGAAAAAAATAAATTGAAATAAAATAATAAAAAATTATAATTAAATTGTGGCAGAATAATAATAAAAATTAAATTGGAACAGAATAATGAAAATTTAAATAACTAGAATTTATAAAAATATAAAACTAAGTATTTTTAACTAAATTCAAAACTTTCCAAAATAAAGTGCAGCATTAAAAATTTTTTTTAATTAAAATGAAGTAGCACATTAATTGAATTTAAAATTGCCAAAAGTGGTAAACCTAGATATAAGTGCAAATTGAAATAAAAACAATAAAATAAAATTGGATTCAAACAATTAATAAATTGAAATCGAAAATAAAGTAAATAAAAAGCTGGAATAAAAATAATTAAATAATAGAATTTAAACTAAGCATAAAATGAATAAAACAAAATCTATAATATATAACTAAAAAATTCATGAGAAATTGCAATTAAATAACAAAAGATAATAAATCAAAAAGAGTTGCAGTGATCAGTTAAACTCTCCAAATTAAAAATTAAACTAAAGGAAATTGGAAATAGAGTGAAAAAAAAAAAGAATGAGACAAAGCAACAATTCTTACCTCGAAGAAGAAAATTGTGTATTTGTGCTCTTATCGTACCTCTATTTCTAGGGGATTGAACAACAAAAGTTAACTCTAATCACAATAAAATTAAATGTTTCTCAGATAAAAAAATACAAAATTGGATATCTAGGACTAATTTGGAAGAAATAATCGCTTCTTTCCTATTTTACGAGTGCTAATTTACATTTAATTCTTGAATCTCACTGACCTTTAATTCAGTTAAATTGGGTTCTCGTAATAGTTAATTTGCTTAATTCTAATTTTCTATTTGTAACATTGCGTAAGTGGGCTACACAAACAAACTTGAACTTCGAGAAAAGTGAAACTCGATCTGCATCAATTTGTACTTTTATTTCGATCAATTTAACCTATCTCAAATTATCTTTCTTCTACAAAAAAAATATACATTATAGATGTATGCATGTATTTTTTTTATGCTGAAACTATGCAAAAGGCAACAAATTATGAAGAATTGAATTATGTTATATTTTTAATGAAAACATGTTAAATGCATGATTTGTGAAGAAAATAGTTAACTTAAAAAATATTCTTAAATTAAAAAATAAATAGTAAAATGATATACATCAAAATTTCATAATAATTTTGTCTAATACAATATGTTTTTGTAGGTTAAATAAATGATTGACAAAGTTATTTAGATGTCCTCGTAGGTTTATAGGGCTTAAAAGTCAAAATTTTATACTCTCTTGAATTATGAATGTGTCTTTTTTAAGATTAAATTAATTTTAATGTAGACAATATTTCATATGTATAGACTATGATGATTAACTATTAATAATGACAAAAGAAATTATTCTATATAATCCTTGTCGTTGGTGTGGGGATTTCGATATTTGCGAACGATTGCGATGGATGATTAAACTCCTGTGTTTTTGTAAAATTATGTAGTTAACGCTTTTTAGGTTGTCCGATAACCAGACTAAACCTAAAAGCAAAGTTTTCGTAAAGGGTTCTATGGAGTCGGCACCAATGTTTTTACCATAAACATTGGAAAAGGAAGAAAAAAAGTGTTGGCTTAGAAAAACTAACTTTGGTCGTTACAATCAGAGTTGAGTAAGAGAGTTAGTTACGTGTGGGGAAGGTGTTAGCACCCCACAATGCCCCTTTCGGTTTCTTATGATGGACTAATTCATATAATAAAGACTAAGAAAAATTATGCTTCTACCCTATTTTTATCTACTTTGCGAAATTTTAAATATCTACATGGCCCTAATTTCTAATACATACAAGGAAAACAATAAAAGAGAAGAGATATGAAGAAGAACCTCCAAAGCGAACTTTTATAAATCTTAAACTTGATGACGCTTTTTGGCAGTCCCCACACTCTACAGAGACACTCCTCCCTCAAACAAAAAATAAAATACCACACTATTGAGTGTTGGATGTCTCAAAAAAAGACTTCCTTAATCGATTTCTACCTCAAACGGAAATTGGAAAGCTCACTCGGACTCTGGAATAATGCTCAGAGTCACTCTCAAGTGTCAAAAGACTTCCTAAAGAGTGTAGGAGTGGAAAGGTGTGTGAAAAACGAGAAATGAGGCTCTTATTTATAGGGAAGCGAGCCAAGGAAACATGGACGACTGTCCATGGCCAAAATTAAGTGTGGACGTCGTCTGTCTAGCATGGACGACTGTCAATGCCTCATTTTTAGGATGGATGGTCATCTGGTTAAGGTGGATGGCCGTCCATAGCTGAAAAATTAGAGTGGATGCTCGTCTGGCTATGCTGGACAACCATCTACTGCTTCGCTAACAAAAATGATTTTTTATTTCCCCAGAAATCCCTCCTTAGACCTAGTAAACACTACTAAAGGTCCTATGAAGCTTTATTCTTCTTCAGAACGAAGGATTTCTGGCCTTTTTGTGGAGCTGGGCAAGATTTGGGGTCTACAGCTACCCCTCCTCTTCACCTGACCAATTGACTATGGGCTAATGTACCATAAGGTCGATTGGCGAGTGAAGGAGTTAACCTTCTTGTCTGGTTGTTGTTTGGATGTCCCTTTGGTGCGGTAGCTGATCCTCTGGATGGTGAGTGTGAGCTTTATCTGGTTGTTGTAGCCTTGGGATGCTCCTTTGATGCGGTAACTGACCCCATAGCTGACGAGTGGGAAACCTTAGGATGCTCCTTCAGTGAGGTAGTCAATCCTTCAACTTGCAGAATGCTCCTTCGGTGAGGTAGCCGATCCTTTTGATTTGCAGGATGCTCCTTCGGTGAGGTAGTCGATCCTTCGATTTGCATGATGCTCCTTCGGTGAGGTAGTCGATCATTCGATTTGCAGGATGCTCCTTCGTTGAGGTAGCTGATCCTTCGATTTGTAAGATGCTTCTTTGCTGAGGTAGCCGATCCTTCGATTGTTCTCAGGATGCCTCTTGGATGAGATAGCCGATCTTTTGATTTGCAGGATGCTCCTTCGGTGAGGTAGCCGATCCTTCGAATGATGAATGTATATAGACTTTTGTCTTCAGGATGTTCCCAGGCTGTGGAAGCTGACCCTTCAGACGATAAAGGTAGATTGTGTCTTCAGGATACTCTTTTGTTGTAAAGTTGATCCTTTGGATAGTGTATATAGATCCTGTCTTCAGAATACTCCATTGCTGCAGAGCTGATTCTTCTGACGGTAGATACAAAGATATTGTCTTTAGGATGCTCCTTTGTTATGGAGCTGATCCTTTAGACAAGGAATATGGTGGAGGCTTATTGTTTTTTATCATGCGTCGACTCCATGGGGATAAATTGTTTTTTACTCTTCTTGTGTAGTCATCCGGTATGCCAGAGATTCTTTGCTTTTGGCTTTTTCTTTAGCCATCCAACTTCGTTGGTTGTCGGGGATTCTAATCGATGATTGTCATCTAGCTTTGATGGTTGCTGAGGATTCTTTACTTTGGGTTTTTTCCATAGTCATCTAGCTTGTTGATTGTTGGGGATTTTCGGTAATTGGGCTTTTCCAATAGTCATCCAACTTGTTGTTTGTTGGAGATTCTTTTGATTTTGATGATGCCTCTTGAGTAGGCGGATATCCATTAAATATTTGTTGATTTCGATGGTGCCTCTGAGTAGGCAGATACTTCATCGGAAGTGAATACTTTTGGCTGTATTGTTTTGCCTCTGAACAGGCTGATGTTCCACTTGGGGATGTTGGGTCTTGATAATGCCTCTGAGTAGGTAGATGCTTAAATGGTAATGAAGACTTTGCGTTTTCATTGTTTTGCCTCTGAATAGGCGGATGCTTCATTGGAAGTGAAGACTTTTGGTTGCATTTCTTCGCCTCTGAATAGGCTAATGTTCCCTTTTGGGAATGCTGTCTCTTTGCTTGCCAGATTTTGCCTATGCGCAGGCGAACGACTTTCTGAGGATATGACTGTGAAGATTGCCTCTATAGTAGGCTCACTGGGGGTAAGTTCTTTTCTTTTTGGCGATCCACTAGGGAATTGGTTGACTTCCTGGGGATCTAATTTTGGTCGCCCTCTGAGGGGAATGGAGTTTTGACTCCTTGATTGTTTGATGGCGGACCTTTGTGAACCCTTTATTTTCCATTGGGGAATGGTGGAGACTTTGTATGAATATGTTCGATAACTCATGTGGTGGCGATGCTGAGCCTTTGGAATATTTTTTGTTTTGCCTCTGGTGTAGGCAATGATCCACTTGGGGATGACTAAGCCTTTTCGTCGACTTTTTCTTTGTTGATGTGCCTTCTGTTTCTTAGATGGAAGGGTGGTGGATTGGAGCTTTGGGGCTTTGGAAGCTTTTATTTTGTTTGAGTCGCTTTATTGGTGGCAACTTGCTCTGCTTTCTTGAGGGAGAGCATTATTTGGAGACTTGTTTTAGGTGCTTCCTGTTTTCAAACATAAACATGGAGTCAGTCTCCTTATATGAATGATTTTCAATTTTTGTTATTTATCTGAAGTAATTTTTATTTTTGATTTTGACCGAGTCATTTTGTGCGACTATCGGTGTGTGAATGCCCTAAGTGCAATCTATTTATTTATTTGATGCATCTCGAAAAGTGATCGACATTCTCCTGCTTGACTTTTTATGATTATGCTGATGGACTCCTCTTTTATTCATATTTTTTGTTTAGCCCTATCTTTTGCCTAGACCGCTCTTTTGGGGTTTTCGATCTAGTGGGATGCCTTAATTTTTGCCTAGGATATCTTAGCGGACTTTTTCTTTTCTAATGAATGCCCTAACTTTTGCCTAGACCGCCATTTGCGGGTTTTCGATCTAGCAAGCTACCCTAACTTTTGCCTAAGAATCTCCTAGCAGGCATTATTCCACTACAAGAAATATTAAAATTACCGACGGTCAAAATCCGTCGGTAATAACAAAAATCCGCTTCGGTAAATGAATATTACCGATCGTAATTCCGACTGGCTAAAAATCCGTCGGAAATTTGCTTGTCGGTAAATATTAATTTTATTAATTATTAAATATTTTACTTATTTATAACATTATTATTTTTATAGAACCCCTCCCCCTTATATTCTTATTATTTATTATTTTAATTATTTCTCCATATTATATTTTTATAACTTTGAATTATTGTCGATTAAGAGAAATGTCATCGGCAGGATTCAACCCAGCATCTTAGAGTCGAGGTCGATACTCCAACCACTAAGCTACTAGAATTTCTTGATAACAATTTACAAATAAATTATATTTATATACAAATATACAAATACATTTATATATATTTATATACATTTATATATATTTATATATATATTTTTATATATTTTTATATATTTATATATATTTATATATATTTATATATATTTATATATATTTATATACATTTATATATATATTTTTATATATTTATATATATATTTTTATATATTTTTATATATTTTTATATATTTATATATATTTATATATATTTATATATATTTATATATATTTATATACATTTATATATATTTATATATATTTATATATATTTATATATATTTATATATATTTTTATATTTATATATATTTTTATATATTTATATATTTTTATATATTTATATTTTATATTTTATATTTATATATATTTATATATATTTATATTTTATATTTATATATTTATATATATTTATATATTTTTATATTTTTATATTTTTATATATTTATATATATATATATATATATATATTTATATATAATTAAATATTTATTTTTAAAATTACTTAATTTAATAAATTATTATAAATTAATCTAATTATGATTAAATTAAATTATTAAATAAAAAATATTTTATTTTTTAATTAGTGAATAATTAAATTATATTATATAATTTTACCGATCGGATTTATCCGATTCAGTAAATAATTTTTAATTTACATATGAATTTACCGACGGATATATCCGTCGATAATTACTTGTTAATTTATCGACGGATTTACCGACGGATATATCCGTTCGGTAAATTCATCTATAAATTAACGACGGATTTATCGACGGATATATCCGTCGGTAACTAATTATTATTTTACCGACGGATATATCCGTCGGTAACATCAAATTTCACAAATATTTTATATCCGTCGGTAATTTCCGTCGGTAATGATTATTTTCCGACGGCTACAATTCCGTCGGTAAATATCCGTCGGTAATACGCGATTTTCTTGTAGTGTTCTTTTTATTTTCATTTTTTTCTTTTTCAATGCTTCCTTGTTTATGATGCATGATTTTCCCTTGATAAAATGGCTTTGCATATATTTATGATTTATCAATAAAGAGGTACTCCCATAATTTGGTCAAGAGAAATGAAATGAAAGAGAATTTTATTGATATGCATGAGCAAAAAGTTCATTATTTTCACAAAAGGATTACAAATGAAATTTAGAAGAATGGCAAGCCAAAGTTAGCTACATTGTTTAGGCTACAACAATCATATCTATGATATATGCTCCCTTGGTTCTCCTAGTTGCTTCTATTGAGATGTTCGAGCCCGGAGTGAAAACTATGCAAGGTTGTCTGCTTTTGGAAGGATGTTACCTTAACCGCCTTCCGGTTTTCGACTAAGGCAACTATTGCTCTTTAGGGATTTTTCTTTCTTCTCTTCTTCCCCTTTTCTTCTTTTTTTTTTTTTTTGAAGCCTCTAAATTCTACCTAGGACGTATCCTAGCGAGGTGAGTGAACCCTAACTTTTGCTCAGGATGCCTTTTGCGGGTTTTCATCCTGACGGGTCATGAGCAATGTCCTTCAAACATAATACTTCTGCAGCGTATCGGGGTTGACCGGGTGTCAAAGTTCTTTTTCATCCATGTTTGATGAGGATAAGAGTTCCTCCCGAGAAAGCCCACTTAGCCACGGAGGACCTTTCATGATTTGCTGCCTTTTTTCCAACTTTGTTTTTCTAGGCTGGAAGCAATTTCTTTACCATTTAAATCCTCCTCATGGTAACTATGAGGGTTGACCTTTTTGTCGTAAGTTCTTTTTATCTTCTTTTGGTAGACTTATCCACGACGTATGGCATCCACCCGTTTTTCTTTGATTAGGTTCAATTGGTCGTATTGGCTTTAAATCCATTCAACTTGTGTCAATTTTGCTTTCGTGACAATTTGCAGGGAGGGTATTTTGACCTTTATCAGAAATACGACCTCCATGCTATATTTAATGGAGAATGGAGTAGCTTCTGTGGAGGTCCGTACGAAAGTTTGATATCTTATGAAGGGCAAAGGGCAACGTTTCATGCTAATCCTTATAGGTTTTGACCATCTTCTGGATTATCTTCTTGATGTTCTAATTGGTTGCCTCTACTGCACCATTTATTTTAGGTTGATAGGGAGAGGAGTTATGATGTTGAATTCTGAAGTCTTGGCATGTCCTGGTCAGACCATGGACATGCGTCCATATGCTCCCTATGTTTCATGCCAATCCATATAGGTTTTGACCATCTTTTGGATTATCTTCTTGATGTTCTAATTGGTTGCCTCTACTACACCATTTATTTTAGGTTGATAGGGAGAGGAGTTATGATGTTGAATTCTGAAATCTTGGCATGTCATGGTCAGACCATGGACATGCGTCCATATGCTCCCTTAATAGTTGTACTAACTCTTCCCTGACGTTAATCATTGATTTGGGTATCGATATTCATTTCTTGCTTATAATTTATTGCCCCCCAAATCAATGGCCTTGGTTTCTTCCCAGTAGGGTCATATGTATTGAGCTTATTTTATTAGCAGCCTTTGCATGTCCAGAGAGATGGTCCCATTCTCACTGTCTGACCCGATCCATTCACCTTCGGCTTTCAGATCCCCAGAGAGTCATCCATCACAGACATGATTGTTTTTTATTTACGGTTTTGTTTAGGCTTAGATTTTATTATCAATTATTTTGAAAGAATATTCAGAGAGAAAAGAATGAAAAAGAATGCTTACGAGAATGCCTCATTTTATTGATAAAAAAGAAATGTTTACAAAGCCCTTTTAGTCCAGGGAGATGGTCCCATTCTCACTGTCTGACCTGATCCATTCGCCTTCGGCTTTCAGATCCCCAGAGAGTCATCCATCACAGACATGATTGTTTTTTATTTACAATTTTGTTTAGGCTTAGATTTTATTGTCAATTATTTTGAAAGAATATTAAGAGAGAAAAGAATGAAAAAGAATGCTTATGAGAATGCCTCATTTTATTGATAAAAAAGAAATGTTTACAAAGCCCTTTTAGTCTAGGATCTTGCGGCCACAGGCGGGGACCATGAGATATATGCAGGAAGCTTAAAAACAAATGGAACCCTAATAAGCTAACCCTCTTTACCCAACCTCACTATTCTGGTTGTGACAGAGGATTGATATCCACATTAGGAGCGGGATCATTGAAGGTTATCCACCCGACATTCAACAATTCTTGAACCCTATATTTCAGGTTCACGTAGTTCTCCACGGAATGCCCAGGAGCGCCCGAGTGGTAATCACATCTTTCGTTGAGCTTGTACCAATCGGGGTAAGATGGACCCATCTTCTTTGGAGGGATACGTTCTAGGAGCTTGGCCTTTAATAGCTTTGGCAGCAGACTCCCATAGGAGGTTGAAATGGGAGTGAATTTCTTCTCTTGTCTGCGTGATTGCCCAACTGGTGGCGAAGAGGAAGAAAGAGTGACAATGTTGATGACGTTCACGCTTCCCCCCTTCTTCTGGCCAAAAGAATTTTTGAATGATGCGCTAGAAGAGGAAGGTTGCATAATCCTTCCGCTCTTCAGTCCTTGTTCCACTCTCTCACCGATGGTTACCACATCTGCAAAAAAAGTTAACGTGTTCCCTATCATCTTCTCATAATAGGGACCCGTCAACGAGTTGATAAACATGGGTGGAGGCTCCACTTGGGCGGCCAACTCCCTCCAACGTTGAGCATACGCCTTGAAGGATTCGTTGTTTCTTTTGCTCAGAGCTTGAAGATCTGACCTATCCAGAGTCAGATCGATGTTATATTTATAATGGTAAAGGAAGGCGTCTGCCAGCTGTTTCCAGGTTTGGACTTGTCCCCCTTCCAGCTGCATATACCAGTTCAAGGCCGAATCGACTAAGTTTTCCTGAAAACAGTGGATCAGGAGTTCCTCATTATCGGCATATGGAGCCATCTTACGGTAGTACATTGTAAGATGACTCTTGGGGCAAGTCATTCCCATGTACTTTGGGAAATCTGGAACCTTGAATTTGGGGGGAAATTGGATATTCTTAACGAGGCACATGTCGGCCGCCTCTTTAATATCAAAATTATGTCCCTCCATAGCCCTTAACCTCTCTTCGAAGGCAGAAATCTGTTGCTTGAAAACTTCAGGAGATTGAATGATTATTGCCCTCAATTCGGGTTGTACGTGAGCTCCCTGCTCAAGCTCATGGTCGGAGCCCTCCTCTTCCTCGTGATGTAAGGTATGGTCACTGTGGGGGCTCTCCTTATGTAGGTTTTGCTGACACATTAACTCCATTAACTGCACCATATGTTCCTTCATGGAGTTAAGCTCAGCAGTGAGCTTACGATTCTGCTCCTCTAAGTGTTCCATCATCTTGGCCTTTTGCGCGCGAGTGAGGACAAGAAGAAGACCAGTCACTTTCTAGGATGCACAAATGAATTTTATTACTTAAAATGAATGATTGGTGTGAGATAGATATGTCTTAATACAATGAATTTAGTATCATCCTTAAAGCTTACGCTTTGCGGGGTACCATACCCACTTTGGTGTAATGGTTTCTTCCCCATCATAGATTGACAAGTAATACGAAGGTTACCGCACCTTAACACACTTGTCCCTTCCTTGTCATTAACAAGTATAACGAAGGTTACAAATGCACTTGGGTCTCTTTTGCCTTTGTCTTAGGGATATCTAGTGCCCCCTAGCATGAATGTATTTATGCATGAAAGATTTTATTAGGATGATATATATGCATGCTTTCCTTATGCATTTATTTTCTCTCATAGTTTTACCACTTATGAGATGATGCGGATATGAATGGTTGACTTTGTCAAAAACTCTTTTTATTGTACAAATAATTTTTATTGTTTTAGATTGTTCTTATTATTTTTTTATTTATTTTTATTTTAAGCCTTTATCTCTTCTGTAGATCCACGTGACTACTTAGCTTACAAATAACATGAAACCAGGCTAACTAAAATGTAGATTGTCCGAGATAAAGTTGTTTATTATGAAAATTTGGTTTTATAACCCCTGATCTCTTCTATCGGTCCACGTGGCTACTTAGCTTACAAATAACTTGAAACCAAGTTAGCTAAAATGTAGATTGTCCGAGATAAAGTTGTTTATTACAAAAATGTTTTTATGATGCTATTTTATTTGTATCATTTTATTTTTATTGTTTTATTTGTTGTTGTATGATTATGTTATGCAACAAACAATTCACTCATCCGGGAACAGAGTGACGATGTTTAATTACGAGGTAGGGGTATCCTGCAGAAAAATGCGTATTCAAGGTGGTTCTAATTGTTCTCACCAAGGTCAGACCCCCAAGGTGCCCCCATTATAGGGTTCTCACTCTCTCAGCCCTCAGACCATGCATGGCACTAGGGTCTTGTCAGTCTTTAGGCCAAAAGAGGAAGGTTATCACCTTGAGTGGTGATTTCCGACCATACGGGTGGGCTCAAGGCCATCACTACAACAAATCTTACCTGCCACCGGCTCCCTAAGGTTATCCCACATGCCCCGGGTATAGAGGGAACTGTTGTGTGCAAAGTGTACAATTGTTATTTCAAACAATTGCAGAAGATAAACATACAATAGTTATTAAAACCATAGAATAAAGCATTTTGTAAATACAAGGAAGGGTAAAAGCATAATTTCAAGTTCTTATTTCTTGAACTAATCCATCATTAAATGGGATCAACTCTCTAGCTTCCCCAGTGGAGTTGCCATCTATAGTCGTCGTCTCCCGCGCTGATAGGTGCGAGGATTTCGATATTTGCAAACGGTTGCGATGGATGACTAAACCCCTGTGTTTTTGAAAAATTATGTAGTCAACGCTTTTTAGGTTATCCGATAACCGGACTGAACCTAAAAATGAGATTTTTGTAAAGGATTCTATGGAGTCGCCACCGATGTTTTTAGCATAAACATCAAAAAAGGAAGAAAAGAAAGAATTGGTTTAGAAAAACCAACTTTGGCTGTTATAACCAGAGTTGGGTAAGGGAGTTAGTTACGTGTGGGAAAGGTGTTAGCACCCTACAACGCCCTTTTTGGGTTCTCCACTAATTCATATAATAAAGACTAAGAAAAATTATTCTTCTACCCTATTTATTTATCTACTTTGCATAATTTTAAATATCTACATGGCCCTAGTATCTAATGCATATAAGGAAAGTAGTAAAATAAAGCAGTAAAAGAGAAGAGATATGAAGAAGAACCTCCGAAGCGAGCTTTTTATAAATCTTGAACTTGAGGATGTTTTTTGGCAGTCCCCGCACTCTACAAAGATACTCTTTCCTCGAACAAAAAATAAAATACCACACTACCGAGCGTCGGATGTCTCAAAAGAAAACTTCCTTAACCGATCTCTACCTTAAACGGAAATCGAAAAACTCACTTGGACTCTAGAATAATGTCCAAAGTCACTCTCAAGTGTCAAAAGACTTCCTAGAGAGTGTAGGAGTGGAAATGTGTGTAAAAAATGAGAAATGAGACTCCTATTTATAGGGAAGCGAGCCAAGGAAACATGGACGGCCGTCTGGCCATCATGGACGGTCGTCCATGGCCAAAATTAAGGGTGGACAGTCGTCTGTCTAGCATGGACGGTCATCCATAGCTGGAAAATCTGAGTGGACGGCCGTTTGACTATGCTGGACGGCCATCCACTACTTCCCTGACAAAAATGATTTTTTATTTCCCCAAAAATCTCTCCTTAGACCTAGTAAACACTACTAGAGGTCCTATGAAACTTTATTCTTCTTTAGAACGAAGGATTTCTAGCCTTTTTATGAAGTTAAGCAAGATTTAGGGTCTATAATCCTTACGGATGATCTTAAAAGTTTCATTTAACTTAAATATATATTTTTTGTCCTCACGTAATCCTCAAAAACATACTTCAAAGAAAATGAAATGTAATGATAACGTTCTTTTCACATAATAACTATATAATAACTATTTTCGTTACATAGAATTTTCAAGTTTTGAGTTAAAAAGAAAAAAAAATATGTTTTCATTATAAAATACATTGTATGTAATTTTTTTAATCTTTATAATTATATATCTGGTTTAAATATTTACAACTTTTAAATTGTATTGTTTGAGTTACATTTATAAGTATATTGTTTAATGAAGTAGAACTAATTTAATTATTTATCTTATTTTTTTCTCTTTATTAAGTTATTATTTTATAACATTTAAAATTTGTTTTTATGTTACTCTAAATCGAATGGAAATGAATGGTTGACAAAATTAGGATGTCAAAAAACTACAAATTTATTATTTTAAAAAGAAAATCTAGAAGGAGCATTGTTTTAAAATAAATGAAGTAATACTTTATAATGGTTTGTGCAGTGAAATCTCCATGTTTAATTTTTATTATGTGCAAAAACTTGCAATTATAGTTGCATTACCATAAATAAAATTAGTTTATGAACAAATGAAATTAGGAAAACTCAATATCGAAAAATTCTTATATTGAAATATAAATACAATAAATAATGTATTTTGGATTTATATTTTATGTACGATTAATATAAAAATTATACTATTAAATGATAAAAAATTACTTATCATTTTCAAGATAAACAATTCACTCTCAATTCAAGAAGACATTTGACTTAATATTTAGATATTGACATTTTCATCAAATAAAAGTACTAAAGTAGCTCCATTTTTTTTAACTAGGTTGGAAAATAGAACGAAAACCTTCAAAAAGATCGAAATATATCAAAAGAAAAAGAAAACCCTTAAAATCTTTATGGGACAAAGACTTCTACAATTGTTTCATGCAATAATTTAAAAGTTCTGAGAGAATTTGGAACCATGGTTTAGAAAGTTAGATGCGAACTTTTAGATGAGTCAAAAAGCTTAGATAACATAAGAATGTGTTTATTTTTCTTTTTAGTTTGACTCAAACCATTGTTCATTGTCTGCTGTGTTAAAAGTCAAACTGGGATGATTAGCTGCATCTCTGAGGTTTGATCACCAAAATAACAAGATGAGGAAATAGTGTGACAAAAACACATTTGAAAAGAGATAAGAGTAATTGCAGCAAGTAGACATATATGGAGGGGTTCACCGAACCCAACCCACGTCCACGTATAACCAAAGACATCAACTTTTGAGTTCCAATGTTGTCATAAAAGACCAATATCAGGACCTCATCGCGGACACGATGTGAACACACGCGCAACTTTTGAGTTCCAATGTTGTCATAAACGACCGGTCGTTTTCAAGGTTGGGCGGTAGCAGACAACAGCATGCAGAAAACACGCGTTATCTGGGGAGCGTAATAATTGTCAAAACTTCATAGAGAACTGCATAAGTTCACCCACTAACGCCACGTAGGTTGTATAGTTTGTTGCATTGCAGGTCGAAGTTGAAGCTTTAAAAGTCTTTCAAGTCTCAACTGTTTTAGAATAAAGAAGCAAAATTGATCTGTCTTGGAAAATCAACCATTATAGTTCAGGTTTTTCTCTGCTCATGGCTGCTATGCATGATGATGGTGGTGAAGTGAGTTTTGAAGAAGGAATGCTCTGGTTACCGTCTCATGTTCTGGATGAGGCATGCGGCACTACTAAGGTTATATATTTTTCTTTTTCATCATTTTTCTTCTTCTCTTGCTTTAGTGTTCGAAGTAATCACTGGGATGACATTTGATAGTGTTTTTGGTTTGTACTTTCAGATTTCAGATAGTGTGATTTCTTTGTACTTTTAGATTTCATATTTTTGGATTCCGTTTATATTTTATAATGTAATTTCTAGTAATTTGAGTACTATCTAATTGGGTTATATGTGGTTCAATTTATCTTCAGAAAGGTTTGAGGAACCGACACCAGAAGGTCCCAAACCATCAGCAAATGCGTCAGTCCGATAGGCAAAAATCACCTGGAGAGCCAAAATCGCAGGTAAATGTTTTTCTTGATTGTAATTCAATCCACCTCAGCTTATGGCTCATGGGGTATTTTTTTTTTTTTTTTTTTGAAGTGTGGAAGTTTGGTTGGAAAATGCAGGTATGAATTGAAGGATGTGACATTAGCCCTACTATATATGATTTGAAGATTTGAAAATTAGCAATTGTAGGCTGTTTTTTATTATAGTAACTACATCAAGATTACTTGGATTTCATGTTGTTTCACAAAAATATAAACTGGAAGCATGCAAATAAATATTAGGCAAACCTTTGGCAGTCATTTTAGTTAGTGGCTTATACCACAAAAGTTTCAAAGCTTATATATATAGAGAACATAACATTTTAAATTAGTACATGTTAGTATACTCGTACTCAACTGTTAACGAAGTTTGGAGGTTTTGAGGTGAAACATTAAAGAGAAATGAGGTTAGATATCTATTCACGTTTGGATAAATTTGGTCCTACACATCCATTGAATGTATTTCACTACAGCCTATTAATAATTCTATTTTCAAATACCTAATAGTTTCTTCACTTTGTTCTTTTCCTGGTATATGTGCTCTGCAGAACTCAAAATCTACCTATAGATCTTCGTATACAAGGCCAAAACTTGTCAATGGTGGACCAGGAATGCGAGTTATTTTCTTGGGATCAGCTCATAGATCTGGTGGCACTGGTGTATTCTTGCCCCAAAGAGCAGGCTCAAACTTCCAACCAAGTAAGAGGCCAGGTTTGAGAACTTGTATTTCCTTGCAATGAAATATGTATATATGTGCACGGGCCTGCACCACTGCCAGAAAAATGAAATATTCCTAAATCGATCCAAAATGAATTGTGATTTTTCTAAATAGTGTTTGGGAATATTGAAATTCATGTCAACAATTACTTAGGCTTGATCCATAATTTGCAGTAAGTTATTACATAGTATTACAAAAGAAGAAAACAACAAGAAGAATCGTACAAACAAACTGAACTCTCATTCTCATCATCTAAATGGAGCACAAAGTATTTAACGTAGTAGTCTCACAGTCACAACATCCACCTGGCTTAACAAACTAACTCCTCTCTAATTCTGATCTTTCCTTATTTATTACATAACACAGAGCTAAGAAACTTGCCATGAAATTCAACTATTTGAATCAGATATTTTCTGTTGCAGCTTGTGCTCCTGTCCTCCTTCCAGCCCGAGTTATTCAAGCTCTGAATCTTGATGTGCATGCATTAGGTGTGCAGATTTCACCCCCGCAAGGTCGTAAATCCAACTTTGAATTCATTGATTTGAATGTCATATATTCGTTATTTTATTTTTTAATTACAAGTATTGAATATATTTGGTACGGCAAATGCCCTTATAAATGTAATTTTTTCACACGTGAATTCACTCTGACCTTTCATCTGGTTGCAGTTCGGAGACATAACCCAATAATATGCAGAGAGGCATACAACAACAATTCAAAAGAAAAGAGAAGTGATCAGAAAGAAGCGTCCAAGCAATGCAGTATTATTTCTCAGAATCGAAGTTCTTCTCCAGCTATATTTCTCCCAAAGGAATGGACTTACTAACTAGCGTTTCTCATTTGCAAAGAGAACATAGTCAAATTTCAGAAGCATGCAAAAATTATTAATAACAAAACATGAGTATCATGCATTATGCAGAAAGTAGTACTGTTTCGATCATACATAGATGTTACTTTTTAATAATAGCATCTCAGGTCTCTTGAGGGTCACGTTTGTAATTGCATCCTTCAGTGTTGATATAAGTTTAAGTCTTAGCATTAATATTTAATGGATGTCAATGCTATTTAAATATTTATTTATGATGATTTCAGGACTATTTTATCCCTTCTTTTTTGTAAGGGTATCTGGTGGTTGGACTTGAAAATTGAAAAATTCCATTCAAGTGCAAGGATTGAGGGTAGTAAAAACAAACTAACAAAACTAAAGCAAGGGATAGCCTTAATCTCATTGAGATAGATGTAGTGTGACCACGTGTCTATGCAGTATTAAAGATTTTTATTTCAGTGAAAAAATTACCAATAAAAAAATTTAATATTTTATTTTAAATTCTATAGTCTCATTTTTTTCCCTATCTTATCGTCATCATCTTCAAATTCTTTTGAAGACTCAACTCCATTATTTAAAGCGGCTAGTTAATTCAAATAGTTAAAGTGACGAAAAAAGAATTTAAGGGCCTAAATGAAGAAAAAAATATAGGTAAGAAAAAAAGAATAAAGAATAAATATGGACTAAAAAAAGTGACATATTTAAGTCTTAAAATATAATGTTTAAGTTTAAACCAAAATTATAATATAAAATAAAAATATTAAATAAGAAGAAAAAAATCTTTAAAGAATATGCATTTATCAACCATTGATATCACATCTAAAGTTACTCACACATTACATAGATCCGAAAGTTAATTTATTCATTAGATACACATTACACACACACACACACACACACACATATATATATATATATATATATATATATATATATATATATATATATTATATACCATGCAGGAAAAAAATGTATACTCTAAATTCCCACATGAATGGACGCATATTAATAATTATCAACTCATTATCTTTCCTAAAATTTTGCTGCATATTCATGATGTGAATAGGAGGTGAAATGGCAAAGTTCAGCACAAAAAAGAACCCTTGATGACATAACCAGGCGTTAGAAAAAAGCCCAAGATTTTATGGACAATGATTTAATTTGGGCCACGGGGGCTAAAGTGAACTACCTAACCATATATATTTGTAAATTTATTCCATTATTTATTCTTTCTTCTTCTCCGACAACCCTCGGTCACCTTGCCATCGCCACACCATTGGCCATTGAAATGAACTTTAACTTAAGAATTTTGCTTTCAACAAGAGATTAACGAAATCACAATTCCAACTATTTGAAGTTCATGAAGTTTTAACATTATTCATAATTTTTAAAACTTGTTTTAAATGAAATAAAGAACCAGGAAATTTTAGAACTTTTTTTTAGACAAGTAGTCAACGATAAATAATTCCGAAATTATTATTATTATTATTTTATCCAAAGCAACAAACTATAAATATAAAATAATTATACATACTTTTTGTATATGATGAATTTCAATTATTCTCACTACATTGATGATTACCTAATTACGAATAGAATGTGGACTAGTTTAACTAAGAAGTAAAAGTCTAAAGACAAGGTCCCCCTAGTTTGTGTTTAGTTGAGGAGCCTTGTTGAGAATATTATGAGTTTATTGACTAGCTAGACATCACATATGGCTTGAATCTTAGATACACATTAAGCCATAGTGGTTGGACTTTCACGTGGTTAATTCCAATGCTTGGAACATTAATTCATCAAGTTAATTAGAGGAGTGGTGGTGTTCAGTCCGCATGGGGAATGATTTGGTTAAGTGCCCTCTTCACTTCCACGATGCTCACCTTCTTCCCGTTCGGATGTTCCTTCACCTTAGCCCTCAACTCCGCCACGAACACCCCATTGTTAAGCGACGACTGCACCCCAATAACCTCTATCCTCAACTCCCTCAGCATCTGCATCACGTCCAGAAGCAACCCTTCTCTGTGGAGGCACTCTATCTCCAACAGTGCATCGCTCTCAATGATTGAAACTTGCACTGACGTTGCCGCCTCCGCCTCCACCGCCGTCGCCTTCGCCGCCACCCCTTCCACGATCCTCAACTTCCTCTTCTCCATCACCGTCACCCCACTCCTCTGTTGCTCCTTGCTCGAATTGCTACTCGTCCTTTGAACCGTTACCTATCCCCCACCACATTCATCAACACGTCAACAAATCATATCACCAAAATAATCATATTTATAACACCCATAGCCTAAACTTAAGTTGATTTTAAAAAATAAAATAAACACTATGATTAACTTAATTTAAACCAGTTTATAATCTTCTCATATTATTTTTTTTTAATATTTTTTCCTTTTTATTTCACGAGTATCTGTGAAAAAAGAAATATTTAACCAAGTTCACAGCTTAATTAGATGTATAGTTCATATGTACTATTTGTTTTTTGTTTTTTTGGTAAGAGCTATAATTTTTATTTCTATAATTTGTGTTATAGTATTTACTTAAAAAATGTAATTAAATTATAAGTCTAATAGTTATAAACAAGCTCTACAAATATATTATTTGTGATGCTTATTAATTAATTAATCTCAGATTTAAAAAGTAATTATTATAAAAATGAATTAAATATACTATTAGATGACGTTAAAAGACAAATATGCATCTCAACCTTTCTAAAATTACCTCAGGGAGCTTGGAACGCTGTTCCGCCTCAGTGTGGCGGTTATGGGCCTCCAGCTCCTGGATCTTCCGCCGCAGCTGCTTCACATATTCGATGGTGTCGCCGAGAATGGATGCCTTGTCCATTTTCGTGACGAAGGGGACCAGTGACCGCAGAATTATGAACCGCTCGTTCAGCTTCTCGCGGCGGCGGCGCTCGGCGAGCACGTGGTTGGCGCTCAGCTCGTCCTGCGGCGTTCCCTTGCCGCGGAGCTTGGGGTCGACGGCGGTTGGCGGAGAATTCTCGGTAGGGTTCTTGGCGTGGAGGTAGGGGACCGTGAAGAGAATGTACTTGAGGAGCCACTGGCTGGGGCCGTCGACCGCCGGGTGGAAGAGGTGGCTGGCGCGGGTGGTCCACTTTGAGAAAGCTGAATGCGTGGAGTATGTGATGTAGCCGACGGAGGTGGGCGAGGTGGACCACCGGCTGGACTGGTTTTGGAGGATGTTGGATACCGTTTGAGAGTAGTGTGTGTCTTCTTGGGTCAACTCTTCTAATAGATCAGGGGCTGCAAAATTAAGAGTTATATTAATATTAATAAATTATCAACACTTTTTATAGTATAAGTTGATAATGATATTATAAAAAATATTAAATATGTGCAATAATAATAAATAGTTTTATTAAATTATCACAATTTAATTATTTTTTCAAGTTAAAATATTTATATTGAAAAACTTTTAAATTTCCTAATGAACCGATTTCAGTCAAACTAGTTGTGCTAACCAAATTGTAGCTGAATTGAACTACATAAGAGAAAAGTTAATTGATTTTTTTTGTTTAAATAGTGAATCTAGTTTTTAAACACATGGTTTTAATTTTTATTACTCTCCTTGCATATCATATAAACACAATAATATAAATGTATTTTTACTTTATTATACAAATATAAATCCATTTTTTTAGTTTTTGCAATAATATTAGCTAATTTTAAATTCTTGATATTTTTTTAATCGTCCGTTTAAAAGTTTTTATAATTAACTACAATCAATTTAAAACTAAAACAAATAAAAAGTATTTGTTAAATTAGTTTGTGAATTAGAATTTAAATTGGTTTTAACTTTGGTTATAAGATTCAAATTTAATAATTTAGAGTCTAATTTTTAATTAGTGACTAAAACTTTGAAAATTAAGATTAGAAATGTTAATTTAAAAACTAATTTAACTCTATTATTTTTACCTTAGTCAATATAATAATTAAATATTTTTTATTTTTAAATTAGTTAATATTTAGTAAATTTCTTACATCACTAAATCTTTCCTTTCCTATTTTCTAGTAGATGTATAATGAAGTGAACTTAAAGTTTATTTATAAGTCTAAGATTTTTAATTACTACTTCATCCATCTTAAATATACCACGTTTAAGATTATGTTACATAAATAAAAATAAATATTAGTTTTTATTATTTTTAATAAAATTATTATTTTTTATTAATATTCTTTTCAGTAAATGAAGGGAGTAGTTAATTATCTACTTAAAACTTCTTTTTTTCTTCATTTCAGTACGAGATTTTGGAGTCTTTTGAAATAGAGGCAACTGCTAAAAACTTAGATATATTAGTTTTTCTGCCTAAAACAAGGGAAAAAGAAAGAAGAAGAAGATTTGTAATTTCCTCTTACTTGATGTTTTCTGTTCAGATTATAACATCTACAGTGTTTTGGATTTATCTTCCAATAAGTCAAATGCTCAGGTCGTTAGTTAAATTTTGGAAATTTGTTATTCAAACAATGCATATATATATATATGTATATATGTATATATATATATATATATATATATATATATATATATATATATATATATATATAGTTACACATCTAATCAATCAAGCAATGTTTTAGTTTCTCTTTGCTTGCAACCATTTGTTGTTTGTGGTTGAGAAGAAATTATAAAAGAATAGAAGATAATAAAATTATTTTTATTACTTAGTAAGAATGAACAGAATAAAAATAATTTTTAAAATTATAAAAATTTACTTTATTATTTATTTATAATAAGGTACTTTTAAATGTTACACTATTCATTTTTTAACTCAAATAATTTTTATTTATTCTTTTTATCCAATGTGTGAAACATGTAGTTAGTGGTCTTTTGCTTGTCAGACTCTACTTATCGGCATCAAGTTTTGGGCTGGACTAGAGACTCCTCTCAAACACATCTTAAATTATATAATTAATATTTATTCAAAATATTGGTTAGTCTATAATATTGTTTTTTTTTATCTCTTTTGTTATTATTATAACAATTTTAATATTATCATTCTCTCTGTCTAACTATAAATATAATTATTTAAATACTTAATAACAAATAATCAATGCCATTTTAAATAAATACAGCAATTTTTCTTGCAAATAATGAAAACAAATAAAATAAATACAATTTCATAAACACCGTGATATGAGTGTATCTATTTCTACATGGCAATAATAGCAGAGATATTTAATAAGCTTAAAAAAATTATTAGGGAATAGTTTAGAAAATATAATAGGTTTATTATAGTCAATTATTTGATGCATTAATATAATTTTTTAATTTTGTCTTTCATCTTATTTTATTTATGCAATTTATTTCTTTATATTAAAAAAATAATTAAATTATAATAATAGAATAGCACAATCATTTATCTCTCATCATTTTCATTTCATCTTCCAAATAATCATTCTTATCGCTTTTATCATTAATATTCTATATTTTTGTCCTTATTGTTATAACCATCATTATCATTATTTCATCACTATTATTTTCTTGTTAACACCTATATAATTAGTCTTTATTCTCATCTATTACTTTCACCATCATTTTCTATTATTACTATTATAATTATTACTCTCTATTTTTAAATAATTCCATTTACAAAAAATTATAAATATATATAATTAGTAAAATTTAAGATTGTATTAATTATTATTTTATCAATATATTATTATTTTTTTAATTATAATTTTATTTATGTTTATTATAAAGAATATAATAAATTATTAAAAATAATTTCAGACAGAAAATATTAAGATAATAAAAATATTAATAAAAAAACTAATAAACTTACTACAAAAAGTTTTATTTTCATGTAACTCAACTTTAAATGACACATATTTAAAAACAGAAAACTACTATAATAATAATTATTATTGTAATTATTATCATGATAATCATAACTATATTATAAAATTGAACACTATTATTATAAAATTCATTATCATCATTACAACAATGATTCATGTACACAATTTTAAATTTTTATTTCTATCAAATCTTAACCATTACAAAATTTATATTTTCTTCCTTTTCAAGATATTATTTAAGTGTTTTTCACCTTTTTATGATTTTCTAAGTATTTTTTCTTATATTATTTTCATAATCAAAGATTTAAATATAGTAAATAAATAGTGATAATTGCAAAATTGAAATGATATATGTGTGTATATATATATATATATATATATATATATATATATATATATATATATATAAAGGTTTAGTAGTAACAAACTATGGTAAAAATGTATTGAAAATATTATCAATAAAAGGTTACTTTGAATGATGGTACCGGTTAGCTGTTTATTTATTTTGAAGTTACTATTTTTGCCTTAATATTTTCTAAGAGGGTGATTAATTGACAGCCAATATAACTAGTTAGTAATTAAAAGTATTATTATTATTATTATTATTATTATTATTATTATTATTATTAACAAGTTTAGTTGTATTTAATAAGAAGGAGGCATTTATGTTTTGGTATTGTTCATATATCCCTTTCAAGTTCTTCTATTGTCGCGGTCTTGTTTTGGTTTTATAGTGTGAGCATTGGACATGGGTGTTTATTGTGATATATTTGCATGCTGAGAGTGGTGTTAGTTTACGTACATATGGATACTGTGCGAAAAGTACCTTTGATGCCTCAGCATTAAACACCAATTGGATGGTCTAGACTTTTGATGAGGACCCCCACCAAATGGTCAAGACAAGGAGGACTTTATTAGGTTGGACCACATGCCCTAGGTTAGTGTTCATCATGTACCACACACATTTAACTTAATAATGAGTGATATAACAATTAATCTTCACTAACTAATTAATAATCTTTCCTACTGAGTTGTATACCTAACGTGGTCCAAGATATGTCGTTTTACAAATTTATTGGTCTTCGCTTACACTATCATGTGCTTTAGGTTTTGTTTTGAATGTTTGGTGAGTGGCAGTTGTGATACTATTATGCCAAGCATGTTATCAATTTTATGATTATATATATATACGCGTGTGTTTTTTATAACTAAATAACTACCAGTTTACCTGAAGCTGGTAGTTGAACTTGAAGTGGCTCTTGACTCGGGGCCCATCTCCGGGTCGACTCAGCCTGCCCCGCCGCGTTCAATCCTTGACTCACCGCCAGCAAATGGAAGTCCGAGTCCAAGTTGTTCGACCCGTCGTTCGGAGACCCCACCCGGATGTCCTCCGGCATCTCCAGCTGCATCAGCTCACTGGGCTCCGCAGCCGTGACGCCCTCCATGTCCGGCGTCGGATGGGCGACGCGGCCTCTGGTTTCGTCCTCGGAGGCCGTCTCCGCCTCCTCCTCCTCCTCCTCCTCCTCCTCTTCCTCTTCCTCTTCCTCTTCCTCTTCATCTTCGTCCATGTCGTTTTGGGTGGGATTGGTGGCGGGTGGGTCTGCGACGGTGTACATGACGGCTGGGATGTGGTCGGAGGAGGATATGGGGTTGGAGGTTGAGTGCTCGGACAAGGCGGGCTTGGGCGGGAGAGGGTGGTGGTGGTCTGTGAAGAATGTCTTGACGTGGTGGATGAAGTTAAGGTCTTCTTGAACCTAAGCAAAAGATGGAGGGAGATATATAAGGCGAAAGGTTGTTCCTTTAACACTGATTAGTAACGTTGGAGGGAGTGAAGGTTGGTTACCTTATCCGTCGTGCCAAACTCAACCACGCCGTCTAATAAAGGAATGCACACCACTGTCTGTATGTCACAAATGATAAACCCATCATATTATATTTTATATCTCTACATGTCATTCACCTCTTTTTCTTGTTTTCTATTTGAAACAACGAGAAAGAAAGATAGAAAGAATGGTTACCTGTATATGAGCACTCTATGGTGGAAAAAATTGCAACCAGAAACCAGAGGAAATACAAGGTAGTTAGTACATAATTAATCACCCTTCATTCAATAAATTCATAGCAAAAGCAATTTTTGTAACTTTCTCCATGTCATTCAATAAATAATTATATTAATTGTTTGGTAATAGAAGCAGCACCTTGGCTAGAATAGCTCGTGAAAATGTTTTGCTGTCCACCTCGTTTGCACCAGTGAGCCAAACATGCTGCCTCCTAGCATAAGCCTTTCCGGGCAACCTTATATGCAATTCATTCGTATGTGTCAAATACAAAAAACAAAAAAACCTCAATCATTGTTCTCAAATTCTAGACTGCAATAATTATCATGTTCATACAAGCGAAACCGAAGTACAATCAATCCAATATAATTGCCTCCTTTATAACATTTAGTGCATCTATTTACTCTCACCAAGGTTGCTCAAAACATCAAAATATAACAGGTGAGTAAGCATGTCATCATATTGCGATTTTTTACCCCTTAACATACTTTATTAATTATTATTTTGTGTACCTAGGGATATGTCAGATAACAGAAACTCATAATATTTTTTTAAAATTAAAAAGGAATTTTACCTCTTAACATCTGTAATTCTTTCCATATACTAGTTAAGAATTTAGTTACAATCTTTCCTTATCGCACTTATTATAAGTAATTAATTGTTCTAATACTTTATCATTGATTTATTATGCACAGCGGGTATGATTTATTTCTTAAAAGTCAATAATACTTATCGAAACAATTATATGGATATTTAAAAAAAAATAAACCAATAATAAAGAGAATCATTAAAAGTATGTTACTAAATTCCCATAATTGTAGAGAATCAAAACAATCGTCACAAATAATGATTTGCTTCTTACAGACAGATGAAGATCCTTATATGTTAAAAGCAAACATAATAATGTCCTACATAATAGAGAAAGATACAAAAACAGTTATATATAGAGAGATCTACAATTATTTGTATATAGTCCATTACTTTAATTTTATATCTTTCTCTCTTATAACAAGCACAACATTGTCATGTTTCTTTCTAACATGAAATAATCTAATCCCACACAATCTGATAGTGCCATTAAATTAGTGTATTATTATTAGATTCCTAATATAGTCCTACTCCACTCTGCTCTATTAAACTTTTATTTGTCCTTCTCCCAACAATAGCTTCTCTTACAGAATATATAGATATAGATAAAATATAAGCAAAGGGATCCTCATAGCTTTGTGTTTGAATGTAGACCAGCCTAAATTCACAGCCTATCACTTACATAATTGAGAACTAAATAGCTTACTTACTGCAACATTTGATACGAACATGAATCCATCTGTTATATAGGGACCAATTGATGTTATATATCCTTTTGATGGAAAGGAAAATGGTGTTAGCAATTTAGGAGAAACTAAGAAGCTAATTCTACACGGATTCCTAATATTTCTTTTTCCCAAATGAAAATATCATGGTGGAAAAAGTTTGATCCTGGAGGAGGGAGAAGGAAAGGAAGAAGGAAATGTGATTGCAAAAAGTTCCAAATGCAGGATGGTAGCAACAGTGGCATTTTTTTGCAGCTATATTGCTTTAAATTTTGAATGCTTTAATTTGTCTGGTTTCTCAAAATAGGCAATTCCCTCTAGCAGCTGTCCTATTCAAGCATATAATGCTCAACTAAATATTGACCAGCTCAGCAAATTCTTTTTTGACAGAATGCTCCGAATATATTCCCCAACACATTCTAACATAACTCTCAAAATCAATGCTGTCAGTTGGACAATTTTACGAAATCTAACTGTGCTTTCATTTACTCCTGAAAGCAGAATCTGAGAAACCTTCGAATAGGATGAAGAAATAAAGTCCCTCAACCACCTTTTGGTAGAGACAAAAGATACTATACGTGTAAAACTTCCAACCAAAAAGTGAAATCGCAAAATGTTTTACCGTCTCTTCTCTTTTCCGACACAAAATAACAAACTCCATATAGAATCTAGACTAACATCTCTTTTTCAGCAACATCTCTTTAATACAATATTTTCAATAAACACTTTTCTATCGACTCAAATGTGTTATGATTCATAAAATGACACGATTTTCAACTTATATTCAATACTTGTCTGTGATTTTGTATTTTTTTATAAACATCTGTAAATTTTAGAGAGGGAATCAAAGAAAGCATGTTATATATTAGCATTTTTTTCAGTTTCTATATATATATATATATATATATATATATATATATATATATCCTACTGACACACGTCATAAATTCGAAGCTACTCAGATTGTATTTAAACTACAGTCACAGAAGCCCCTGGACCAGCCTGCATGCCTCACCAAAATGATCTTCGTAGTGAGGGGAATCGCATTCATACTTGATGGACAACTTCTAGCATAACATCTTTATGAGAAAAGGATTTAACATCTTTAATATTCTCTAAACAAAGTAAGGAAGGCACTTGGTTTCAAAAGCTAAGTTAGCACAAATGGAAAGTTATTAAATTTTTACAGCTCCTATCGTTGCATTTAAATTCACAAATCACAGTAGCTAGTCTCTCCCTTTCTCTTTTACTAAGGGACACTATAATATTTTTCCTCACCTCTTTACCGTTCCATTTATCTTCAAAAGGTAATTAACTTAATTTTGGAGTGAAACTATACATATCTAGAAAATGGCCTATCAGATAGAAAAGAATTCACGAGATCAAATATAGTTCAACATTTAAAAAGAGTCTTAAAGAACTGATAAAGTTAAAGTTAGATTAGATTTCTATGTAAAGACATAAAGAGAGCTTTATGACAAACGATGTAACATGACTTACCCAACACCAGGAGGAAAGGAGAATGAGACACACATCAAATAGAACCATTCGGATTCTGTTAGGTCCTCCGGCGACAAGGCGGCGCATGGCCGGCGAGTTGGTGGATTTGTCTCTCCGGAAGACAATGATTCATAGAGTTCTCTAAGTTGCTGGCTTCTTTGGAGAGATGCCTCCTCAGCACTCACCTCCATTGGTTGCACCGTCTTCCTAGTCTTAATTGCCCCATTGTAGTATCCATCACCCCAAACCAGAATCCTAAATAAACATAACATATAGCTTGTTATAATTTAGTGGCACACTAATACTGACACACACAGACATGTGTCGGTTAGAGAAACTAAGAAACATTAATTAGAAGAGTAATTAATCATTATATATCTTGTGGGACAATTAGTGTGGATAAAGTGGATTAATAACCACGTACACTTGTTGTGGACAAAGTTGCCAGAAGAGGCTATAAGTCCAGTGAACAGATTGCACCGCAGCCTGCAACATGCTTTGAAGCCTATTGCCTAGTGGCGCAGCCATTGTTCCCAACACTGTTTTGGAACAGCAGGCTTTCGGTTACTTCTCTGGAACCATGTTTATCTTGCTTCAAAAAAACTAGCCAAAAGTGGGAAAAAGGTGAAAAAGAGGAAAATTTGGGTTCTTGGTTTTGATGAAAAGTTAATAGGCAATGAAAAAGAGTGTTTGCGTGGATCTGAGCCGAAAATCAAACCATTAATTTATTCCGAATGAAAGGCGCGGAGAAAATAAGGTAAGGGGGGAGTTCCAAAGAGAGAAGAGAAGGTCAAGAAATTAAGTATAGACCTGCAGATGTGTGTATGTGTTGCGTGTTGGAGAGAAAGAGATCTTTAAAAAGGTGTATGACTTTGAGGTGGATATGCGGGCGATCCAAGAATTACCATATCTCTGTAAGGAGAAGATCTTGGAACGTTTGTTGGGTAAATGATCAGGGAGTGTGAGAGAGAGCAAGAGAGAGAAAGAGAGAGAGAGAGATAGGGTTTTGAAACTCATGAAGAGTATGGTTTTGACTGGTTGGTCTACCAGACAGTTGTAGCTAGCTATGTGGTTTGTGGATGATGAGGCTGAGGGTGCGTTGTGGTTTGTTAGTTGTGTTGTTTCTCAGACCCTCGCGGATTGGTGCCAAGAAGGAAAACAAAGTTTTTTTTTTTTTTTTTAATCTATTTGGGTATATATACTTCATGATAAAAAGACAGATAGGATATGAAAGAAACAAATAATAATAATAAATTGAAAATCGAAATAAATATAGCACTGGTGTGTGTATCATATAAAAAAACCAGAGAGTCAGCCACTAAATACTAACCACAAACAAACACCAGGTGATAATCTTATTGTTAACTTTAAAATCATGGGTTAGGACTGGTATAAAGATTCTGAGCAATGTCAACAATATATTAATTTTAAATATATATAAAAAAATCTAGGTGAAACTTGGAACTCAACAATAACAAATACTAGTAAGTACATGTTATTATCTATTAATAAAATAATTACATCCATAGTTTATTTTTGGTATCAATTAGACTAATATTTGTATATAACAATATAATCTTTTGAGTTTATTTCTTCTTTCAATTAAAATAAATAATTGAAAAATATATTTCAACATAAAATTTTCATGATTTTTTAATTTTGGTAAATTTTAAATAATGATAATAATAATAATAATAAATTATAATTAAAAGAATTTATTATAAAAACTTCTAAAAAATATATTAATATTTAATAATAAAATTTTAGATATTAATTTTAAATTAATTGTTAAAAAATATAGGAATTACAATATATTACTATATGTGATTAGTAGTGTTCAATTGTTAAACTGAAGTTTTATATTCTTTTATCTAATTCAACTTAACTTATACTTAATAGGTGAGTTTAGTTACATTAATTCGATCACAATTTTTTAATAATACTTTTATTAAAATATTGAATTTTAAATTTCTTGTATATTTTTTAAAATAATTTTTAAAAAATTTATTAATTAACATTTAAATAATTCAATATTTAAAGTATATATTTTTAATTAATAAAATAATTTTTAAAATTATTATTATTTATAATTGTAATCGAATTAAATTGAATTGGATTTCAAAGTATATATATATATATATATATATATATATATATATATATATATATATAAAAGAGAGAGAGAGAGAGAGAGAGAGAGAGAGAGAACTTATCACCCAACTCAACTCATAATAAGTGCTTTGGGGGTTTGGGCTTATCTTGATAGTAAAGTAAATTCAGCCCAATTTATTGAACATTTGTAGTAGTGGTACATATAAGAGGCAATTTTTTAAGCTATTTTAAAACTAAAATATAAACAAAGAATTAAAAATATATAAGTAATTTAATAGTTTCAACTTAATATTCCTATCAACTTAGTAAAATTAGTAAATAATTGTGATTTTTAGGCATGTACTTATTTGGTAGTTTGTATCTATTTTTAAAAACTAGTTGAGTTAATTGTTTTTCCTTTAAAATTTTCATAATAATAAAGGATTAGTAATTGTGAGAAATGATGACAAATTTGGTAGTAAAAATATGATAAAAGTCCAAGCCATTGGTTAAAGTGGCCCTACTGAAATTCAGTCCGTTCTTTTTTAAAAATCAACATATAATTGAATTAATAAAAATGATAGAAAAAAAGGAGTAAAAGTAATATCATTTCGTACATGAACTAGAATATTCATTTGAACAAAGAAAAGTACATTCATAAGATGACTATTAAATATTGGTTTGAATAAGATTAAACAAATAATATATGAAATCAAACCAAACATAAAATAAGCAAGATAATGTTCAAGGAAGAATAAAATTTAGAGAAATTAAGGAAGGGGTGATGGAGAAAATAAAAAATTATAGAGAACACAGAGAATCATCGAAAATAGAAAGAAGATGAGAAAAGAAAGTAAAAAGGACAAGAACTTGAAAGTGGGCCACAACATACCCCTTTTCATTGAAGCATAGAGCCATGATATGAAGAGTTGTAGTAGTACATGAGTTTATCGGTGTAACGTCATGCTTTTTATAAAATAAAAATAATTTATAAAAAAAATAAAGTTGGATGAGTAGAAACAAACAAAGTTAATAGATAGTTGTAATTAATTTTCAAGATTCAATCATGTATCATGAATAAGTGTTATGTTTTCTATTTTTAATGCTAAGTGTGTTTGAGTGCTACATATTATTATTATTATTATTTATAAGTGAGGATGTTGAAAATGATGACATAAATTAAATTTTTAAAGATTTTACAAAAAAATTGATGATTTTTTTTTAATAATTCCAGACAATTCACTGGATCACTTATAGGTCAAGATTGTTAGTCCTATATGTAATAAATAATATAGTGAAGAACATAAAACACAATATAAGAAAGAAAAATAACACACACAAAATTTATGATGATTCATTATCCAACTAAGACACTATCTTATGTACTAACACACAATAATTACAATATCATGAAGTCTTACATAAAAGTTTATCATAATATAGTAAAATAACAAAGACTTACTATATATTGTAACTAAACCTTTCTCACTAAATTTTTTTATTTTTCTATAAATGAACTTAGAAGAATTGGCTTCAAAGAGCTCTTGTAAGAAAAATATAAAGAAGGTTCATAATATGTATTTTGATATTATTGAGAAGCTTTTGAAGCCACTGTATTTATATGAAAATAATTATTACCAGAGTGAGTTGTTAAGTTATAACAAACTTAACTATTTCTTGAAAAATGTTTCTTAATAGATTTAACACATTTTTGAAAATCATTTTTCTGAAAAAACTCCTCAATAAGACAATACACTTTCATACAAGAGAAGAATTTGAGTACTTAAATCTTCTTATAATTGTTAGAATCATCAAATAAAAAAGCATGAAGAACAAACTTCATAAAGTGAAAGCATGTGATGAATGATGAAAGGGTCAAGAATAAATAATTAGCATCATTGGACTTTTAATTTTAATTTTTTAATTTTGATTATTTTTTTAATTTCTTGTATTAGGTCTTTATTGGACCTTGTATTTATTTTCATACTTTTGTAATTAGAGACTTTATTAAACACTAGTTTTTATTAAGATTTAGATGGCTTATTAGGTGAGTTTAATTGGGGATTGGATCTTGACTCAAAAGTATATATTAAATACGACTTTTTATAAATTTTTTTATTGACAATTAAGATAATGCTGAGTTCTAAGCTTAACTTTGTGAGAGAAAATCTCCCTAAGTTGTTTCGAAGAACTTTTAATTCCTTAGTTTGAATTTAGCGGATCCTCTTCAAGTTAGCAATTTAGATTGTCAGTCATTAACTTATCAATATATTATAATGTCTTCATTTATAATCTCCTTCTGCATTTTCTATTTCCTTTTTATATTTTTTTGAATTTATGAAAATTGTCAGAACTAATTCTTAAACGCATTCTAATGTTAGATCCTTGTCGTTTGTCTCATATTATATTTTTCGACAATTTCACCCATAAATAAGAACCAAAAAATAAAAATAAAAAACATGGAAAGTGATTAGAAATAAAAAAAACGTCATAATCTAGATTAATAAGTTGAGAAAAAATTGCCTCTTTAAATTGAAAATTTAAAGATAAGAATAAAATTTTTTACAAGAACTCAGAGAAATTTTATCTCACAAAGTTAAGTTTCAAAATTTGTATTATAAGTACAAAAACTTATAAAATCTCTTATATACTGTGTTAGAAAGAGAAAAAAAACCATGATTTTGATGAAGAAAAATATGATTAAGTTTTGGAGTATTTGACTGTGTGTTAAGTGTGCTATAAGAAATAAATTAATAATACCATATCAGACCAATTGAATTTTATATGTAGAATAATTATGTATTATCAAGAAAAATTCTAAAATATTTAAAAAAAAATATGATTATATGCATATTAAATCAAAATGTGAAAAAGGGAATCACATACAAGAATAAAGGTGCAACAATCATAATTCAAATATTATTCTAAAATGAAAATATACTGCGATAGAAGTAATGGAAATATTCTCCCTCCTTCCACCATGAATGATGTCAAAAGCCTCAAACCTTGAATATCCAAGTTGAACCAAAATTCTTTCTCAAGTTTCTAAAGAAACTTGACACTAACTCCTCCAAGGAAGGTTCCTTGTTAGGAGAATAGGAGAAAGAAATATCTAAAGACACTTGAAAAGTTAATTTAGGGTACAAGCAAAATTTGCAAGTTCCAGATACAAATTTTGACTTTATTCAAATGTGATTCCAAGAAGCTACACAAGGGGTCATATATATAGTTGTTCCCCTCTTATTCACTCACTCACCTAAGAAATGTGTGACTAATTTTGCCTTATACAATTGATGATCGAAGTTCCTAGCTTCAAGTCCCACCTAGACCATATATATACCAAAAAACTCTCAAATGTTGTAACTAAGAGTTAAACCTTGGACTTCCTTGAGTATTTGGAGTGCTTTGGCCGAATTTGAAAAGCTAAAATGATGTATTCCCTTTTTGTTGCAATCAAGACTTGAACCTTGTCTTCTTTTTTTAAGTGCAACCCCTTCAAGTCTCATCTCCTCTAAATTTGGCTTTATTCAAGTGTTTATATACGTGATAACTCTCTAAAGTTGCAACCAAGAATTGAACTTGGACTTCTAGATTGTATGTAGCTGAAATTAAGTTAGGAGAAAAAGGCTTGACCGAGACTATGCTTTGGGACAAGATGCAATTCTCCTTTTGGTTCAACCCAAGCTCTCCCATGAGTCTTTCTTTCTTGTACCATTTGCCCAAGGTCTCATATCAAAATGGGGAAGGATTTTTCAAATGTTTATATACCCCTAAGTCTCCTTGATGTTCAACCAAGTGGAATGAGTGAAGGGTGGTCGTGGTTCTCTTCATGCAACTATATCAAGCTCTTGGGTCATGCTTTATGTGTTGGGTCATGGTCTTGTGTGTTGGGTCAAGCATGTCTTACAAAAAAAAAGACAAAAATAAGTTTTACAACTTTATACAAAGTAAAGAGGTAGAATCAATTTTATACAAAGTAAAGAGGCAGGAGAGGATTCTAATAATGTTGACAATTCAAGGACTTGATGTTGCACTTGATGAATATGAAGAATGGATTTTGATGATGATCCAAGAACTAAAGACTTAGAATATTGAAGATTGAAGATTGGTGATAATTGTATTGTAATAACTCTGTTTTATTTAAGATTGAGTCTGTATTTTTAGAGTCTAAGATAGCCGGTACATAGTCTGTAACTTAGAAGCTTCAAAAAGCTCAAATTTATCATTTAGGCTCGGCTTTAATCGATTATATAGGTAAATAATCGATTAAAACAGTGAGAAAACACTTTCTATACAAACTCACTGTTTTAATCGATTAAAACAACGAAAATAATCGATTATTTTGTACTCGTTCGTATGCAGATAATCGATTATTTCACCAAATAATCGATTATTCCGGAGAGGTTTGGGTTCGACGTATTTGGCTCTGTTTTAATCGATTATCACTCCAAATAATCGATTATTTCAATCTGTTTTTCATTTTAAATTTCAAATTAACCCTATTTTCGAAAACCCAATTACCAAGAACCCAAGTTTCGAAATCCCCAATTCCTAAACCCTAATTTCCCTACTTAAACTCTGCTTTGGCACTAAGAAAAATAAGAACAACTCTTTCCATACAAAAGTTAAGTGCTCGTGAGTGCCGGAGAACTGTTTGTTGCAAGGAAAGGGGGCTTTTGGAACCTGGTGTGAGGCTAGAAGCGATAAGAATCACTAAGTGGAGTTCTTAGTGGATTGTGTGCTGTGCCGTCTCTAGGGAAAGCTGTTCTTCATCTCTTGTGGATTTCAAGAGAGGTGTTTTCTGATCTTTATCTGTTCATTTGTAATCTGTTTGTAACAATTTGTTCTTAGTGACAACGTTAATCCTCTTTTGAGTGATTAGCAACTGGACGTAGGGTCTTTTGATCCGAACCAGTATAAACCTACTGTGTAATCTTCTCTACTCTTCTCTATTTACATTTACGCAGTTTTTAATCGGTAAAATTTGGGGAAAATTTTGAAAACCTAATTTTTATTAAAAATCCAATTCCCCCCCCCCCCCCCTCTTGGTTTTTGTCCGACCACGCGAACATTCCGCTGTGCGATTCTAACAAATAAGAGATATTCCAAAGGAGGAGTGTTCTTGGGGAAACTTCCTCTCTGATCCCTTAGCTCTTGGGCCTTAGTTGAGGCCTAATGTGTTGTGGCCTAATGTGTTGTGGCCTAATGTGTTGTGGCCTAGATGGTTCATTGGGCCTTATTTGAGGCTCAATGTGTTAAGGTCTAATGTGGTGAGACCCAATGTGTTATGGCCCAGATGGTCCTCCATCAGACCCTCCCTCTTGAGAAGGATCTGACCTTAGATCCAAATCTTCCTTCTTTACCCTTCTCCAGCAAGTCACAATGAGACTTTCCTTGATCCCAATCTTTCTCCAGCAAGTCATTTACTTGATTTTCTATCTTAAGGGGTCCTTTCAATATTCTATTTCCTAAAAGTGGAAGTTCATAAGGTACTTCTTTGGAAAGTAGATCATTATTCTCAAAATTATGTTATACCCCATGTGGTAAAAAATTAAGTCTATGACTTATGATAGCAAGTGTCTTTTTTATGAGAGAAGAAAAAGAGGTTGTTCAAACTTTAAAGGAGAAATTTATTTTAAAAAGTTTTTGTTGAACAACTCTTTTGGAGGGGACACAAAACCCCTAGACTCTAGTCCTTCTCAATTCAATTTTTATTTAAAATATAATGTTTATGTTTTGATTTTTTTTCTCTCTTACAATTTTATTTTTTATTTTTATTTGGTCCTCCCTCACTTGTTGAGGTGTGAGAGGACACAATTATTTTTTTTATCTTTGTGAAGGAAATTTATCTTGTTGGTGTGACCATCATGGATACTTTATCTATCATGTTGTCATGGCCTACCGAGTAGGATATGCCCAACATCCATAGGAACTATATTGCACAAAACATGTTCTTTATAGGTTCCTATAGATATTAGTATATCTGCTTATTTATTAACTACTATACCACCATCTTCATTGATCCATTGAAGTTTGTAAGGTTTTAGATGGGGTGTAGTAGTTAAGGCTAGCTTTTTCACCAACCTAGAACTACAAAAATTACAACAAGAACAACTATCCATAATTAAAGAACAAGTGTTTTTCAAAACTTCACATCTTGTGTAGAATAGGTTTTCCCGTTGGAATTGTTCTAGCACATGAGGTTGGCTTTCGAGAAGCCTTCTCACCACAAGTAATTCTCTTTCACAGGGGAGAATTTCTTGCTCAGAGTTCAAAACTTTCTCTTCACTTGGTGAAGAGTGGGCTTTATCCTCACTTACGATCTCTTAGTCTTTTAAAAGCATACTTTTTTTATTGGAACACTCAGAAGCATAGTGTCCTATTTCAAGACATCAAAAACATTGAATGTCTCGAGTTCTAACCCCTTTGAAAGATTATTTATTTTTATATATTTCTTTTTCTTTTTCTTTACCCCTTCATGACCCTTCATCCCTAGATGTGGAGCTATAACCCTCCCTCTTAAAATCTTCCTTAGGAATAGACGTGTTAAGGTAGTCTCTCCTATGAGAATATTTTCTTTTTAGTTGTTGTTCTACCCTTACACAAAGTTGAACTAGTTCGTTTAAGTCATTATAAGGCAATAACTCAACTTTATCCCTAATATCTAGGCTAAGGTCACTCTGGAACCTAGCAACTATAATTCGTGGTTCTTCCCTTATCCCAACCCTCATCATTAATAACTCCATTTTTTGTCTGTACTCCTCTATGGTCATATTTTTCTATTGGAGTAGTTGGAGTTTATGCATCAACTCCTTATCATAATAAGAGAGAACATGTCTTTTCCTAAGGACACTCCGAAGTTCATTCCAATATTGGACTTGGGGTTCATGATGTATTCTTCCATCTCTTATTAAGGGAAGTCCACCAATCTAAAGCATGACCTTGAAAAATAAGGGTTGCCATGGGCACTCTTCTTTCTTCATTAATTTTATGGCACTCAAACAGTTGTTCTAGTTCATCTCCCAATCTAAATATTGTTGAAAATACAAGGGTATGATGCTTGAAGATTTTGATGATGATTCAAAGACAAAGGACTTCAAAGATTAGAAGACTTATATACATTTGAAATTTCTTGTAATAACTTTGTTTTGTCATTTTGAGTTTGTAAAAGTAGTGTCCATGATAGCCAGCACATAGTCTGTCCACTGAAAGTTTACTTTTATCTAAAATGCATTGTGATAATCGATTATCCTAGCTCTCTTGGGTATCTGAAAGTCTCTGGAATAATCGATTATCATTGTTGATAATCGATTATCCTAACAAAACTATGTCTTATGCGAAAATGGCTCTGTGATAATCGATTATCACTCATGATAATCGATTATCTATGTCAGTTATGATTTTGAATTTCAAATTTCAGACCTATTTTCAAAAACCCTAATTTCTAAACCCTAAAAACTCTATTTAAGGAACTCTCTGGCTCTCTGTAAAGACAACATTTTTCATACTAAAGTTTATAGCTATGCTTGTTGAGAGAACTTTGAGTAGGAAAGAAAAATGGGCGTTTGTAACCTAGTGTGAGCTAGAAGCGATAAGAATCACTAAGTGGGTTTCTTGGTGGATTATGTGTTGTGTCGTCTCTAGGAAAAACTGTCTTCATCCTTTGTGGCTTCAAAGGAGGTGTTCATCTCTTGTGTGACTCAAGAGATGTGTTTTCTAATCCTTATTATTTGTATTCTGTAATCTGTTCAATGATTGTTTTTAGTGACTGAGATAATCCTCTTTTAGAGTGATTAACAACTGGATGTAGGATCTTTTGATCCGAACTAGTATAAATTACTTGTGTAATCTTCTTCCCTTATCTCTTTACATTTCAAGTGCTTTATTATATTATCGTTTAATCAGTAAAACTTGTGAAAAGTTTTAAAAAGGGAAAATTTTTATAAGAAACCAATTCACCCCCCCTCTTGGTTTTTGTTCCAAATGCAAACATTCTGCTGCACGATACCAACAAGTGGTATCAGAGCTTGCTTTGATAGTTTTTCAAATTTTCGAAAATGGTCGAACAAAACCAAACCTTTGCTGAGGGTGCCTCTACTTTTTGCTGGTCAAAATTATCCTTTCTGGAAATTTAGGATGCAAATATTTTTGGAGTTTGTTGACATGGGTGTTTAGGAAGCTATTGTAAATGGTCCGTTTATTCCAAAAATGATTGTAAATGAAGTAGAGGAACCAAAACCATTTTCTAGATGGACTGCTGAAGAAAATAGAAAAGTTCAATATGATGTTAGGGCTAGAAATATTATTTCATCTACTTTAACCCTTGATGAGTTTTATAGAATTTCAATTTGTAAAACTGCTCAAGAAATGTGGGAAATTCTAAGAATGACTCATGAAGGAACTGATGACGTGAAAAGAGCAAGGAAAAACTCATTGATACAAGAATATGAGATGTTTCGAATGCAACAGGGAGAAACAATCTTTGATGTTCAAAAGCGTTTCACTCATATTGTTAACCATCTCTCTAGACTTGGTAAGAATTTTGATATTGACAAGTTAAATGTTAAAATTTTGAAATCTTTGGACAGGAAATGACAATCTAAGGTGATTTCCATCACAGAGTCACAAAATCTGGCAACAATGACAATGGCGACTCTCTTTGGAAAATTGAGAGAGCACGAGCTTGAACTAGGAAGGTTAAATGATGAAGAAGACCAACATCAAAAGAGAAACTTAGCCTTCAAAAACTAAGATTTCTAAAAACAAGAAAAAGAAGGAAGAAGATAATTTTGATAGTGAAGAAGATGAAAATCTGAGTCTCATGATAAAAAAATTCAACAAATTCATGAAAGCCAAAGGGAGGCAATCATTTAAAGGTAAGAAAAATGAGAAAGAAGGATCTTCATTAAATTTCAAATGTTATGGTTGTGGTGAAATATGGCATGTGAAATCTGACTGTCCCAACAACAAAAGAAGTGATGATTCAAAAGGAAGAAAATCCTTTAAAAAGAAAGCCTACATTGTGTGGGAGGAAAGTGACTCTAGTTCAAAGTCAAGTGATGCTAAAATTGAAGCAAATCTTTACTTAATGGCAAATGACAATGTATCTTTCGAATATGAGGTAAGTGATTCTGACTACTCTTCAAGTGATGATGAAAATGATTATGATGCTTTACACAATGTATATGAAGAATTATTTACTGCTTTTAAAGAATTGAAATCTGAGCATAGAAAATTGAAAAAGAATTTGAACAAATCCGAAAAAGAAGTGGAAGTATTAAAAACGAAAATTATATCTTTTGAAGAAAAAGAAGTAGAACCAATTGCATGTGCATCTTGTAAGAACTATGAATTTGATATTTGTATACTTGAGCACATGTTAGATAATGCTACGAAAGATATGTGTGATTGTAGAAAAGATGAAAATCAAAAGTTTGTGAAAACTAAAGGTAAGAGTCATGTTCCTTTGAGAAAAACTAAAAATCAAAGAACCTGCAGAGTATGTGTTATGAAAGGAAATGTACCTTCCCAAAGTAGAAATGAATCCGTTTCAAAATTTAAATCCCCAAATGCATGTTTTTATTGTATGAAACAAGGACATACATCAAATAAGTGTAAAATAAAATATTTTGGTGTTCCTAAAGGAAAATATATTTGGGTGCCTATAGTTAAATGATTTGTTTGTCTCTAACCCCAAGGACCCAAAATTTATGGGGACCTAAGATCCTGTGTTCTTATTTTGTAGTATCTACTAAATCCAAAAAGTATATGTGATACGTTGACAGTGGACGCTCAAGACACATGACTGGGGATAAAAAGAAATTTACAAGTTTCATCAAGAAAGAACAAGGATATGTAACTTATGGAGACAACAACAAAGGTAAAATCCTTGGTACCAGAAACATTGGTGGTGAAAATACTTTGGAGATAAAGGATGTGCTCCTTGTTGATGGGTTAAAACATAATCTTCTAAGTATAAGCCAACTTTGTGATAAAGGTCTCAAGGTAATTTTTGAAAGTAATTTCTGCACCATACATCTTAAAGATTCTAAGGAAGTTGCATTAAAAGGTATTAGACATAACAATATTTATTTGATTAACTTAGATTGTGCATCTAATGTTGATATAACATGCTTGGTTGTTAAAGAAGAAAACCCATGGTTATGGCATAAAAGAGCGGCTCATATAAATATGCACCAATTAAACAAACTAATATCTAAAGATTTAGTTGTTGGATTGCCTAAGTTAAAATTTGAAAAAGATAAATTATGTGATGCATGTCAAAAAGGTAAACAAGTAAAAATCATCTTTTAAAATTAAGAATATAATTTCCACATCAAAGCCTCTAGAACTTTTTAGATTTATTTGGACCATCTAGAATCAAAAGTTTTGGTGGAAATTATTATGCTCTTGTAATTGTTGATGATTACTCTAGATTTACTTGGACATTTTTCTTAACTTTGAAAAGTGAAGCTTTTAAAGCATTTAGAAAGTTTTCAAAGCAAATTCAAAATGAAAAGGAATTAAGAATTAAAGTATTAAGAAGTGACCATGGTGGAGAGTTTCAAAATGAATCTTTTGAAAAAAATTTGTGAAGAGAATGGTATTTTACATAATTTTTCTACACCTAGAACCCCCCAACAAAATAGTGTAGTTGAAAGGAAAAATAAATCACTAGAGGAACTAGCTAGAACAATGTTGAATGAATCTAATGTTCCTAAATATTTTTGGGTTGATGCAGTAAGTACTGCATGTTATGTTTTAAATAGAATGCTCATTAAACCTATCTTGAAAATGACTCCTTATGAGCTATTTAAAGGAAGAAAACCAAATGTAGCTCATTTGAAAATCTTTGGTTGTAAATGTTTTGTATTAAATAATGGTAAAAACAATTTAGGTAAATTTGATTTAAAAGACGATGAGGCTATCTTCTTAGGATATTCACTTTCTAGCAAAGCATATAGGGTATTCAATAGAAGAACTTTGAATATTGAAGAATCTGTGCATGTTACATTTGATGAAATTGTAGACCTTGTGGGAAATCCTCTTGAGTCATGTAAAGAATATGCAGGTGATGATGAGTACATAAGGGAAGCATTATAAGAAATGTACTTAAATGAAAATGAACCATCACAACCAACTGAATTGGCAAAAGAGTGACAATCACCAAGAGGACTTTCAATTGACAATATAATTGGTGACATCTCAAAAGGGGTAAGTACTAGAAATATGACCAATTTCTGTATGTCTGTAGCTTTTGTTTCATAGATTGAACCCAAAAATGTTGAGGAAGCACTCAAAGATGATCAATGGTGCATTGCAATGCAAGAAGAACTAAATCAATTTGAAAGAAATCAAGTCTGGGAATTGATTCCAAGAGAAGAAAATCATCATGTAATTGAAACTAAATGGGTATTCAGGAACAAACTTGATGAAGATGGAAACATAAGTAAGAATAAAGCTAGACTTGTGACAAAAGGGTATTGTCAAGAGGAAGGTATAGATTATGATGAAACTTATGCTCCTGTTGCCAGGTTAGAGGCTATACGCCTACTTCTTGCATATGCTTCAATGATGAAATTGAAATTGTATCAAATGGATGTCAAAAGTTCTTTTCTAAATGGTTTTATTAAAGAAGATGTTTATGTACAACAACCTCCGGGTTTTGAAGAATTCAAATACCCTGATCATATTTTTAAAATGAAAAAGGCACTTTATGGATTAAAATAAGCTCCAAGATCATGGTATGAAAGGTTAAGCAGTTTTCTATTAGCTAATGACTTTTCTAGAGGAAAAATTGACTCAACTTTGTTTATTAAGAAAGTAGGTGAACATATTTTGTTAGTTCAAGTATATGTTGATGATATTATTTTTGGATCTACTGATAACTCTCTATCTGAAAGATTTGCTAGTATTATGTAGAATGAATTTGAAATGTCCATGATGGGAGAATTAACCTTCTTTCTTGGACTTCAAATTAAGCAACTAAATGATGACACTTTTGTGTCTCAAACAAAATACTACAAGGAGATTCTCAACAAATTTGGAATGGACACTGCAAAAGAAGCTAACACACCAATGGGAACGTCCTGCTATTTGGATAAGGACGAATCAGGTTTGGAAATTAATCAATCAATGTATAGAGGTATGATAGGCTCTCTATTATACTTAACTACAAGTATACCTGATATTATGCATTTTGTTTGTGTGTGTGCTAGATTTCAAGCATGTCCAAAAGAATTTAATTTAATTGTAGTAAAAAGAATTTTAAAATATCTAAAAGGAACCACAAGATATGGGTTATGGTATCTTTCTGGAGCTTCACCTAGTTTAATAGGTTTTTTTGATGTTGATTATGGAGGTTGTAAAATTGATAGAAAGAGTACTAGTGGAACTTTTCATCTATTAGGATCTTCCTTAATTTCCTGGCACTCTAAGAAACAAATTTGTGTTGATTTATCCACAACTGAGGCCGAATATATAGCGGCTAGAAATTGGTGTGCTCAAATTATTTGGATGAAGCAACAACTAGAAGATTATAGTATTTTTCTTAGTGACAATCCTTTGAAAAGTGATAATACAAGTGCAATTAATCTTACTAAGAATCCTGTTATGCACTCTAGAACTAAGCATATTGAAATTAGGCATCACTTTTTAAGAGATCATATTTCTAAAGAAAATTGTAAAATTGAATATATAGATACAAAACATCAGTTAGCAGACATATTCACCAAACCTCTCCCCAAGGATAGATTCTATGAACTTAGAAGAGACTTAGGAATATTAGAAATAATTTAAACTTGGTAAAACTGTAAAATCTTTGCATATTGAGGGGAAGTTGATTATTATTTTTTTTTCTTCATATATTGAGAGGGAACTTATATTATTTTTTATTATGATAAAATAGGGGAAGAAAATACTTAAAGCCTGGTATGTTTAATATTTTTTTCTGTTAGTTGTGACAGTAAACAAGTTATTACAAAGGGTTTTAAAGCACATTTTGATCATCATCAAAAAGGGGGAGATTGTTGAAAATTCAAGGGTATGATGCCTGAAGATTTTGATGATGATTCAAAGACAAAAGACTTCAAAGCTTATAAGACTTATATACATTTTAAATTTCTTGTAATAAATTTGTTTTGTCATTTTGAGTCTATAAAAGTAGTGTCCATGATAGCTAACACATAGTTTGTCCACTGAAAGTTCGCTTTTATCTAAAACTCACTGTCATAATCGATTATCACCTGTGGATAATCGATTACCAGTAATCGATTATTGATAATCGATTACCAGTAATCGATTATTGATAATCGATTACCAGTAATTGATTATCACTTGTGATAATCGATTATCCTAGCTCTCCTGAGTCTCTGAAAGTCTTTGGAATAATCGATTATCACTGTTGATAAACGATTATCTGTGATAATCGATTATCACTCATGATAATCGATTATCTGTGTTAGTTATGATTTTGAATTTCAAATTTCAGACCTATTTTCGAAAATCCTAATTTCTAAACCCTAAAATATTTATTTAAGGAACTCTTTGGCTCTCTGTAAAGACAACCTTTTTCATACTAAATTTTATAGCTGTGATTGTTGAGAGAACTTTGAGTAGGGAAGAAAAAGGGGCCTTTGTAACCTAGTGTGGGCTAGAAACGATAAGAATCACTAAGTGATTTTCTTGGGGGATTGTGCGTTGTGTCGTCTCTAGAAAAAAACTGTTTTCATCCTTTGTGGTTTCAAAGGAGGTGTTCACCTCTTGTGTGACTCAAGAGAGGTGTTTTCTAATCCTTATTATTTGTATTATGTAATCTATTGAACGATTGTTTTTAGTTACTAAGTTAATCCTCTTTTAGAATGATTAACAACTGGACGTAGGTCTTTTCATCCGAACCAGTATAAATTACTTGTATAATCTTCTTCCCTTATCTCTTTACATTTCAAGTGCTTTATTATATTATCGTTTAATCGGTAAAACTTGTGAAAAGTTTTGAAAAGGGAAAGTTTTTATAAGAAACCAATTCACCCTCCTCTTGGTTTTTGTGCCAAACACAAACATTCTGCTGCGCGATACCAACAAATATTCTTCAATATTATCCTTGCCATGGAATGGAGAAAGGTCTATCTTAGGTTCCTTATGATGTTCCACTCTAGGTCTATGCTGCCTAGGTGGTGAAGGTTGATAGTAATCATCATTGTGATGACTACTATAATCCTCCAAATGTGAGTGGGGTTCCTCATGGTTTTCTTGTCTTCTCCCAGATGCCTCACTTCTATTTCTTTTTTTGTTTTTATCATTTAAAAGTTGGGCAAACATAGTCATTATTTCCTTATTTCTTTTTTCAATTTTCTCTTCTAAAGTTCTAAGTTTGTCCTTATCGAAAGAGCATTCCCTAGATCTACGATAACTCCCACCCACACTAAAATGACTTGAAGGTGCATGAGAATGGTCACCCATTTTTGATCAAGAAAGATTTTCACAAATTTTAAAAAGTTTTCACAAAAATGAGGTGACAAATTTTCACAAATTTTTTTTTCAAGTGTGTGTGTGTGTCGAAGGAAGGTCAACTAATCGTTAAAGACTCACTTAGATTTTGCCACGAAAAAATTAACTTCTAATTGCAAAAAATTAACACAACGTAAACTAGATGAACCATAGGGTGAAAGTCCAAGTGACACTTAATGAGGCTCTTTGGACACTTCCACAAGATTAATTCGTGAAACTATTACAATGTTTAAAGTAGGAGATGAGATTGTACCAAAGATATTTTCCAAAGACACCCACAAAAGCAAAAATTTACAATAAGGAATATAAAAACAACAAAATAAGTGACAAAATTACAACAAAGAGTTTAGCAAAAAAAATTTTTTGAGCAATGCTTTTTGTGACAGAAATTTCATTGCAAGGCTTGTTTAGTGACAAAAATTAATGAGTTTTTTTTTCCACTACTTTAGGGTTCCTCACTTGGTTAAGTATTTCACTCTTCTTGCACCCCAATTCTTACTTCCCAAGCTTCCTTAAATAATACCTTCTCCTTTCTTCTTAATAACACCTAAGATGCTACCTTGAAGAAGAAGTGAGTTTCCAAGAAACAAGGAAAAGTAAAATGATTATCTTGTTTCTTTGAGTGCTCAGGATGCAAGAATAAAAAAATACAAGAAAAAGTCAAATAAGAATTGGACACAATCAAGTGATTAGAATTATTATTTGACAAACTTAAGAAATCTAAAAAGAGACAAGCAAGAAAATTTGGCAAATTTTAAATAAGGTACTCAAAAGAAGCCAAAAAATGGATTACAAAAATAAAAGACTCAAGTTGAATCACTTATAGCCCAATTTAAGCTTGGCCGAATTATACACTCCCTTAGCCTCTTTTAATACATGCACTTTTCAATTTTACTATTCTCTTAAGGGGTGTGTGACTTAATTAAGAGTTGTAAACATATCTTTCAAACTTTATTTTGACTAAGTCTCATCTTTTCTCTCTTAAATTCTTTTCTTTTCAACTTCACAATTTCAATTGTTTTTGTTCTTATGAGACTTAACCTTTTTTTTTTCCACTAATTCAATTTCAATTCAAAATTCATGGTATTATTTTCATATAAGTCTGGACATTGTCATGGCATATTATCAACAATTGATTCAACTTACAAAATTTAAAAGAAGTCTAGACTAGTCTCGGTTTGTACAAAAATTTTTATGTTTAGAATTTTGTCAATGATCTAATAGCAAAAGAATACTCAAATGTACAAACCACACATACACATAATTCAGTTCCTAGCATAAACTCGGTTTCAATTTTATTCAACAAAATTTTTGTTTTTCTAACAGATGTGGGACAACTTCTGTGGAATTATGAACATATAAGGACTAAACATGACTATCTAATACACATGGAAGATTATAAAATTGAAAGCTAAGTAAACAAAATTCTATGACTACTCATACAACATATTAAAGAATTCCTAAAAAATTGATTCAAGAAGGAACAAAGCAATGAATCAATTAAAAAAAAAAGACTCTATGACCGACGACATATGACTTAATTAAAGACTCAAGCAATATCATACATGACCAAAAATTCAAAGACAAGAAAGAAGGAAAGATGAAGACACTTATCTCTTGAAGACCTCCATGCCTAGTTCTAATACCAAATTGATGAAAATATTCTCCCTCCTTCCACCATAGATGACGACGAAAACCTCACACCTTAAGCACCCAAGTGAAAGTGATCCTAGCAAAGATCTCAGTGATTTGATGAAGTCAAAGATAAAGTCAAAGGTCAACTCTGCAACAGTCAAACAAGTCACTCAGAAGAATGGAGCTGAAGACTTAGTGTGTCTTAACAGAAAGCTTAGGTAAAACCACTTTACCTTTTCCACTACATAAAGCTTCTTCACTCAATTTGCAAAATGCCTCAAAAATAGTTTTAAACAAATAAAAAACAAAAGCATTTTGGCAAAGAATTTTCTTAAACAAGTTATTAACTGATAAAGGTTTGAAAGAATCAATTTAAAACACTTAGAATGTTTTAAAAAGTGTTTTTACAATATTTTAATCGATACAAACTTCTTTTAATCGATTAAAACTCTTTATGACCGATTAGAATTCGAATGTAATAGGTCAGAATGCAATATAATCGATCAGATCTTAAATATGAGCGATCAGAAATATTTTAATCGATTAAAACACGTTTCAATCGATTAAAATCACTTTGGATGTCAGTATGATCGATCAGAATGAGATTATGACCGATCAGAGTTGGTTATGATCGATCAGAATTGAATTATGACCGATCAGACTTATTTTAATCGATTAAAACGCATTTCAATCGATTAGAATAACTTAGAAAATCTTTTCAATCGATTAAAACGAACTTTCAATCGATTAAAATGACTTGAAAATATATGTGCAGATTTTCAATCGATTGAAACGACTTTATATCAGTTAAAATAACTTGGAAAGTTTTATAAGAAGGTTTTTAAACAAATCAATCGATTAATACGTGATTCAATCGATTGTTTTATACTTAGAAAATGTTTGTAAAACGTTTTAACTGATAAAAACGTGGTCGTATCAACTAAAACATTTTCTGTTAAAGATCATGAACGCATTAATGGGTTGAAAGGACTTTTAACAGATTGTAACGGCTATTTCAACAGATTAAAACAAACTTTCAACAGATTAATTAATGCAGTAGATTTGAAAATACTCTTTTATAAAGCAGAATTGCTTGGAACTTTTAACATATCAGATTTGACACAATTCAAGCAATCAATACAAACAACTATTAGCATTTTTCAAGAAAGATACACAACTTGTTTTTGTGAACTTCTTTTGAAATCTTTCTTGAGGCACTTTGCATTTCTTTGAAGAAGAAACTGACTGTGGATTGGTGTAATCCGGTTTGAGCTTTCTTTGTTTCTTCTTTTAAATTTCTATTCATTCATTTGTACTTGTTTTGTACCTGGAATTTGGGTACAAGTTTTACTGCAGTTGTTGTAGAAAGTTGCCAAGAACTGGAATTTGGTTCTTGGTGGAAAGGTTAAAGCAAGAGCTGGAATTTGGTTCTTGTGTGTGGTGCCTGGAATTTGGGCACTTGGTTTCTCTGTGGCTGGAATTTGGTTGCAGAGGTTTCCAAGAGCTGGAATTTGGTTCTTGGTGGAGAGTTAGAATAGGTGTAAGAGGGTGAGTCTGTAAAACATCTATTCTAGTGGAACCAGCTGGAATTTGGCTGGAGTCTGGACGTAGCCACTGGTATTGGGTGAACCAGGTATAAAATTACCGGTGAAATCTTTCCTAACCTTTCTCTCTTTAATTTCTGCTGCTTGCACTTAAACCTGTTTGATTGCTTTGTGATTTGTGAATTGATAAGTAATCTTAATTTTCGAATTAGATAATCTGTGTATTGCGAAAAACTTTCAAAAATCAATTCACCCCCCTCTTGATTTAAAACTACTTTTCTAACAATTGGCATCAGAGCAAGGTGCTTGAAAGTTATTCAAGTCTCTTGATCCATGGCTGAGAACAGGTTACCGTTTTTCGAGGGGCATCTATTAACGAGACCTCCACTATTCTGTGGAGCAGATTATCCTTTACGGAAAATTAGGATGAAAATCTTCATTGAATCCATTGACAGAAATGCTTGGGATGTTATTACTAATGGTCCTCTAATTACAGATAAAGGATGGTCAAGCTTGAATGATGAAGAGAAGAAGAAAGTTCAAAGTGACTGCAATGCAAAAAATATTATTACTTACTGCTCTTAACATGGATGAATTTTTCAGGGTGTCCCAGTGCAATTACGCCAAGGAGATGTGGGATGTTCTTGAGGTCACTCATGAAGGGACTGCGAGATGTTAAAAGAGCCAGAAAGCACACCTTGATAAGAGAGTATGAGACTTGTTCAAAATGCGAGAATGGTGAAAGCATCGCAGATGTGCAGAAACACTTCACGCACATCATCAACCACTTAATGGGCCTAGGTAAGACCTTTGATAAGGAAGAACTAAATATTAAAGTATTGAAATGTCTTGACAGGTCCTGGCGGCCAAAAGTCAACTGCAATATCGGAATCAAAAGATCTGTCCACCATGACAACGACCTCACTTGTTTGGAAAACTCGAGAGAACATGAAATGGAAATCACAAGATTCAATGAGCAAGAAGTCTCTGAGAAGAAGAACAGAAGCATTGCACTTAAAGTTGAAGAAAATCAAGAATCGAGAAGAAGATAATGAGAACCTTGGACTGCTTGTTAGGAAATTCAACAAATTCCTCAAGAAAAAGATCCAAGACAAGGAAAGACACAAAAGGTATGAGAAAAGAACTGATTCTTCTAACTTTAAATGTTATGGTTGTGGCAAACGGGGCCATGTTAAAATGGAATGTCAGAGAGAAATAAACAAAGTGAAAAGAAAGAGAAAAAATCAAAAAGAAGAGCCTACATTGCCTGGGATGATAATGATACGTCATCAACGGATAACTCTGAAAATGAAGAAGCCAATCTTTGTTTAATGGCGAGTCAAAATCCACAAACCAGCCAGGTAAGTTCTAGTTCCTCTTCAAATATAGTTAACTATGATGCATTACAAGAAGCATTTAATGAAATGCATGAGGAGGCTAAGAAACTTCAAAAAGAAAATAATAGGCTAAAAGGATTAAATAACTGGCTAGTTAACAAGGTTGATTCTCCGGAAAAGCAGATTAGTGAAAATGAAGCTGATAATGAATTCTTGAAAGCTGATTCATGATAACTCTGATTGTAAATGCAATAAACCATGCAAAAGCGTTACGAATTGCAAAAGAAAATTGAATTCTTATCTCAAACTGTTTCAAAGTTCACTCAGGGGCAAGCCAATCTAGATGTATTACTTGGATCTCAAAAATTAATTTTTGACAAATCCGGAATAGGATTTAAATCTAGATCCGAGTAAAACAAAAATAAATAGGAATTCATACTCTACAATCAAATGTTTTTACTTGCATGAAGAAAGGGCATTCGGTAAAATACTTGAGAATTAAAAAGTATGCTATTCCTAAAGGGAGAATGAAATGGGTTCCAAAGATTAATTCTTTTCAAATAACATGATCAGGACCCGAATAATTATAAAGGGTACCGAGAAAAATACTTAATTGTTTTGCAGGAACAAGTCTAGGAATCCCTTGAAGATCGAAGCTGCGAAACCAGGTTACTTGTATTTAAATTAATTGTTTTAAATTGATATAAACCAATATTAATCGATTGAAATAACTTACTAGTACCATTTTAATCGATTGAAATGTCGAAATAATCGATTAAATTGTTCTCAGAATGTTGGTTTAGTCGTTTTAATCGATTAGAATAAATTTATATCAACTAAAAACACTTAGGTATCAAAATTAATCGATTCATTCACGTTTTAATCGATTTAAATTACGGTGTCATGTTATTGATTTCATTACTGTATTAAACTAATCGATCCTTTTATAAAACAAATCGATTAATTCACTGTAGATGTTTTCAACTCTAATGACAAGAATCAAATTAATAGATAATGAGTTGATTAATCAATTGATTAGGATCTGTAAACAAGACTTATAACATCTAATTGAAGTTTGATAGGGAAATTCAAAACAAAAACTCGAGTGTCTATTATCTGCAATAAATCTTTAAAGATTTCTTTGACCAAATCAACATTATTCCCAAGAACAAATTAACTGATTCACCCATTGTCACTGTAAATTGTGTCGCACATGCTGAACAGATCTTTAATTAGAAACTAAGACTAGTGGAATAAATGTGCGAAAGTTATTGCTTGATTGAAATACTGCAAACTTTACATGTAGGAAAGTTATCCATAGATGAAAATGTTATTTTAACAATCGATTAATTCTCTGTAGATGTTTACATTTCTCTTAATACTTTACATGGAATGCTTTGCGTAGTAATACATTGAAAATCAAAGGAATTATCAAAGAATGGACTTGTAACTTTTCTTATAGACACTAGTTACAAACAGGTCAAAGCTGTTAGGACTTGAAAACATAGTTTATCAAAATTTTTTTAGTGATAATTGTTTACTGGTAATAAGTTATTCATTACTAGGAAATCCAATAAATACATGTTTTCATTAAATTTCTTGATATTACATTGCAATATATTTGAAATAATTTTGAGCATGCATTGGTTCAAAACTCTTGGTGAAATTCATTGGAACTGTGCAACTTTGAATATTTGCTTTAATCATCAATGTCACGAGGTGACACTGTAAGGAAACCAATCTGGGACGACAATTCAAGAATTGAATAACGTGAGTACAGGGAATGTATGTTTTATGGTCGGTATGAGGGATAAATTTTATATTGTTTTAGAATTCTGGATTGATTGTCATCACCTGTCCTCATTACTAATCATTGCCCACTCTACCAGAATAACATTCCTCAAAAGATAATGATGGCTGGTTCACTATAAGTAAGAATAACACCCATCATACTACATTAATAAGAATGCAGTTATTTGCTTGGATAATGACAAGCTGCAGGGTTCAAAATGGGTTGGCTATTATGAAAGAAAATTCCTATCTCAGGTACATCATTAACCTGTGATTCATGCAATTTATGGTATCATGCATTACTGTGTGGGATTTGGTCAGTACATGATTATGCCTCCGATGTGTAGTAGAAATTCCAGTGTGGTGTCAACCATGGATCATGATGCGATCAATAATAACAGTAAGCTGCTAAAAGATTTCTTTTCAGGAAAAGTTTACGTATGCATTGTCGATACGGGAGTGACAGCGAGTTGTTGACTCAAATAGTTGATAGAGCAAAATTAGTTCCAGCAAAAGGAAAGCCTATTATCTTTTGATATTGGTGGGGATCAAATGAATGATCACCAAGCTGGTGGATAAGCAGTTCAATCAGGGAAATTGGGATGACTAGTTCCCCTCATCATCTTTATCTTCTGCTTATTTCTATCTTTATATTGTTTGCATGGACTGTGATATTAACTGGTGTTATACCAGAAACATTTGCCTTAATCTTTGGTTAAATATGGTTTAGGATCTAATCTAGATCAGACTGGCGTAAATAGAATTTAAATAGATCCCTGAGAGCTTTAGCTAAATAAGACTTTATTCTGATAGATCTATTAGCTAAGATAGCTGTTAGTATTGTTAAAACATCCTTCTAAATGATCAGTTTTACAAAATATGCATTAAACATTACTTCATTTTCAAAACTGATTGTTTTAATCAATACAACATCTTGTTAATCGATTAAATGAACTTATACAACATGTTTTAATCGATTCAAAATCGAAATAATCGATTATTTTTACTAAAGTTTCATGTTTTCAAAATCTTAAATGTTTTAATCGATTAAACTTTTCTTTCAATCGATTAAAATCATTTACCAAGAACATTTTAACCGATTATGCTCTGTTTTTAATCGATTTTTATTCTGGGAAGAAAGATTAAAGGCTTTAGTTAATGGCTGTTTCTGTAAACATGCTACTAAAGCGTGATTCCCTTATCTTTACACGTGTTAATTGTATTCATTACAAACGTGTTAATGGAGATAAGTTTGAATCAACTTTAATTGATTCTTTTCATGAGTGAAATATTGATTCACTTTGTATTTTCAAAAACTTGAGCATATTTTTCGAAACCTTACATTTTATTCTTTTCTCTTCTGTTTCCCTATTTTTGATGAAGTCAAAAGGGGGAGAAATAGTTGCATCACTTTAAGATAAATTTAAGAGCAACAGTTTAGGGGAGAAATAAGTTTTAGGGGAGAAACAAAACTTTATTACATTCTTATATTTCTCACCTAACTGCATTATCAAGTGACTTATTTTGCAGAGATTGTTTTTTTCAAAATGGTGTTTGTCTTCATCAAATAGGGGAGACTGAAAGTGATCCTAGCAAAGATCTCAGTGATTTGATGAAGTCAAAGATAAAGTCAAAGGTCAACTCTGCAACAGTCAAACAAGTCACTCAGAAGAATGGAGCTGAAGACTTAGTGTGTCTTAACAGAAAGCTTAGGTAAAACCACTTTACCTTTTCCACTACATAAAGCTTCTTCACTCAATTTGCAAAATGCCTCAAAAATAGTTTTAAACAAATAAAAAACAAAAGCATTTTGGCAAAGAATTTTCTTAAACAAGTTATTAACTGATAAAGGTTTGAAAGAATCAATTTAAAACACTTAGAATGTTTTAAAAAGTGTTTTTACAATATTTTAATCGATACAAACTTCTTTTAATCGATTAAAACTCTTTATGACCGATTAGAATTCGAATGTAATAGGTCAGAATGCAATATAATCGATCAGATCTTAAATATGAGCGATCAGAAATATTTTAATCGATTAAAACACGTTTCAATCGATTAAAATCACTTTGGATGTCAGTATGATCGATCAGAATGAGATTATGACCGATCAGAGTTGGTTATGATCGATCAGAATTGAATTATGACCGATCAGACTTATTTCAATCGATTAAAACGCATTTCAATCGATTAGAATAACTTAGAAAATCTTTTCAATCGATTAAAACGAACTTTCAATCGATTAAAATGACTTGAAAATATATGTGCAGATTTTCAATCGATTGAAACGACTTTATATCAGTTAAAATAACTTGGAAAGTTTTATAAGAAGGTTTTTAAACAAATCAATCGATTAATACGTGATTCAATCGATTGTTTTATACTTAGAAAATGTTTGTAAAACGTTTTAACTGATAAAAACGTGGTCGTATCAACTAAAACATTTTCTGTTAAAGATCATGAACGCATTAATGGGTTGAAAGGACTTTTAACAGATTGTAACGGCTATTTCAACAGATTAAAACAAACTTTCAACAGATTAATTAATGCAGGAGATTTGAAAATACTCTTTTATAAACAGAAATTGCTTGGAACTTTTAACATATCAGATTTGACACAATTCAAGCAATCAATACAAACAACTATTAGCATTTTTCAAGAAAGATACACAACTGTTTTTGTGAACTTCTTTTGAAATCTTTCTTGAGGCACTTTGCATTTCTTTGAAGAAGAAACTGACTGTGGATTGGTGTAATCCGGTTTGAGCTTTCTTTGTTTCTTCTTTTAAATTTCTATTCATTCATTTGTACTGTTTTGTACCTGGAATTTGGGTACAAGTTTTCTGCAGCTGTTGTAGAAAGTTGCCAAGAACTGGAATTTGGTTCTTGGTGGAAAGGTTAAAGCAAGAGCTGGAATTTGGTTCTTGTGTGTGGTGCCTGGAATTTGGGCACTTGGTTTCTCTGCAGCTGGAATTTGGTTGCAGAGGTTTCCAAGAGCTGGAATTTGGTTCTTGGTGGAGAGTTAGAATAGGTGTAAGAGGGTGAGTCTGTAAAACATCTATTCTAGTGGAACCCAGTTGGAATTTGGCTGGAGTCCGGACGTAGCCCTGGTATTGGGTGAACCAGTATAAAATTACCGGTGAAATCTTTCCTAACCTTTCTCTCTTTAATTTCTGCTGCTGCACTTAAACTGTTTGATTGCTTTGTGATTTGTGAATTGATAAGTAATCTTAATTTTCGAATTAGATAATCTGTGTATTGCGAAAAACTTTCAAAAATCAATTCACCCCCCCTCTTGATTTAAAACTACTTTTCTAACACCAAGGTGAACCTAAATTCTTTCTCAAGTTTCTAAAAGAAACTTGGCATTAACTCCTCCAAGGAAGGTTCCTTGTTAGGAGAATAGGAGAAAGAAATCTCCAAAGACACTTGAAAAGTCATTTCGGGGTACAAGCAAAATATGTAAACTCCACACCTAAGTTTTGACCTCATTCAAATGTGATTCTAAAAAGCTACACACAGGGTCATATATATAGTTGTTCCCCTCTCATCCACTCACTCACCTAAGGAATGTGAGACTAATTTTACCTTATACAAGTGATGACCGAAGTTCCTAGCTTCAAGCCCCACATAGATCACTTTTAATTACATTATGAGTTTATATACCAGAAAACTCTCAAATGTTGTAACCAAGAGTTGAACCTTGGACCTCCTTGAGTGTTTGGAGTGCTTTGATCGAATTTGAGAAGCTAAAATGATGTATTCCCTTTTTGTTGCAACTAAGACTTGAACCATGTCCTCTTTTTTAAGTGCAACCCCTTCAAGTCCCATCTTCTCTAAATTTGGCTTTCTCCAAGTGTTTATATATGTGATAGCTCTCCAAAGTTGCAACCAAGAATAAAACTTGAACTTCTAGCTTGTATGTGGCCGAAATTAAGTTAGGACAAAAGGCTTGGCCGAGACTATGCTTGGGGACAAGATGCAACTCTCCTTTTGGTTCAACCCAAGCTCTCCCATGTGCCTTTCTTTCTTGTACCATTCGTCCAAGGTCCCATATCGAAATGGGGAAGGAGTTTTCAAATGTTTATATACTCCTAAGTCTCCTTGATGTGCAACCAAATGGAATGAGTGAAGGGTGATCGTGGTTCTCTTCATGCAACCATATTAAGCTCTTGGGTCATGTCTTGTGTGTTGGGTCATGGTCTTGTGTGTTGGGTCAAGCATGTCCTACAAAAAAAAAAGACAAAAAGATGTTACAATTTTATACAAGGTAAAGAGTGTTAGACAAATGACATCTAGAGGGGGGGGGGGGGTGAATATATGCACAAATTGAAATAGATGCCAAATTAAAATTTATTTATGATGTCAATAATTTGTTAAATTGAATTTTAATTATCAGATAAAATACAGATCTAGCGGAAACAATATAATCAGAACAATATAATCAGAGAGATAAAGGGAAGAAAATAAGTAGATGTTATCACAGAGGTATAAGGAAGAGAAAAACACACAGTAACGTATACTGATTCGGGTATAGCGAACCCTACATCCAGTTCCCAGTCAACTCTAATCACAAGAGTGACCCCAATTCACTATCTTTCAAATTCAGTTTACAAATTACAATCAACTCAGATCAGGGAGATAAAGGGAAGAAAATAAGTAGATGTTATCACATAGGTATAAGGAAGAGAAAAACACACAGTAATTTATATTGATTCGGGTATAGCCAACCCTACATCCAGTTCCCAGTCAACTCTAATCACAAGAGTGACCCCAATTCACTATCTTTCAAATTCAGTTTACAAATTACAATCAACTCAGCAGAGGAACCAGTAAAAAACAAACTAATTCAAAAGAGAAACACCTCCTTAGAATCCCACTAAGGATGAACACCTCCCTAGAATCCCACTAGGGATGAACACCTCCTTTGAACAAATCAAAGGATGAAAAGCACCTCCTTTACCACCAACACACAAAGGATGAACACTTCCTTAGAATCACACTAGGGATGAACACCTCCTTGAACAAATCAATGGGATGAAAACACCTCCTTAGAATCCCACTAAGATGAACACCTCTCCTAAACAAATCAAGGGATGAACAACAACCACCTTAACCCTAAAAAAGGGATTTAACAGCAACCACTTAAATGCTAAACACGGAATTTAACGACAACCACCTAACCTAAACAGGAAATTTAACATCAACTTTCTAAACCCTAAAAAGGGGAAGGTAATAAAATAAGAACATTCACACCTGGGTAATGAAGACAAAAAATTATAGAAGCCTATAGAATGCCAACCTCCAAGAACAAGTGTGATTAACAATAAAAGTGCAGAAGGTAGTAGAGAAGAGGGTTTTCTCGGAAGGTGTAAAAAATCTTTAATGCCTTGCTCATAATTCTTTTCTCAAAACTGATTGAATGTAAATTGAATTTTTTAATTTTTTAATTGTGTATATTTTTTATTTTTCATCAAAACTTATTTAAATAGGAAAATAGCATCGAGAAAGTAGTCATTGCTCATTAATAATTTCGTAGAGAAAAATCATGATATATTAAAAAATATTTATTCTTCAAAACAAATATATTTTTCAAATTTGAACTGCCATAATTGATTATGTTACCAGTATAATCGATTATAACAAAGAGAAAATCGTTTTTCCATTTCGATGCATCATAATTATTATGACAGTGAAAAATGTCATATTACAAAATTTTATCACAGTTGTGCTTTGGAGGTTTATGCATAATACCACTTCATGAACTTATACCTCCATATCCAGTATTCTAAGACTCTATCTAGTCTTCATGAATCATCTTGGGCTTGCTTGATGTTTGAATAAAATCTTTATCAAAATCATATCTTGGGTCTGCTTGAGTCTTGAATGTTGTTGACTTGAATCATCATCAAAATCATCTCTTGGGAATGTAGGGACATGTTTCACATTTTCATCAATCTCCCCCTCAATGCTTTCAAAGTGGTAGAAGAGGATTCTAATAAGAGAGACTCCAAAGGAGGAGTGTTCTTATGGAAGCTTCCTCTTCTATCCCTTAGCTCTTAGGCCTTGGTTGAGGCCCAATGTGTTGTGGCCTACATGGTTCTTTGGGCCTTGTTTAAGGCCCAATATGTTGAGGTCAAGTGTGGTGAGGAATATTAAGACTTTCCAAAAGAAGATGAAGAATATTCAAGTATATCACATTTGTTCAAGATATATAAAAGGAAATATTTTTCTCCAATCATCATGTTTACATAAAAAGCCTTTGTTTCTTGTATCATTCGTCCAAGGTCCCATATCGAAATGGGGAAGGAGTTTTCAAATGTTTATATACTCCTAAGTCTCCTTGATGTGTAACCAAATGGAATGAGTGAAGGGTGATCGTGGTTCTCTTCATGCAACCATATTAAGCTCTTGGGTCATGCCTTATGTGTTGGGTCATGGTCTTGTATGTTGGGTCAAGCATGTCCTACAAAAAAAAGACAAAAAGATGTTACAATTTTATACAAAGTAAAGAGGTAGAAGAGGATTCTAATAAGAGAGACTTCAAAGGAAGAGTGTTCTTGGGGAAGCTAAAAGACAAAAAGATGTTACAATTTTATACAAAGTAAGGAGGTAGAAGAGGATTCTAATAAGAGATACTTTAAAAGAAGAGTGTTCTTGGGGAAGCTCCCTCTTCTATCCCTTAGCTCTTGGGACTTGGTTGAGGCCTAATGTGTTGTGGCATAAATGGTTCTTTGGGCCTTGTTTGAGGCCCAATGTGTTAAGGTCAAATGTGGTGAGGAATATTAAGACTTCCCAAAAGAAGATGAAGAATATTCAAGGAAATATTTTCCTCAAATCATCATGTTTACATAAAAAAAGGAAACATATAATATGCTCCAAAGACGCACAAGGAAAGTATTTGAACCAGACAATCGAAGAATATCCAAACATATTAAAAGGAGATTTTATGCAAAGAAGAATATCAAATAAATAAGAATATCATATTATTGAAGAAATGTTTTAAGAAAATAATTAAGGTTAAAGATTCTACAGGCACATCTTGAAGCCTACAAAAAGAAGGAGCTCACTGATCTGAAGAAATCACAATACAACAACTACAATATAATTGTATTAGTCTATAGTTCTCCTTAGTGAGTGTTTTTTTAGAAGATTTAAGAGAGAAGAAGTCATTTTTATATTCTTCACCTAGTGAAGTAAATATTTAGTTAAGAGTGTTAATTATTTATCCTTTTTGTGAAAGTTATTTCATTAGATTGAGAAAAATCGTTGTTATATCCTTCATCTAGTGAAGTAAACCTTCGATTAGGAGTTCAAACTATCTATCTTCTCGATGAGTGTTAGTTTCGTGATTGTAATACGTGAAAGTTGTTGAACATTCAAGGACTTGATGCTGCACTTGATAGACATGAAGATTGTTGATTTTGATGATGATTCAAGAACACAAAGACTTAGAGTGTTGAAGACTTGTTTTGTATTGTAATAACTCTGTGTCAATTAGATTGAGTCTGTAATATTAGAGTTTAAGATAGCCAGTACATAGTCTGCACCTTAGAAGCTTCAAAAAGCTCAAATTTATCATCCAGGCTCGGCTTTAATCGATTAAATAGGGAAATAATCGATTAAAAGCAGTGAGAAAAATCATTTTCTGTAAAAACTCATTGGTTTAATCGATTAAACCAACTTTTAATCGATTATCAGAGCGATTTAATCGATTAAACCACCTTTTAATCGATTAAAACGAGAGGTTTGGGTTCGTTGATATTTGGCTCTGTTTTAATCGATTAATACTTCTTTTAATCGATTATTTCAGTCAAATTTTGATTTTTAACTTCAAATCAAACCTATTTTCGAAAACCCTTTTTCCAAGAACCCTAATTCCGAAAATCCCAATTCCCAAACCCTAATTTCTCTACTTAAACTCTTCTATGGCACTCAGAAAAATAGAACAACCTTTTTCATACAAAAGTTAAGTGTTGTGAGTGCCAGAGAACTGTTTGTTGCAAGAAAAAGGGGCTTTTGGAACCTGTTGTGGGCTAGAAGTGATAAGAATCACTAAGTGGAGTTCGTAGTGGATTGTGTGCTGTGCCGTCTCTGGGGAAAGCTGTTCTTCATCTCTTGTGGATTTCAAGAGAGGTGTTATCTTTACTTTATCTTTTCCATTGTAATTTGTATTGTAACAATTTGATTATAGTGACAACGTTAATCCTCTCTTTGAGTGATTAGCAACTGGACGTAGGGTCTTTTGATCCGAACCAGTATAAATCTCCTGTGTAAGATTCTCTTCTCTTCTCTATTTACATTTACACAGATTTTAATCGGTAAAATTTGGGAAAAATTTTGAAAACCTAATTTTTATTAAGAAACTAATTCACCCCCCCTCTTGGTTTTTGTCCGACCACGCGAACATTCCGCTGCGCGATTCTAACAAGTGGTATCAGAGCTTGCTTTGCTAGTCATTCAAATTTTCGAAAATGGCCAGATAAAATCAAACTTTTGCCGAAGGTGCGTCTATCAACAGACCCCCACTTTTTGCGGGTCAAAATTATCCTTTTTGGAAGGTACGAATGCAAATCTTTTTAAAGTCTGTTGATAGAGGCGTTTGGGACGTTATTTTAAACGGTCCATTTGTTACTAAAGTTACAGAGAACGGTGTTGACGTTCTTAAACCTTTTTCTAGATGGACTGCAGAAGAAAACAGAAAAACACAATTTGACGTTAGGGCTAGAAATATAATTTCATCTGCTTAACCCTTGATGAGTTTTACAGGATATCAGTTTGTAAGAGTGCTCAAGAAATGTGGGATAAACTAAGAGTAACTTATGAAGGAACCGATGATAGTGACTCGATTTCGGAGTCAAGTGATCTGGAAATAGAAGCTAACATTTGCTCGTTGGCAAAAGACAATATATCTTCCGACTTTGAGGTTAGTGATTCCGACTCATCCTCAAGTGATGATGAAAATGATTTTGATGAATTGCAAAATGCATATAATGAATTGTTTAGTGCCTTTAAGGACTTGAAAAATGAATACAAAGCTGTGAAAAAGAGTTTAAGTAGATCCGAAAAGGAGGTAGAGTCCTTAAAAACGAAAATTGCATGTTTAGAGGAAAAGGAAACCTTAGAAATGAAAATTGTATGTTTAGATGAGGATAATGATAAGGACCTAGCATGTGCAAATTGTAAAGAGCATGAATATGACATAGATATTCTTAATCACTTATTAGACAAAGCCGAAAAGGAAATAGATGATCTTAAGAAGCATGAAATGGTGTTTGCTCAAAATAATGTAAATCATCAAGTTCCTTTGAAAAAGCCTAAAAGGAAAAATAAAAGAGTATGGGTAGAAAAAGGAACTAAAATGTCAAAAGTTAGAAATGCATCATTTTCAAATGCCACATCAAAAGTATGTTTTTATTGCATGAGACAAGGTCACACGTCAAATAGATGTAAAATTAAACATTTCGGTGTACCTAAAGGTAAATTCATTTGGGTTCCTATAGTTAAATAGATTGTTATGTCTCTAACCCCAAGGACCCAAAAGTTGTGGGGACCTAAGTTTACTATATTCTTGTTTTGTAGGAAACTTCCAAATCAAAGAAGTCTATGTGGTATCTTGATAGCGGATGCTCAAAACATATGACCGGAGATAAATCTAAATTTGAGTTTCAAAGCTAAGGAACAAGGATATGTAACTTACGGGGACAACAACAAAGGGAAGATCCTTGGAATTGGAAACATAGGCGGTGCAAACACTTTGGAGATCAAGGATGTGCTACTTGTTGATGGACTTAAGCATAATCTCCTTAGTATAAGTCAATTATGTGACAAAGGCTTCAAGGTGATGATGAATATATAAGAGAGGCTCTTGATGAATTATATTTGGAAGAAAATGAAACTTCTCAAATGCCTGAATTAGTAAAAGAATGGCAATCACCTAGAGGACTCTCAATGGACAATATCATTGGTGATATCTCAAAAGGGGTAAGAACAAGAAATATGACTAATTTTTGTATGTCTGTAGCTTTTGTGTCACAGATTGAACCCAAAAACGTTGAGGAAGCACTTAAAGATGATCAATGGTGCATAGCCATGCAAGAAGAACTTAACCAATTTGAAAGAAATCAAGTCTGGGAATTAATCCCAAGAGAAGAGTCACATCAAGTTATTGGAACCAAATGGGTGTTTAGAAATAAGCTTGATGAAGATGGGAACATAACAAAGAATAAAGCCAGACTTGTTGCAAAAGGCTATTGTCAGGAGGAAGGTATAGATTATGATGAAACTTATGCTCCTGTTGCCAGGTTAGAGGCTATACGCCTACTTCTTGCCTATGCATCTTTGATGAAATTTAAATTATATCAAATGGATGTTAAGAGTGCATTTTTAAATGGTTTTATTAAAGAAGAAGTTTATGTGGAGCAACCCCCTGGTTTTGAGGATTTTAGTTTTCCTAATCATGTTTTTAAATTAAAGAAAGCATTATATGGGTTGAAACAAGCTCCTAGATCTTGGTATGAGAGGCTAAGTAGTTTCCTAACTTCAAATGATTTTACTAGAGGAAAAATTGATTCTACACTGTTTATAAAGAAAGTAAAAGAACATATCTTATTGTTCCAGGTATATGTTGATGATATTATTTTTGGATCAACTGATAATTCGTTATGTGTAGAATTTGCTAAGATAATGCAGGGAGAGTTTGAAATGTCTATGATGGGAGAATTGACATTCTTCCTTGGACTACAAATCAAGCAACTTAAAGATGGCATTTTCATCTCTCAAACCAAATACTGCAAAGAGATCCTCAAAAAGTTTGGAATGGACACCTCAAAGGAAGCTAACACACCCATGGGAACTTCATGCTATCTAGACAAGGATGAATCAGGTTTGGAAGTTAATCAAACTATGTATAGAGGTATGATAGGATCACTGTTATACTTAACTGCAAGTAGACCTGATATTATGCATTTTGTCTGTGTGTGTGCTAGATTTCAGGCTTGTCCTAAAGAATCTCATCTAATTGCAGTGAAACATATTTTAAAATACTTAAAAGGAACTACTGGTTTTGGTTTGTGGTATCCGTCTGATGCTTGTATGAGTTTAATAGGATATTCTGATGCTGATTATGGTGGATGTAAAATTGATAGGAAAAGTACTAGTGGGACATGTCATTTGTTAGGTTCATCCTTAATATCTTGGCATTCTAAGAAACAGACATGTGTTGCTTTATCTACCACTGAAGCTGAATATCTTGCAGCTGGTAGTTGTTATGCTCAAATTCTGTGGATGAAACAACAGTTAGAAGATTATAGTATCTTTTTAAATGACATTCCGTTGATGTGTGATAATACGAGTGCAATAAATCTTACTAAGAATCCAGTAATGCACTCTAGGACTAAACATATAGAAATAAGACATCACTTTTTGAGAGATCATATCAGCAAAGGAAACTGTAAAATAGAGTATGTAGATACCAAACGTCAATTAGCAGATATTTTTACTAAGCCTCTACCCAAGGATAGATTCTATGATCTTAGAAGAGACTTAGGGATATTAGAAATAGCTTAAATTCTGCTTAATTTGACTGTTTTTGGATGGTTGTAATGTTATAATTCATTTTGTAGGATGTTCATAGGTTATCATGTGTTAAAACACTCAAAACAGGGCATTCCTCTCTGGAATAATCGATTAATTGGAGTAATAATCGATTATTTGCATCCAAAACACTTAAAACAGGGTATTCCTCTCTAGAATAATCGATTAATTCGTCCATTAATCGATTAAAACCAGTAATAATCGATTAACAACCCAAAATAATCGATTAAACGGGTCTGGAAGTGATTTAATCGATTAATTTGAATTTTAATCGATTAAATCCGACCAAGTTTGCTTCCTAGCCGTTGCCAATGGATATTTTGACCATTATTTCCTTCCATATGAACGTTGGAGATGCTTGGTTATAAATAGGGACCTTCATTTCACTTCTACTCACTTCTATCTCTTGAAATCAAGCTATCTTGCCTTATTCTAGCTACCTTGCCCTCTTCTCAATACACTTAGCTTTCTAAATCTTCTTGTTACTCTTCTAATCTTTCAATGGCCTCATCTTCTCGTACTAAGATCCCTACTAGAAGAAGATCTGCACCCTCATCTCGACCCCGTCCTAATTCTGTAGAAGGATGGATTTCTGATACAGATGGCCAACAAGAATTTCTGACCTACTAGAAGGAACGGGCTATTATTTCTCCCAAGTTTCTTATTGGTGAGAAATTCATCAATAGGGGATTCAATTTTCCCAACCTTCTTGAAATTCAAGGAGTTCTTCCCTTCATCCAAATGCAAGGTACGTATTATCCTGACCTTGTTAGGGTATTTTACTCTAGATTTAAATTTAGAGATCAAATTGCTACCTCTAGAGTAAAAGGCGTCACAATTATTCTTGACGATGATATTTGGGAAAACGTCGCTCACTTTCCAATTAGAGAAGATGCTATTAACATTTATGGTGAGCTAGATGATTTTAACAGGTTCTTAGCTTACCGTTCTTTTCTGGGAAATCCCTCCATGGAGATTGGGCGTCTCCTTCATGCTGGACCTTTAAAGAAGGAGGAACGCATGATTCTCCATCTAATTGTTTGGATCCTATGTCCTCGAGCTACAAATCATGCCCAATGTTCTTCCATTGATCTTCGTATTATTCATGCCATAATGAATAATGAGCCGTTAGATTGGGGTGTTCTTGTCACAATGACCATGTTAAAAGCAAAACGTCATCCCACATTCAAAATTCCATATGCTTTACTTGTCTCTCGTATTCTTGAATATAAAGGAGTGAATGTTGAAGGTGAACAAGCAGTTAGAACAAATAACTTGAACCGCATGTTGGACAACACATTGATTCAACTCCAAATGGTGTGTGTCAATGATATTTATGTTCACAAAGATGACGTTCCTAATCAAGGTGATGCTAATGAAGATTCTGATGAAGATATGCCTCCAGCTGCTGAGTTTCCCTCTGACCAAATCCAAAGTGTTGGAACTTCCTCTACTCATCATGAAACCCGACAATCCATGGAAGACATGTTATCTGACATGAATCAGAGGATGCAATCATTCTTCACTCTTTCTGGAGTACGGCATGAGGAAATAATTCGTTGTATATCTGATGTAGATGATAAAGTGTGCCATTTAGAAAATAGATTTGATGCACACTTTAATGATGATGATAGTACAAAATTTTAAATTTTGTTGATTATTTTCTTTTTGTTATTTTCTCTTGTTATTGTAATGAATGATTGTTTCTGCAATAAAATATGATGTTTCTTTAATGCTTTGATTGAAGGGGAGTTATCTCCAACTTATGCATATTTTGAGGGGGAGCTCGTATGTTTGCAACAGATGACTTATTTTTTATTCTAATCAAAATAGGGGGAGAAAATATTTAAAGCCATAATATGATTGTTTTTAAATATTATCTGGTATGTTTAATGTGTTTGTTAGTATGACAGATAAAACAGGTTATTACAAGGCTTTAAAAAATAATTTTGATCATCATCAAAAAGGGGGAGATTGTTGAACATTCAAGGACTTGATGCTGCACTTGATAGACATGAAGATTGTTGATTTTGATGATGATTCAAGAACACAAAGACTTAGAGTGTTGAAGACTTGTTTTGTATTGTAATAACTCTGTTTCAATTAGATTGAGTCTGTAATATTAGAGTTTAAGATAGCCAGTACATAGTCTGCACCTTAGAAGCTTCAAAAAGCTCAAATTTATCATCCAGGCTCGGCTTTAATCGATTAAATAGGGAAATAATCGATTAAAACAGTGAGAAAAATCATTTTCTGTAAAAACTCACTGGTTTAATCGATTAAACCAACTTTTAATCGATTATCAGGCGGTTTAATCGATTAAACCACCTTTTAATCGATTAAAACAGAGAGGTTTGGGTTCTGTTGATATTTGGCTCTGTTTTAATCGATTAATACTTCTTTTAATCGATTATTTCAGTCAGATTTTGATTTTTAACTTAAAATCAAACCTATTTTCGAAAACCCTTTTCCCAAGAACCCTAATTCCGAAAATCCCAATTCCCAAACCCTAATTTCTCTACTTAAACTCTTCTATGACACTCAGAAAAATAGAAAAACCTTTTTCATACAAAAGTTAAGTGTTGTGAGTGCCAGAGAACTGTTTGTTGCAAGAAAAAGGTGCTTTTGGAACCTAGTGTGGGCTAGAAGCGATAAGAATCACTAAGTGGAGTTCTTAGTGGATTGTGTGTTGTGCCGTCTCTAGGGAAAGCTGTTCTTCATCTCTTGTGGATTTCAAGAGAGGTGTTGTCTTTACTTTATCTTTTCCATTGTAATTTGTATTGTAACAATTTGATTATAGTGACAGTGTTAATCCTCTCTTTGAGTGATTAGCAACTGGATGTAGGGTCTTTTGATCCGAACCAGTATAAATCTCTTGTGTAAGATTCTATTCTCTTCTCTATTTACATTTACACAAATTTTAATCGGTAAAATTTGGGGAAAATTTTGAAAACCTAATTTTTATTAAGAAACCAATTCACCCCCCCCCCTCTTGGTTTTTGTCCGACCACGCGAACATTCCGCTGCGCGATTCTAACAAAAGCATCCTTGTAGCCAAGAGTGATAACAAATAATACTCATGCTCTTAGTCTCAGGCGGAGACTAAGGTTGATAGCCAGGAATGACTCGGTGTACTCATTGGTAGTCAGGAGCGGCAACAAATAATACTCGTGCTCTTAGTCTCAAAAAGAGACTAAGGTTCATAGCTAGGAGTGACTTGGTGTACTCGTTGATAGTCAAGGGTGACTTGATGTATGTAGAGTAATCTTGTTGATTATAATGGAACCATTTAAGTATTCCTACAAGAGATTAAATGTAGTCCTTGGTTAGGGTGAACCAATATACTTGCAGTTCCTTCATCTAGTTATCTTATTTATTTTCATATCTTATTCATCACTTATTTATTTTCAAAACAATGCTTTAAATTAGTAGAAAATATTTATTAAAAAGAGCTATTTCAAATCCCTCCTTTCTAGAGCTAACATACGCTTTTAGTTGGGATCAAAGCTAACCTTGTGGGATTATTTTTTTACAGGACTAAAGGGGAAGATCCTAATGTGAAATGGAAAACAAAGGATATCTTGTAAATAGACCACCTTTCTTTAAAGGTGAGAAATTTGATTACAGGAAACAATGAATGATAGCATTTTTTTAATCCTATCACATATTAATGTGGGACATAGTCGAGAATGGAAATTACTTTCCTCTAGATGACTATGAAAATCCTCTACCAATGAAGCTTTGGAAGGAAGAACAAAAAGAAAAATACTTGTTGAACTCAAAGGCTAGAAATGCTCCCATGTGTGAACTATCTGAAGAAGAGTACAAAAAAGTCCATGCATACATAGGAGCAAAGGAAATGTGGGATATTTTTACAATAACGTATGAGGGCTCCATGGAGGTAAAACATAATAAATTAAGTTTATTTACAAAGGAATATGAATTATTTAGCATGGATGAAAATGAAAGCACACAAGATATGTTTAGTAGATTTCAAATAATATTAAATGAATTATAGTCCTTGGGTAGAAATTATGACTTATATAACCATGTTGACAAAATCTTTAGAAGTTTGCCTAGACAGTGGCATCCATAAGTAACAATGCTTAGAATGTCCAAACATTTGGATAACTTGTACCTAGAAGAGTTGATTGGTATACTAAAGGTTCATGAGTAAGAATTACTACAAGATGTCTCTATTAAAAGGGAGAAGTCAATAGCTTTCAAAGCCAAATTCACCATCCGACACACTACTACCAAAGCCATAGAAAAGACAGACAACTCTTCAATTGATGAGTAGTTTGAAGAAGATGATGAATATGAGCTTGATCTTATTTGCTAGACATATACTCAACATTTGGAAAAAGATTTAAAAACAAAAAAACTTAATAAGAGGAATTCAAGGATAAATAAAATATTATTTGCTACAATTGCAAGAAGCCCGGTCACATGAAATTCAAATGTCCAGAGCATGAGATTACTAAGGGCAAGAGACTGTCTCAAGACGTGAAAAGAAGAAAGTCTTGATATCTACTTGGGAGCTTTGAACTCATCAGAGTCAGACGAGGAGAAGTCAACCTTAGCTTATTGGTAGATGCGACTACATCAGACACATTGGATAACAAGATAAATTTTTTTGACCTAGACTCTTTAAATAATGCTTATTATAAACTATTGTTAGACTTTGAATTACTGTCAAAAGGTTATAAGACTACCAAAAAGAATTTAAAAAAGAATTTGAAAAATGCTTTGATTAAGATTGAGGTTTTAAAAACTAAAATTAAAAAGTCTAGAGAATTGACTATTATTTTGAAAAATTGAATTAAAAAAACGAGAATTTGAACAATGATTTTTGTAACATCTGAAAATTAAGTTATGTAAACCCTAAACTTTACTTCAACTATAATATATTAAATAATATTTTAGGTCATTTAAATAATTTTAGAAAGACTCATTTATGTAAATATATATATATATATATATATATATATTATTGTTAAACTATTATAAAAAAATAATAAAAATATACTTATTAAAATAATAATAAATAATTATTATCAATTAGAATATATATATATATATATATATATGCAATTAACAATAATTATTATTATAATATATTATGAAATTAATAATAATAATAATATTAATTTTTATTATTATATATTATTACAATTAAAATATATAGATATAATATGAATTAATAATAATAACTATTATATTATATATTATTATTAATATGTAAAAAAAAAAAGGAGGATAACATTTCTTATCTTCTATTAAGAAGAGATACGTTTTAATTGAGTGAAGACTAGAAATAATATTATTTTAATAAAAGGATAAGAAGCATTAATGAGAAAAAAAAAAAAGTAAAAATGTTACTATAAAAAGGGATGGGGGCGATGAAAAAAAAAAGGTAAGAAAGGGAGAGAAGGAAAATAGAGAGGAAGAGAAGAAAAGAGAGGGAGAGAAGAGAAGAAGAAATGATAAATGACTTGGAAATAAATTTTGGTGTATCATCTACAATATTGATGTAGGGGAGGAGAATATTATCATTTTATCTATTTTATTTTAATTATACTTGTGGAGTAAGATGCCCCTAACCTTATTCTATTTATTATGTTATTTATTTATTCATCTCCAGTCTTGCACTGGTCCTATTTTAATTATCTCCAGTTACATGTTGGTCATGCCTTATCTTTATTTATTTATCTCCAATCCTGCAGTGGTCCTATTTTAATTATCTCTAGTTATGTATTGGTCCTATTTTATGTTTATTTATCTCCAGTCTTGTACTAATCCTATTTTAATTATCTTCAGTTACGTGCTGATCTTGCCTTATGTCTATTTATTTATCTTCGAGTCCAACACTGATCTTATTTATTTTATCTCTAGTGATGCATTGGTCCTATTTATTAATTTATATTTATATTATTTAATTGTTTTCTTCTTTTATAATAATATCTATTTATGAATATTTGATAATATTGTAGATGAAAGTTGAACCTTGGGGATTGAAATGAGTAGTTACACTAAGAACGTGATTAAAATTGGGTTCATTTATCCTAACTAGTCACTACAAATTTAATTTAAATCTTCATAACATAGAATGTGTTGAAGAAGTTGAAAAACATATTATATATATACTATAAGATTGTATTATTTTAAATGATAATTGTTCTCACTCTCTATTGTGATTTTTTGTGCATGTTATATTTAAATATCAAATTAAGTAGGTGAAGACGCCAAATATTCCAAATCCTTTTTCTACACGCATCACTGTTTTCTTTCCAGGAACTACTTGGAACACAAACATCAGTGACAACTCGGTTACTTTTAAAGGGACGAGGGTTATCGGTATTAACATTTGCATATGATATGAGAACTCTCATCATACTAGATGGACCAATAGTGATCACCTTACGCATGCCTCCTACCATTCACCAAAACCCTTTAATAAGTTTGTTTCAATTGGCAATGTAAATATTTTTATAATTGTAGTAAGAATAGAAGGAATAAAAAATAAATAAAATTCCTTCTTCTTTTACATATCCTATAAAAAATTTTTAGTAATGTAAATTACTTTTATATATAAGATATCTTTATTTTACCTGCTACCCTTGTAAAAAAAATGCCACATTAGATGGTATCAGAGCAACGTTTCATGTGTGACCTGTGAAATGAGCCTTTCATGAGATCTTATGAATCCTAACTCATATAATTGCAGATAGCAAATAATAGGAGGAAGAACGAGTTGACAGAAGCGGTACAAGCTATCCAAGACATGACCGCTCCATTATTAAGGAACCAAAGACCTGAAGGAATCAATGAATCACAAGGTTTAGTTGAATTTAGGAGAAATAAACCTCCGCAATTTATTGGAGGCTATAACCCAAAAAGGGCTGAATTATGGATTAAAGAATTGGAAAAAATATTTCAAGTTATGAATTGTCCTAATAACCAAAAGGTGAATTACATTGTGCTTATGTTGATAGGAGAGGCTGAATATTGGTGGGATAGTACCCGAAGATTACTAGAAGGAGGAAGAATAATTATTACTTAGGAGGTGTTTAGAACAAAATTTTTAGAAAAATATTTTCCAAATGATGTGAGGAGAGCAAAAGAAATAGAGTTTATGCAATTAAAGCAAGGAGGTATGATAGTAGGAGAATATATGCCGCTAAGTTTGAAGAGCTAGGAAAATACTCTACATTCTTTTATCACCTTGATGAAAGAATGAAGTGTATAAAATTTAAGAATGGACTTAGGCCTGAATTGATACAAGTAGAAGGAATACTATAAATTTCTGATTTTACTATGCTTATTCATAAGTGCAGATTTTTGGAAGATTTTGAAAACCATCAAAATATTAAATCAAAATATTTTGGACTCCAGCAAAATAAAAGGAGACAAAATGAAAGAAAACCCTACAATCGCCGCAAATGGAGATCCCAACCCAGTTAATTGTCCACAAGAAATTTTAATAATCGTACAAATAATCAACTCAAGTGTTTTAAGTGTGGACAAGATCATTATGCTAAAGATTGTTATCTTAAAGGACCTGTCTGTTTCAAGTGTTGAAAACCTGGTCATATATTTTCTGAATATCGACAACAAAAACCAAATTCTAATCCTTCTGCACCAAAAATAAGACCTTTGACAACAGGAAGAGTGTATACCATGACTGGAACTGAAGCCTCTTAGAATAATGATTTGATCCAAGGTATGTGTTTCATTAAAGGCAAAACTTTAAATGTACTGTATGATTTAGGCAAAACTCATTCATTCATTTCCAATTATTATGTCCAACACCTTGAATTGCCAACTTCTTTTCTAGACACTAATTTGATTGTTTCAACTCTCACGAGTAAGTATGTAATCACCAATAAAATTTGTCTAGATTGTCCTTTGTTCCTTGAAAATAGGAAATTCCTTGTAAATTTAATTTGTCTACCTTTATCTCAATTGGATGTAATCTTGGGTATGGATTGGTTATCTTCCAATCAAGTTCTTCTGAATTGTGCAGAAAAATCAGTAATATTTTCAAATTTTGAGGATCTTTTGAATATCTCTACCAACTCAGTAAATGAGTCTTTGAAGAATAAAATCCAAGGATATTTGTTACTATCTTTTATGGAAGTAAAAGAGGAAGTCAATTTGAAAAATATAGCAGTTGTTCAAAATTTTCCTAAAGTTTTTCCTAATGATATTTCTGGTTTACCACCCAATAGAGAGATTGAATTTCCAATAGATTTGATGCCTGAAACTAGACCAATTTCTATGACACCATATAGGATATCACCTTTTGAACTGACAAAACTGAAGAAACAATTGGAAAAATTATTTGGGAAACAATTCATTTGTCCTAGTATATCACCTCGGGGTGCCCCTGTTTTGTTAGTTAAGAAGAAATATGGAAGTTTTAGGTTGTGTGTAGATTATCTTCATTTAAATAAATTCATCATAACGAATAAATACTCTCTTTGAAGAATAGATGATTTGTTAGATTAATTAAGAGGAGCTTCTGTATTTTCTAAAATAGATTTAAGATCAGAATATCACCAAATTAGACTAAAGGCAGAAGATGTACAAAAAACTGCATTTAGAACTAGGTATGGTCATTATGAATACCAAGTGATGCCTTTTGGTGTGACCAATGCTCCTGCAATATTTATGGATTATATGAATAGGAATTTTCGTCCATTTTTAGATCATTTTGTTGTGGTTTTTATAGATGACATTCTTACTTATTCTAAAACTTTTGAAGACAATGTGGAACACCTTCAAGTTGTTCTTCAAATTTTGAAAGACAAACAATTGTATGCTAAATTGTCTAAGTGTGAATTTTGGTTAGAAGAAGTAAAATTTTTAGGCCATGTGATTTCCAAAGAGGGAGTGTTAGTAGACCCAACTAAGGTGGAAGTAATTCTACAATGGGATCCACCAAAAACAGTGACTGAAATGTTAGAATCGCGCAGCGGAATGTTCGCGTGGTTGGACAAAAACCAAGAGGGGGGGGGGGGGTGAATTGGTTTCTTAATAAAAATTAGGTGTTCAAAATTTTCCCTAAATTTTACTGATTAAAAAACTGTGTAAATGTAAATAGAGAAGAGAAGAGAATCTTACACAAGAAATTTATACTGGTTCGGATCAAAAGACCCTACGTCCAGTTGCTAATCACTCAAACAGAGGATTAACGCTGTCACTATAATCAAGTTGTTACAAACAGATTACAATTGAAAAGATAAAGATAAGAAAACACCTCTCTTGAAATCCACAAGAGATGATGAACAGCTTTTCCTAGAGACGACACAACACACGATCCACTAAGAACTCCACTTAGTGATTCTTATCGCTTCTAGCCCACACCAGGTTCCAAAAGCCCCTTTTTCTTGCAACAAACAGTTCTCTGGCACTACAACACTTAACTTTTGTATGAAAAAGGTTGTTCTTATTTTCTGAGTGCTATAGAGAAGCTTAAGTAGGGAAATTAGGGTTTGGGAATTGGGAATTTTGGAATTAGGGTTCTTGGAAATATGGTTTTCGAAAATAGGATTGATTTGAAGTTAAAATTTGAAATCTGACTGAAATAATCGATTAAATCAAGAGTTAATCGATTATTACAGAGCCAAAATCAACAGAACCCTGAAACTCTATGTTTTAATCGATTAAAAGGGCTTTTAATCGATTAAACCGCCTATTAATCGATTAACAGGAGTTTTAATCGATTAAACCAGTGAGCAGATACAAAAAATGATTTTTCTCACTGTTTTAATCGATTATTTCCCTATTTAATCGATTAAAGCCAAGCCTGGATGATAAATTTGAGCTTTTTGAAGCTTCTAAGGTGCAAACTATGTACCGGTTATCTTAAACATTAATATTACAGACTCAATCTAATTGAAACGGAGTTATTACAATACAAAACAAGTCTTCAACACTCTAAGTCTTTGAGTTCTTGAATCATCATCAAAATCAACAATCTTCATGTCCATAAAGTGCAATATCAAGTCCTTGAATGTTCAACAATCTCCCCCTTTTTGATGATGATCAAAATTATCTTTTAAAGCCTTGTAATAACCTGTTTTATCTGTCATACTAACAAACACATTTAAACATACCAGATAATATTTAAGAACAATAATATTAGGCTTTAAATATTTCTCCCCCTATTTTGATTATAATAAAAAATAATTCTTCTAAGGCAAACATAAGAGCTCCCCCTCAAAATATGCATAACTTAGAGAAAACTCCCCCTCAATCAAAGTAATAACAGAATACCATATTTTATTTCAGAGATAAGCAATCATTACAATATAGGAAATAACAACAAATTTAAAATTCTTCACTATCATCACTATGAAAGTGTGCATCAAATCTATTTTCTAAACGACACACTTTATCATCTACATCAGATATACGATGAATAATTTCCTCATGCCGTACTCCAGAAAGAGTGAAGAAAGACTGCATTCTTTGATTCATGTCAGATAACATGTCTTCCATGGATTGTCGGGTTTCATAATGAGTAGAGGAAGTTCCAACACTTTGGATTTGATCAGAGGGAAGCTCAGCAGCAGGAGGCATATCTTCATCAGAATCTTCATTATCACCACCTTGATTCAGAACGTCATCCTTGTGAACATAAATGTCGTTGACACGCACCATTTGAAGTTGGATCAATGTGCTGTCAAGCATGCGATTCAGGTTATTTGTTCTTACTGTTTGTTCACCTTCGACATTGACTCCCTTATATTCAAGAATCCGAGAGACAAGGAGGGCATATGGAATTTTGAAGGTGGGATGGCGTTTGGCTTTTAACATAGTCATGGTGACAAGAACGCCCCAATCTAAGGGCTCATTATTCATTATGGCATGAATAATCCTAAGATCAATTGAAGAACATTGAGCATGATTTGTAGCCCGGGGACAGAGGATCCAGACAATTAGATGTAGAATCATGCGTTCCTCCTTCTTTAAAGGTCCAGCAAGAAGGAGACGCCCAATCTCCATGGAGGGATTTCGTAGAAAAGAACGGTAAGCTAAGAACCTGTCAAAATCATCTAGCTCACCATAAATGTTAATAGCATCTTCTCTAATTGGAAAGTGAGCGACGTTTTACCAAATATCATCGTCAAGAATAATTGTGACGCTTTTTACTCTAGAGGTAGCAATTTGATCTCTAAATTTAAATCTAGAGTAAAATACCCTAACAAGGTCAGGATAATACGTACCTTGCATTTGGATGAAGGGAAGAACTCCTTGAATTTCAAGAAGGTTGGGAAAGTTGAATCCCCTATTGATGAATTGCTCACCAATAAGAAACTTTGGAGAGATAATGGCACGTTCCTTCCAGTAGGTCAGAAATTCTTGTTGGCCATCTGTATCAGAAATCCATCCTTCTACAGAATTAGGACGGGGACGAGATGAGGGTGCAGATCTTCTTCTAGTAGGGATCTTAGCACGAGAAGATGAGGCCATTGAAAGATTTGAGGAATAACAAGAAGATTTAGAAAGCTAAATGTATTGAGAAGAGGGCAAGATTGCTAGAATAAGGCAAGAAAGCTTGATTTCAAGAGATAGAAGTGAGTAGAAGTGAAATGGAGGCCCCTATTTATAATCAAGCATGTCTAACGGTCATATGGAAGTGAATATAGGTCAAGAGATCCGTTGGCAATGGCTAGGAAGCCAAACTTGCCAGGTTTAATCGATTAAAACTCAGATTAATCGATTAAACCAGTGCCAGAACCATTTAATCGATTATATTGTGCAGATAATCGATTAATTCTGTATTTAATTGATTAATTATCGAATTAATCAATTAATCTAGAGAGGAATGCCCTGTTTTGAGTGTTTTGGATGCAAATAATCGATTATAACTCCAATTAATCAATTATTTCAGAGAGTACATCATATTTTTGAGGTTTTAACACATGATAAACTATGAACATCTTGTATAATGAATTTTAACATTACAATCATCCAAAAACTGTCTCAATAAGCAGAATTTAAGCTATTTCTAAAATCCCTAAGTCTCTTCTAAGATCATAAAATTTATCTTTGGGTAGAGGCTTAGTAAAAATATCTGCTAATTGATGCTTTGTATCAACGTATTCTATTTTACAGTTTCCTTTGCTGATATGATCTCTCAAAAAGTGATGCCTAATTGCTATGTGCTTAGTCCTAGAGTGCATTACTGGATTCTTAGTAAGATTAATTGCACTCGTATTATCACACCACTACTGCAGAAAAGGCTTTTTACATCGGTTAAAATGGGCTTTCGACGTCGGTTAAAGCAGCGACATAGATACGGGGGTCATAGAAAGTAAGGCTTTCTACGTCGGTTCCTAATAACCGACATAGAAAGTAAGACTTTCTACGTCGGTTAATAGGAACCGACGTAGAAAGCCTTACTTTCTTTGAGCTATGATGATCGGTCAAACTGGTTATGATCGGTCATAAAGCTATTTTGATCGATCATAATTGGTTCTGATCGATCATAGAAAGACTTTCTACGTCGGTTAGTCAGGGAACCGACGTAGAAAGTCTTATTTTGTATGAGCTATTCTGATCGGTCATAACTGGTTCTGATCGGTCATAACTGGTTCTGATCGGTCATGAAGCTAATCTGATCGATCATAACTGATTCTGACCTGTCATATTACTTTCTATGTCGGTTAACACTTATAACCGACATAGAAAGTCTTACTTTCTATGTCGGTTAAAATTATAACCGACATAGAAAGTCTTACTTTCTAACTTTCTATAACCCCAGTATCTATATCGGTTAACAGTAACCGTTATTGTATGTGTTATCAATGTCGGTTATGCCTATAACCGACATAAAATGTTACACTTTCTACGTCGATTATGCCATTAACCGACGTAGAAAGTACTTTCTACGTCGGGTAATGACATAACCGACGTAGAAAGTGTTATTTTTTTTTAAAATACCTGCATTTTATTTACAGATGCTACCTTTCTTCGAGTAGACCTGCCAATTCATCACAGTTCCAGACAAATAACCACATATCCAAGCATGTACGGATATGCACAATTCATATATAAATTTGCTACGGATATATATCCAAGACAGTACAGATTCGATTGCAGACGGATATGTACATATGAAACACATTGAAATGAATATATGTACGACAGATCCAGCTTCCAGACAGCTTCATTTACTTAAACGAATGTAAATTTCCTAACTTAAATCAATTCTATCTAAATTGTTACAAGTTAAATTTCCTATGAAGATTGAATGCTTAAAAGGAAAGAAGCCCACTACTCTCGATATCGTCTAAGACTTCAATCTTCATTGGAGATGAGTCTCGTAAATTCCTACATATTGAAACATTTCAGATTTAGAAATCATTTACATAATTGGCATATTTGACTTAATTATAGTATATTTACCTCCCTCCACGTGTCAAGAATATTTTTGGCTACAATGGTGTGCATGTGCTTCATCACATAAAACCCGCACTCATAGCTTCCCGGTTGGCGTGGACACTACAAGTTAAATACATGTCAGATTAACTTTAAATGACAAATTGAACAACAGTAAGAGGTGTTTGGTCACCTTTGGTGCAATATACGTCAACTTCTTTCTAGCATGAGATGGAAGACCTTGCAACCTTAGGTGAGCTTCCAAAGCTCTACAAAAGGACAAATAATTTTGGTGTAACTAGTGCACATATGATACAACAATTAAAAACAACCAAACTTACGCGTCTATGTGCTTTCTAATATCCAAATCATTTGGTTTCTTGTGTAATGAACACAAGAGAATCACAAGAAATTGGCGAGGAACAATTATTATGAGCTGCCAATGACCCCTGCACATTGCAATAATATTAGTAAAATTTCAGTTTTACATAAATGTGCATTAATTTACAAGATGTATACATACTGATGCAAGTAAGGTGCTAAGTAGACTTCTTTGCCCCCATTTTGAAATGCCTCTATTAAGTACGTTTGCACCTCTTCAGCTTTATTCCCAACGGACTGAATGGCAACAGGGTCAACAAATCCATAGAGATAGCGGATCTTCCTCCCACAACATCTTCAACTCTTCAACCAATGGGCTTAAAAAAACATCAATGTCATTTCCAGGTTGTCTGGGACCCGAGATCATCAAAGATAGCATCAAGTACTTACGTTTCATACACAACCACGAAGGTAAGTTGTAAATAACTAACACCACAGGCCATGAACTATGTTTACTGCTTAAATTTCCATATGGATTCATTCCATCTGTAGCAAGTCCAAACCTAATGTTTCTTGGATAATTACCAAAATTCTGGAAGATGGAATCAATTTTTTTCCATTGCAATCCATCTGCACGGATGCCTCAACCGACCATCTTTAATACGACTATCCGCATGCCATCTAGTGAGCTTTGCATCATTTCCATTAGTGAATAATCGTTTCAACCTTGGAACAATGGGAAGATACCATAACACTTTTGCCAGGGTACCCTTCATTACATCATTGTCGGAATCACCATCCTTCCGCTTGTATCGTGATTCCCCGCATTGTGGACATTCGTGACGGTTCTCAAATTCTTTCCTCGTACAACACACAATCATTCGGACATGCATGAATTTTTTGGTACTCCATACCCATTGGACACAATATCTTCTTAGCATCATAATTGCGGGTTGGCAATGTGTTACCTTCAGGGAGCATGTCACTCAACAACTCAAGCTATTCTCGTGAAACTTTTATCGATCCACCCATTCTTTGCCTTCACATTGAACAATTTTAGTACCGCTGACAATCGTGTGAACTTAGTACAATTTGTATACAAAGGCTCTTTTGCATCATTGGACAACTTCTCGTACACATGTGTGTGTTGGAAGGCATCTTGTCCAAGCTCACGAATAATTTCCTCCAGCTGATCATCCATCTCTAGATCAACTTCTTCTTTGTCTTCTACACATGGCATGTTTAATAATTCATCATGCCATGTCCACTTTATGTAACTCTTTAGGAAACCATCACAAAGAACATGTTCCCGAATAACTTCGATCGGTAATCTTCGCTCATTCAAGCGAGTTAACACAAGGGCAATAGAATCTTCCATCATTATCCGGAACATTCATCTTAGCAAATTCAAGGAATTGTTCTACTCCACTCTCATATTCATTTGTTGTTCGTCTATAATTGATCCAACTCCGATCCATTGTTACAAATCTAATTTTCAAAATCAAATTAGCTACGTAAACACGAAATAACTACATTATAATGCCTACACGAAATCCAACTCCACTCTCAAAATAACTACATTATAATACAAATCTAATGTTCAAAATCAAAATCAGGAAAGAATGTCTACAGAAACACATTCAAATGACTAAACTACTTACAATACATCTCTAAATTAGCTAAAGGCACCTGTGATGTTTCCCTCTCTTGACAACATTATTACTTACTAGATTCAATACTGTAAACCTACATTGGCTAAAGCAAGCACGAAAACTTACCTCTTGAAGACCTACAGAGGTGGCAGGTGGCGTGACGTGCGGAGCCGGGTGGGGAGAAACGTATCCCGGGCGACGGGCACCGGTAGCGATAGGCGGCACGAAGCGTTGGCAGGTGGCGTGACGAGAAAATGTGGGTGCGGAGAAACGTATACAAGCGAACGGGGGAGCTCTGGTATGGGTGAATTGATGAAAGGAAATGGAGCGTAGGGAGAAACGTACAGGGGAGCTCTACTATGGGGGGGAAGTGATGAAATGAAATGGAGCGCGGGAGGAGGGTAAAACAGAAGATACTATGTCGGTTGCCCTAACACCCGTCATCAAAGACACTTTCTACGTCGGTTAAAATTTACCCGACATAGAAAGTTCACTTTCTACGTCGGGTAAATGTTACCCGACATAGAAAGTTCACTTTCTATGTCGGGTAAATGTTACCCGACATAGAAAGTTAACTTTCTATGTCGGGTAAATTTTAACCGACGTAGAAAGTGAACTTTCTATGTCGGTTAAATTTTACCCGACATAGAAAGTGACCTTTCCACTTACTATGTCGGTTAAAACTTACCCGACATAGAAAGTTTATGATTTTATTACAAAATTGCCACCGCGCCACATACTATGACGGGTGGATTACGACCGTGATAAAAACCCGTCATAGAAAGCTATTTTTCCACTAGTGCACATTAAAGGTATGCCATTTAAAAATATACTATAATCTTCTAATTGTTGTTTCATCCACAGAATTTGAGCACAACAACTACCAGCTGCAATATATTCAGCTTCAGTGGTAGATAAAGCAACACAAGCTTGTTTCTTAGAATGCCAAGATACTAAGGATGAACCTAACAAATGACACCACTAGTACTTTTCCTATCAATTTTGCATCCACCATAATCAGCATCAGAATATCCTATTAGACTAGTGCAAGCATCAGATAGATACCATAAACCAAAACCACTAGTTCCTTTTAAATATTTTAAAATATGTTTTACTGTAATTAGATGAGATTCTTTTGGACAAGCCTGAAATCTAGCACACACACATACATAATGCATAATATCAGGTCTACTTGCAGTTAAGTATAACAGTGAACCTATCATACCTCTATACATAGATTGATTAACTTCCAAACCTGATTCATCCTTGTCTAGATAGCATGAAGTTCCCATGGGTGTGTTAGCTTCCTTAGAGGTGTCCATTCCAAACTTTTTAAGGATCTCTTTGCAGTATTTGGTTTGAGAGATGAAAATGCCATCTTTAAGTTGCTTGATTTGTAGTCCAAGGAAGAACGTCAATTCTCCCATCATAGACATTTCAAACTCTCCCTGCATTATCTTAGCAAATTCTACACATAACGAATTATCAGTTGATCCAAAAATAATATCATCAACATATACCTGGATCAATAAGATATGTTCTTTAACTTTCTTTATAAACAGTGTAGAATCAATTTTTCCTCTAGAAAAATCATTTGAAATAAGGAAACTACTTAGCCTTTCATACCAAGATCTAGGAGCTTGTTTCAACCCATATAATGCTTTCTTTAATTTAAAAACATGATTAGGAAAACTAAAATCTTCAAAACCTGGGGGTTGCTCCACATAAACTTCTTCTTTAATAAAACCATTCAAAAATGCACTCTTAACATCCATTTGATATAATTTAAATTTCATTAAAGATGCATAAGCAAGAAGTAGGCATATAGCCTCTAACCTGGCAACAGGAGCATAAGTTTCATCATAGTCTATACCTTCCTCCTGACAATAGCCTTTGGCAACAAGTCTAGCTTTATTCTTTGTTATGTTCCCATCTTCATCAAGCTTATTTCTAAACACCCATTTGGTTCCAATTACTTGATGTGACTCTTCTCTTGGGATTAATTCCCAGACTTGATTCCTTTCAAATTGGTTAAGTTCTTCTTGCATGGCTATGCACCATTGTTCATCTTTAAGTGCTTCCTCAACGTTTTTGGGTTCAATCTGTGACACAAAAGCTACAGACATACAAAAATTAGTCATATTTCTAGTTCTTACCCCTTTTGAGATATCACCAATGATATTGTCCATTGAGAGTCCTCTAGGAGATTGCCATTCTTTTGCTAATTCAGGTGTTGGAGAAGGCTCACTTTCTTCCAAATACAATTCATCAAGAGCCTCTCTTATATATTCATCATCACCTGCAAGTTCTTTATTTGACTCAAGAGGATTTCCCCCAAGGTCTACAATCTCATCAAAAGTAACATGTATAGATTCTTCTATATTTAAAGTTCTTCTATTGAATACCCTGTAAGCCTTACTAGTTAATGAATAACCTAAGAAAATGCCCTCATCGGCTTTAGAGTCAAATTTTCCTAAGTTATCTTTTCCATTATTCAACACAAAGCACTTACATCCAAAAATTTTCAAATGAGCAACATTAGGTTTTCTACCATTAAACAATTCATATGGAGTAGATTTAATAATTGACCTAATGAGCATTCTATTTAAAACATAACATGCAGTACTAACCACATCAGCCCAAAAATATTTAGGAACATTAGATTCATTTAACATAGTTCTAGCAAGTTCCTCTAATGACCTATTTTTCCTTTCAACTACACCATTTTGTTGGAGAGTCCTAGGAGCAGAAAAGTTATGTAATATTCCATTTTCTTCACAATAATTTTCAAACTTTTCATTTTGAAACTCACCACCATGGTCACTTCTTAAAACTTTAATTCTTAAGTCTTTCTCATTTTGAATTTGTTTTGCAAATTTTCTAAAGACCTTAAAAGCTTCACTTTTCGTAGTTAGGAAAAATGTCCATGTATATCTAGAGTAATCATCAACAATTCCACCAAAGCTTTTTATCCTAGAAGGTCCAAATAAATCTAAATGTAATAATTCTAGGGGTTTTGAAGTGGAAACAACATTCTTTGATTTAAATGATGATTTTACTTGTTTACCTTTTTGACATACATCACATAACCTATCTTTTTCAAATTTTAACTTAGGCAAACCAATAACTAAGTCTTTTGATATCAATTTATTCAAATGATGCATATTTATATGAGCAGCCCTTTTATGCCATAACCAAGGGTTCTCTTCCTTAGCAACTAAACATGTTATGCTAGAATCATGTAAACAATCCAAATCAATCAAATATATGTTGTTATGCCTAATACCTTTTAATTCTATATTTTCGGAATCTATCAAGTGAATGGTGCAAAATTGACTTTCAAATATTACCTTAAAGCCTTTGTCACATAATTGACTTATACTAAGGAGATTATGCTTAAGTCCATCAACAAGTAGCACATCCTTGATCTCCAAAGTGTTTGCACCACCTATGTTTCCAATTCCAAGGATCTTCCCTTTGTTGTTGTCCCCATAAGTTACATATCCTTGTTCCTTAGCCTTGAAACTCACAAATTTAGATTTATCTCCGGTCATATGTTTTGAGCATCCGCTATCAAGATACCACATAGACTTCTTTGATTTGGAAGTTTCCTACAAAACAAGAACATAGTAAACTTAGGTCCCCACAACTTTTGGGTCCTTGGGGTTAGAGACATAACAAATTATTTAACAATAGGAACCCAAATGTATTTACCTTTAGGTACACCAAAATGTTTAATTTTACATCTATTTGACGTGTGACCTTGTTTCATGCAATAAAAACATGCTTTAGATGTAACATTTGAAAATGATGCATTTCTAATCATAGATGCTCTAGTTCCTTTTTCTACCCATACTCTTTTATTTTTCCTTTTAGGCTTTTTCAAAGGAACTTGATGATTTACATTATTTTGAGCAAACATCAATTCATGCTTCTTAAGATCATCTATTTCCTTTTCGGCTTTGTCTAGCAAATGATTAAGAATATCTATGTCATATTCATGCTCTTTACAATTTGCACATGCTAGGTTCTTATCATTTTCCTCATCTAAACATACAATTTTCGTTTCTAAGGACTCCTTTTCTTCTAAACATGTGATTTTCATTTTTAAGGAGTCTATTTCCTTTTCGGATCTATTTAAGTTCTTCTTTACAACTTTATATTCATTTTTCAAATTCTTAAAAGCACTAAACAATTCATTATAAGCATTTTGCAATTCATCATAGTTATTATCCTCATCACTAGAAGATGTGTCAGAATCACTTACCTCAAAATCGGAAGAAATGTTGTCATTTGCCATTAAGCAAATATTTGCTTCTACTTCCGAGTCACTTGATTCCGAACTTGAATCGCTGTTATCCCAAGCAATATAGGCTTTCTTCTTGAAGACCTTTTTGCCTTTGAATTCATCATTCTTCTTATTTGGACATTCGGTCTTTACATGTCTTGCTTCACCACAACCATAGCATTTTATATTTACAGAAGAATTTTCCCTTACCTTTCCTTTACCTTTGAAGGGATGTCTTCCTTTGGCTTTCATGAATTTGGTAAACTTCTTTATCATAAGACTCAACTCTTCTTCTTCATCGTTTGAGTCTTCTTCTTCCCTTTTATTTTTACCTTTGGAGATTTCGGTTTTGAAGGCTAGATTTTTCTTTTGAAATTGTCCTTCTTCATCATTTAGCCTACCAAGCTCAAGCTCATGCTCTCTTAGCTTTCCGAATAGCGCCGCCATTGACATTGTGGAAAGATTTTGTGACTCCGAGATGGCCGTCACCTTAGGTTGCCACTTCCTATCCAAAGATTTCAAAATTTTAACATTTAATTCATCAACGTCAAATACTTTACCTAATCCGGTGAGATGATTCACAATATGAGTGAAACGCTTTTGAACGTCAAATATCGTTTCTCCTTGTTGCATCCGGAACATCTCGTATTCTTGGATTAGGGAGTTTTTACGTGCTCTCTTGACGTCATCAGTACCTTCGTGGGTCACTCTAAGCATTTCTCACATTTCCTGGGCACTTTTACAAATAGAAATCCTGTAAAACTCGTCAAGGGTTAGAGCAGATGAAATTATATTTCTAGCCCTAACGTCAAATTGTGCTTTTCTGTTTTCTTCTGCAGTCCATCTAGAAAAAGGTTTAAGAACGTCAACACCGTTCTCTGTAACTTTAGGAACAAATGGACCGTTTAAAATAGCGTCCCAAACGCCTCTATCAACAGACTCTAAAAAGATTTGCATTCGTACCTTCCAAAAAGGATAATTTTGACCCGCAAAAAGTGGGGGCCTGTTGATAGACGCACCTTCGGCAAAAGTTTGATTTTGTCCGACCATTTTCGAAAATTTGAATGACTATCAAAGCAAGCTCTGATACCACTTGTTAGAATTGCGCAGTGGAATGTTCGTGTGGTCGGACAAAAACCAAGAGGGGGGGTGAATTGGTTTCTTAATAAAAATTAGGTGTTCAAAATTTTCCCCAAATTTTACCGATTAAAAAACTGTGTAAATGTAAATAGAGAAGAGAAGAGAATCTTACACAGGAAATTTATACTGGTTCGGATCAAAAGACCCTACGTCCAGTTGCTAATCACTCAAACAGAGGATTAACGTTGTCACTATAATCAAGTTGTTACAAACAGATTACAATTGAAAAGATAAAGATAATTAAACACCTCTCTTGAAATCCACAAGAGATGATGAACAGTTTTCCCTAGAGACGGCACAACACACAATCCACTAAGAACTCCACTTAGTGATTCTTATCGCTTCTAGCCCACACCAGGTTCCAAAAGCCCCTTTTTCTTGCAACAAACAGTTTTCTGGCACTACAACACTTAACTTTTGTATGAAAAAGGTTGTTCTTATTTTCTGAGTGCCATAGAGAAGCTTAAGTAGAGAAATTAGGGTTTGGGAATTGGGAATTTTGGAATTAGGGTTCTTGAAAATAGGGTTTTCGAAAATAGGATTGATTTGAAGTTAAAATTTGAAATCTGACTGAAATAATCGATTAAATCAAGAGTTAATCGATTATTACAGAGCCAAAATCAACAGAACCTTGAAACTCTCTGTTTTAATCGATTAAACCGCATGTTAATCGATTAATAGGAGTTTTAATCAATTAAACCAGTGAGCAGATACAAAAAATGGTTTTTCTCACTATTTTAATCGATTATTTCCCTATTTAATCGATTAAAGCCAAGTCTGGATGATAAATTTGAGCTTTTTGAAGCTTCTAAGGTGCAGACTATGTACCGGCTATCTTAAACACTAATATTACAGACTCAGTCTAATTGAAACAGAGTTATTACAATACAAAACAAGTCTTCAACACTCTAAGTCTTTGAGTTCTTGAATCATCATCAAAATCAACAATCTTCATGTCCATCAAGTGCAATATCAAGTCCTTGAATGTTCAACATGAAATTCGTAGTTTCCTGGGTTTAGCAGGATATTATAGAAGATTCATTGAAGGATTTTCTAAAATAGCTATGCCGTTAACCCAAGTTACCAAGAAAGGTCAAGCTTTTGAATGGAAAGAAAAGTGCGAAAATAGTTTTCAAGAACTTAAGATTAACCACTTCCCTTGTACTAGCATTACCTAACCCAACTATACATTTTGTGATATTTTGTGATGCTTCCAAAATGGGATTAGGATGTGTTTTTATGCAAGATAGCATATGCTTCTAGACAATTAAGAACACATGAGAAAAATTATCCAACTCATGATCTAGAACTAGCTGCCATCATTTTTGCACTCAAAATATGGAGACAATATGTGTATGGTGGTAAGTTTGAGGTTTTTAGTGACCATAAAAGTCTTAAATATTTTTTGATAAAAAAGAGTTAAATATGAGATAGAGAAGATGGATGGATTTTTTGAAATATTATGATTTTGAATTACATTACCATCCAGGAAAGGCAAATGTAGTAGCAGACGCTTTAAGCAGAAGATCTTTACATGTCTCTTCCTTGATGATTCAATGGATGAGTATGCTAGAAGAATTCAGAGACATGAGTTTATCAATTATCATGAACCCTGATAGAATAAAATTGAACTTAATTCAGATTACTAGTGATTTACAAAGACAAATCCATGAGGCCTAGGTAAGTGATGAATTTATTCAAAAGAAAAAGAAGTTGATAGGACAAAAGAATGCAGAAAAATTTGGCATGGATAAAACAGAAATTTTGAGATTTAGTGGTAGGATATGTGTGCCTAATGATGTAGAGAATAGATAGTTGATTTTAGATGAAGAATATAAGAGCAAATTGAGCATACATCCAGGCACAACAAAAATGTATCAAGATCTTAAGAAAATATTTTGGTGGCCTAAAATGAAGAAGGAAGTGGCACAATATGTAGTATCATGCTTCGTTTGTCAGAAAGCTAAGATAGAACATAAAAAAGTTGTAGGAGTGTTATACCTAAGTGGAAATGGGATAGTATTGCAATTGACTTTATAATTAGATTACCATGAACAATTCAAAAATTTGATTCCATATGGGTTATCGTGGATAGGTTGACAAAGTCTGCTCATTTTCTACCCATTAACATTAGGTATTCATTGGAGAAACTGACTGAATTGTACATAAAAGAAATTGTGAGATTACATGGAGTTCCATCTAGTATTATATTTGATAGGGATCCTATAATTACTTCTAAATTCTGAGGGAGCTTACATCAAGCCTTAAGGACTAAGCTTCATCTTAGCTCAACTTATCATCCTCAAACTCAATGGCGGATCTTATTGGGAGTTTAGGGGGTCGTGCCCCCCCGCCCTAAAGTTTTGTAACTCCCATGTAATTTATGATTTTGACCCCCCAAACTTAATGAACATTTAATATATTTACTTGTATATTTATAATTTTATGCTCTCAACCCCTCCTCAGTTTTGTAACTCTCATATAATTTATGATTTTGTCCCCCTTAAACTTGATGATCATTTAATATATTTAAATATATATCTACAATTTTATCCTTTCACCCTTTCATCTTCTTTCTTCCTTTTATATTTGTTTATTATTTATTAATAATATATTATTTGCCCCCCAAGATCAATGATCAAGATCCGCCACTACTCAAACCGATGGACAATTAGAAAGAACCATCCAATCTTTGGAAGATTTGTTGAGAGTGTGTGTGTTAGAATATTCCGGTATTTGGGATTGGTACTTATCATTAATCGAATTCACATACAACAACAGTTTTCATTCTAGCATAGGTATGACACCCTATGAAGCATTGTATCGGAGAAAATGTAGAACACCTTTATGTTGGTTTGAGACTGGAGAAAATTTAATCTTAGATCCTGACATGATTCAACAAACCATAGAGAAAATTAAGATGGTTCGGGAAAAATTAAGAACAACTCAAAGTCGACAGAAAAGTTATGCCAACAAGAGAAGATGACTCCTTGAATTCCAAGAAGGTGAGCATGTATTCTTGAAAGTAACACCAATAACTGGGGTTGATAGAGTGATGAAAGCAAAAAACTCACTCCTCGATTTATTGGTCCCTATCAAATTCTTAGAAAAATAGGTCATGTTGCTTACCAAATTTCCTTACCTCCTTTTCTTTTTAACCTTCATAATGTGTTTCATGTGTCTCGAGTTAAGATATATATATATATATATATATATATATATATATATGATCCTTCTCATATAATAATGTCAAATATAGTATAATTAAATGATAACCTTACATTTGAAATAATGCTTGTACAAATTATAAATATGAAGATCAAACAACTGAGGCGAAGATAAATCCCATCGGTGAAGGTTATTTCAAATGAAATGACTAGAGATAGTACATGGGAATTATAAAAGAGAATAAAAGAAAGTTACCCTCATATGTTTTAGTCACTAAAAATTTTGAGCACGAAATTTCTATAAATATAGGGGAAATGTAACATCTGAAAATTAAGTTATGTAAAATTTTCTTCAAATATAATATATTAAATAATATTTTAGGTAATTTAAATAAATTTAAAAAGACTCATTTATGTAAATAAATAAATAAACATATATATATATATGTATATATATATATATATATTATTGTTAAACTATTATAAAAACAAATAATAATAAAAATATATTTATTAAAATAATAATAAAATAATTATTATCAATTAGAATATATATATATATATATATGAAATTAAAAATAATAATAATTATTATACATTATAAAATTATTATTAATTATTATTATTATTATATACTATTACAATTAAAATATATAGATATAATATGAATTAATTATTATTATTATTATATTATATATTATTATTAATATGTAAAAAAAAGGATTACATTTCTTATCTTTTCATACAAGAAGAGATAAGTTTTAATTGACTAAAGACTAAAAATAATATTAATTTAATAAAAGGATAAGAAGCATTAATGAGAGAAAAAAAGTTCCTATAAAAAGGGGTGAGGGTGGTGAAAAAAAAAGGTAAAAAAGGGAGAGAAGGAAAAGAGAGAGGGAGAGAAGAGAAGGAGAAAAGAGAAACAACATGGAAAAAAATTTGGTGTATCATATATAATATTGAGGTACGGGAGAAAAATATTATCGTTTTATCTATTTTATTTTAATTATAGTTGTGGAGTGGGGTGCCCTTTACCTCATTTATTTATTCTGTTATATATTTATTTATCTCCAGTCTTGTACTGGTTTTCTTTTAATTATCTCCAGTTATGTGCTGGTCCTGCCTTATCTTTATTTATTTATCTCTAGTCCTACACTGACTCTATTTTAATTATCTCTAACTCCACTTATGTACTTGTTCTACTTTATGTTTATTTATCTCTAGTCTTGTATTGATCCTATTTTAATTATCTTCAGTTATGTGTTGATCCTGCCTTATATTTATTTATTTATCTTCAGTCCTGCACTAGTTTTATTTATTTTATCTCTAGTGATGCACTGGTCCTATTTCTTAATTAATATTTATATTATTTAATTGTTATTTTTCTTTTATAATAATATCTATTTATGAAGATTTGATAATATTGTAGATGGAGGTTGAACCTTGGGGATTGAAATGAGTAGTTATCACTAAGAACGTGGTTGAAATTGGGTTCATTTATCCTGACTGGTCACTAAAAATTTAATTTAAATCTTCATAACATAGAATGTGTTGAGAAAGTTGAACAACATGTTTTATATATATACTATAAGATTGTATTATTTTAACTGATAATTTTTCTCACTCCCTATTGTGATCTTTTGTGCATATTATATTTAAATATCACCTTAAGTAAATGGAGGTGCCAAATATCCCAAATCTCTTTTATGTAAGCATCACTACCTTCTTTCCAGGAACTAATTGGAACACAAACATCATTGACAACTCAGTCACTTTTAAAGGGACAAGGTTATCAGTATTAACATTTGCATCTAATATGGGAACTCTCATCATGCTAGATGGACCAATAGTGGTCACCTTCTGCATGTCTCCTCTAATTCACCAAAACCTCTTAATCAGTTTGTTTCCATTGACAATGTAAATATTTGTATAATTGTAGTAAGAATAGAAGGAATAAAAAATAAATAAAATTCCTTCTTCATTTATATATCTTGTAAAAAAAATTAGTAATGTAAATTACTTTTATATATAAAATATCTTTATTTTACCTACTACCCTTGTAAAAAAAATGCCATAATCTTAGTAGACAACAAACTATTTTTGAAAAGAATGAAAGAAATTTGAGTGTGAAAGTAAAAAGACTTGAGCTAGAACTCTCCATAATTGATAGTTCTCAAACCGTGGATGACTTAGTGCATAAGAATAAGACACTTAGGAAAATGCTTGTTTTTTAACTAAATTAGGAATAAAAGGTATGCACTAAAATTAAAAATGGAAAAAGAAAATAAAATTAAGTGGACCTAACAAGTTGAATTACATCTATATCTACTATTCTGATATTCAAATTTGATAAAGATGAAATTCGAATAATTTTTTTTTTCGAAAAAGAAATTTCTATTCTTTCTATAAGATTAGATAAAATCTTATAGAAAGAAGAGAAAAATACATGAAATTATGTCTTCGCGTATCAAATACTTTCTTTTCATGTCGATGTGTACAATATTTTTCTAGCAATTCATATATATGAGACAAAAACTTTCACTTACAGTTTTTTCTTTTTATTAATGTATTATCCCTATATATGTTAGTTAACTAATGAATTTGATTTCACTAAAAAATAATGTGTAGAACTCTATATGAATCCTTGAGTGAGCAAAAGTCAAATTGTTAGGACTTGAGAAAACTTATTTAGGGTTTGATACAGTGACCAAAGACACTAATACATTGTATTTATAGAAAAAAGGGTACAATAGAGAGGATATGGATCTCAGCCCAAACCCTTAACCCTAGTCTAAGGAACAATGAAAAAGAATACTAAAAGATACATAAACAACAGATCTTAACACTCCCCCTCAAGCTGAAGCATACAAATTGTATGTACCAAGTTTGGAACAAATGAATTGAATCCAAGATCCTTTTAAGGATTTAGTTAAAATATCTGTCAGTTACTCATTGGAGCTTACAAATTCAGTTACAAGTTCCCTAGACAACAACTTCTCTTTAACAAAATGACAATCAATCTCAATATGTTTTGTTCTTTCGTGAAAGACTAGGTTGGAGGCAATATGGAGAGCTGCCTGATTATCACACAATAACTTCATTTGTCCAATATCACAAAATTTTAAATCTTGAAGGAATTGTTTAATCCACATAAGTTCACATGTAGCAAGTGTCATAGATCTATACTCAGTTTTTGCACTAGATCGAGCAATAACACTTTGTTTTTTACTCTTCCAATAAATCAAATTTACTCCAATAAAGATACAATACCCAGTAGTCGATCTTCTATTAATTTGACAACCAACCCAGTCTGCATCACAATAACCAATAATGTGAGTAGTACCTTTATCTTCATATAACAACCCTTGTCCTAGGGCCCCTTTAATATATCTCAGAATGCGAATCAAGGCATCTTAGTGATCAACACAAGGATTTTGCATGAATTGGATAAATGAGGCATAAGATAAATGAGTTCACCAACCAACCTCCTATATCTTTCTGGATCTGACAAATTTTCTCCTTCTTCCTTCATCAACTTTTGGTTAGGGTCCATTGGGGTATTAATGAGCTTACAATTTGTTAGATCAGTCGCTTTCAGAATATTAAGAGCATACTTCCTTTGAGAGATGATCACACATTCCTTTGACTAGGCCACTTCAATATCAAGAAAATATTTCAATTCACCAAGATCTTTGGTTTGGAAGTGAGCAAACAGATGATTCTTCAGTTGGATGATCTTAGTATAATCGTTGCCTATAATAATAATATCATCAACATAAACCATAAGATACACACATTTCCCTAAAGAGGAATGACAATAAAACACTGAGTGGTCTGCTTCACTCCTTTCATGTCAAACAACTACACAACATGGCTGAATTTTCCAAACCAAGCTCGGGGTGATTGCTTCAAGCCATAAAGAGATTGGTGTAACTTTCACACTAAACTAGGCTCCCCCTGAGCAACAAAGCCAGGAGTTTGCTTCATATAAATATCTTCCTCAAAGTCACAATGAAGAAAGACCTTTTTAATGTCTAGTTGGTGAAGGGGACAATGACTAATCGCAGTCATAGCAAGGAAAAGATGAATGATGAAAATCTTAGCTACTGGAGAGAAGTGTTGGTATCGCGCAGTGGAATGTTTGCATTAAGATAAAAACAAGGAGGGGGGTGAATTGGTTTCTTATAAAAATCATCCCTTTAAAAAACTTTTCACAAGATTTTACCGATTAAACGATAATATAATAGAGTACTTGAAAAGTAAAGAGATAAGGGAAGAAGATTACACAAGTAATTTATACTTGTTCGGATCAAAAGACCCTACGTCCAGTTGTTAATCACTATAAAAGAGGATTAACTCATTCACTAAAATAATGGTTCTCAAATAAACAAATTACAAATAGAAAAGGATTAGAAAACATCTCTTTCAGTCACACAAGAGATGAACACCTCCTTTGAAGCCACAAAGGATGAAGACAACTTTCCTAGAGACGGCACAACACTCAATCCACTGAGAATCCCACTCAATGATTCTTATCGCTTCTAGCCCACACTAGGTTTTTAAAGCCCCTTTTTCTTCCCTACTCAAAGTTTTCCCAACAATCACAACTCTTAACTTTCTGAGTATGAAAAAGGTTTGTCTTTTTTTTAGAGCATGAGAGTCCTTTAAATAGAGTTTTAGGGTTTCAAATTTTAGGGATTTCGAAAATTAGGTCTGAAATTCAAAATTCAAATTCATAACTGACACAGATAATCAATTATCATCAGTGATAATCGATTATTCTAGATCCAATATAAGAAAACCAAGTTTGTCTAGGATAATTGATTATCCTGAGTGAAAATTGATTATTCCAGAGCTAATTTTGAATTTAGATCCATAACAGTCATAGATAATCGATTATTCCAGAGCCACATTCAGAAAACAAAAGTTTTATCCAGGATAATCGATTATCCTGAGTAATAATCAATTATTCCAATGCGACCTTGATAAGAATGAAGCTTTTGTGGACAAACTAAGTGTTGACTATCATGAACTCTATTTTTACAGACTCAAAATGACAAAGCAGAGTTATTTTAAGTAATTTCAAATGTATATAGGTCTTCCAATCTTGAAGTCCTTGATCTTGAATCATCATTAAAATTTTTAGTCACCATAACCTTGCATTTTCAACAATCTACCCCTTTTTTATGATGATCAAAATTTGCTTTAAAGCCTCTTTGTAATGACCTGTTTTCTGTCACAACTATCATAGAAAAATATTTAAAATAACAGGCTTTTTAAATATATTCTTCCCCTTTTTTATCATAAACAAAAAGACAAGCAGAAATCATAAGCAAAAACTCCCCCTTAATAAATGAAAAAAAATAAATGACTCCTCATCAATAAATCAATTGATGAATATATATATATATATATATATATATATATATATATATATATATATTACACAAGAACTAATCTTATGAATACAAAAGTTTAAAATTCATCAGATTAAGAATCATCATTAAATTGTAGATCAAACTTGTGTTCTAAGGACGTTACACGAGAGTCCACCCCCTGGATGGGATTCACAATCTCATGATGCCTATTTTCTGAGATGCTGAAGAAGTCATGCATCCTTTGGTTCATGTTAAACACCATATCCTCAAGGGAGGGGCGGGCTTCAACATGGGCACCAGATGAAGTCCCTCCGATAGGATCATCAGCAACATCTATCTCATCATCTTCAGAATCAGCAACAACATCAGCGACATTGGGCGCATCATCCTTATGATGATAAGGATTAACAGCAGAACATTGAGAAGATTGGTGGCTCGGGGATAGAGAATCCAGACAATAAGATGAAGTAGAAGACAATCATCTTTCTTTAGAAGTTCGGCAAGAAGTTGTCGCCCAATATGCAGAGCAGGGTTACGAAGGAAAGAGCGGTAAGCTAGAACCCTGTCAAAATTGTCCATATCCATGAACACATTAATGATGTCATCCCGGATAGGAAATTTAGCCACATATTCCCAAATATCATCATCAAGAATGATGGTTACACCTTTGACACGGGTGGTAGCAACATGATCTCTGAATTTAAATTGAGAGTAAAATACCCTTACTAAGTCAGGATAGTATCTGCATTCCATTTCAACAAAGGGTAAGACGTCTTGTTGATCAAGAAGATTTGGGAATTGGAATCCCCGGTAGATGAAATGATCTCCTTTTAAGAATTTTGGAGAAATTATGCCCCTTTCTTTCCAGAAGGTAAGAAACTCTTATCTCTTATCATCATAAAAGATCCATCCTTCAATGGATTTTGCTTGCGGTTGAGAAGCAAGAGTAAATCTTCTCTTGGTGGGGATCTTTCTTCTGGATAATTCAGCCATTTGAGAGAGATTAAGAGAGGACAGGGATTGGAAGGGAAAAAGAATAGTGTGAGAAGAAGAGAAAAACTTGAAATCAATGGAAAATGCTTGAAAGAGAGACTTGGAGTGAGTTTGAATGAGTTTATGAGTCCCTCTATATATAGATAACATTTCCAATGACTATAAACAACTATAAACTGGAGAATTAAAGCAGATAGAGTCGTTGCCAACGACTAGTTTTTGCCCAACGACGTAGGATAATCGATTATTTTTTCATCAGTTGCCCAGAAAATTTTCAAAACTGCATGTATAATCGATTATCACTTGAAATAATTGATTATTCTAGAGAGATTTGAAAAAGATAAGGTATATTAGAAAATGGATAATCAATTATTTCTTTGGATAATCGATTATTCCAAAGAGTTTAGCAAATATGAAGATGTATTAGGCTCAGAATAATCGATTATTTCCCTTGATAATCGATTATTCTAGAACGAATTTTAAGAATTTAACACTGTTTTAGTTTTTAGTAAGTTAGGATATTTCTAGTATGCCTAAATCTCTTCTAAGTTCATAGAATCTATCTTTGGGAAGAGATTTGGTGAATATATCCGCCAATTGATGTTTTGTATCTATGTATTCAATTTTACAATTTCCTTTACTAATATGATCTCTTAAGAAATGGTGCCTAATCTCAATGTTCTTAGTTTTGGAGTGCATAATAGGATTTTTAGTAAGATTAATTGCACTTGTATTATCACATTTCAAAGGAATGTCACTAAGAAAGATAACATAATCTTCTAATTGTTGTTTCATCCAAAGGATTTGTGCACAACAATTTTCAGTCGCTATATATTCGGCCTCAGTTATGGATAAAGCAACACAAGCTTGTTTCTTAGAGTATCAAGATACTAAGAAAGATCCTAATAAATGACAGGTTCCACTAGTACTTTTTCTATCAATCTTATAACCCCCATAATCAGCATCAGAAAAACCTATTAAACTAGGTGAAGCTATAGAAGGATACCATAACCCAAATCCTGTGGTTCCTTTGAGATATTTTAATATTCTTTTTACTGCAGTTAAATGAGATTCTTTTGGACAAGCCTGGAATCTAGCACACACACACATACAGATTGCATGATATCAGGCCTACTTGCAGTCAAGTATAATAAAGAATTTATCATACCTTTATACATAGATTGATTTATTTACAAACCTGATTCGTCCTTATCTAGATAGCAGGACGTTCCCATTGGTGTGCTAGCTTATTTTGCAGTATCCATTCCAAACTTTTTGAGAATCTCCTTACAGTATTTTGTTTGAGACACAAAGGTGCCATCTTTTAATTGCTTAATTTGAAGTCCAAGGAAGAAGGTTAATTCCCTTATCATGGACATTTCAAATTCATTCTGCATAATACTTGCAAATCCTTCACACAGAGAGTTATCAATAGATTCAAAAATAATATCATCAACATATACCTGAACTAACAGAATATGTTCACCTACTTTCTTAATAAACAAAGTTGAGTCGATTTTTCCTCTAGAAAATTCATTTGCTAATAGAAAATTGCTTAACCTTTCATACCTTTATCGAGGAGCTTGTTTTAATCCATAGAGTGCCTTTTTCAATTTAAAAATATGATCAGGGTATTTGAAATCTTCAAAACCCGAAGGTTGTTGCACATATACATCTTCTTTAATAAAACCATTTAGAAAAACACTTTTCACATCCATTTGATGTAGTTTAAATTTCACCAATTATGTTGTCAAGTGATAATCCTCTTGGTGATTGCCATGCTTTTGCTAACTCAGATGGTTGAGATGGTTCATTTTTATTTAAGTACATTTCTTCTATTGCTTCCTTGAGGTACTCTTCATCACCTGCATTTTCTTTTCTTGGCTCAAGAGGATTTTCCTCAAGGTCTACAATTTCATCAAAAGTAACATGTATAGATTATTCTATATTTAATGTTCTTCTATTAAATACTCTATATGCTTTGCTAGTAAGAGAATGACCTAAGAAAATAGCCTCGTCGGCTTTGGAATCAAATTTACCTAGATTATCTTTACCATTATTTAGCACAAAACATTTACAATCAAAGATTTTCAAATGAGATATATTTGGTTTTCTTCCTTTAAATAGCTCATAAGGAGTGATTTTCAAAATAGGCCTAATGAGCATTCTATTCAAAATGTAACATGCAGTACTTATAGCATCTGCCCAAAAGTATTTAAGAACTTTGGATTCATTAAACATTGTTCTAGCTAGTTCCTAGGGATCTATTTTTTCTCTCAACTACACCATTTTGTTGGGGCGTTCTAGGTGCAGAAAAGTTATGTAATATCCCATTTTCTTCACAAAAACTTTCAAAATATTCATTTTGAAATTCTCTACCATAATCATTGTCGTCAGCGTCAAAAGAGGCGGTCGGAGCGATGCGATGGTGTTGATTGACTTGCGTTTTTTGAAAGAAGTGGTTCAACGCCTTTAGGTTGTCCGATAACCGGGCTGGACCTAAAGGCGACGTTTTCGAAAAGGTTCGAGGAGTCGCCATCAGTGTTTTAACCTTAAACACTGAAAAAGGTAAAGAGAAAGAAGAAGGCAATGGTTTTAGAAAAAACCAACTTTGGCCATTACAACCAGAGTCGGGTAAGGGAGTTTGTTACGTGTGGGGAAGGTGTTAGCACCCCACAATGTGTCTTTCGGGTTCCCTATGATGGACTAGCTTAGCAAATAAATACTTAAAGAAATTATGCTTTTATCCTATTATTTAAACTACTGGCAAAATTTAAATGTCTACATTATCCTAATATCTAACGATACAAGGAAAGCAGTAAAAGATAAGAGATATGAAAGAGAACCTCCGAAGCAAGCTTTTATACATCTCGAACTTGAGGACGCTTTTGGCAGTCCCCGCACTGTACAGAGTCACTCGTCCCTCGAACAAAAAATAAGAGTACCACCCTACCGAGGGCTGGACGTCTCAAAAGAAAACTTCCTTAACCGATTTCTACCTTAAACGAAAATTGGAAAGCTCACTCGAACTCTGGAATAATGCTCAGAGTCACTCTAAAGTGCCAAAAGGCTTCCTAGAGAGTGTAGGAGTGGAGAGGTGTGTAAAATTCGGAGAATGGGGCTCCTATTTATAGGGGAACACACCAGGAAAAGGTGGACGGTCGTCTGGACTTAGTGGACGAACGTCCAGGGCAAAAAGTGACCATGGACAACCATCCATGTAGTTTGGACAGCCATCCATGGCCAAAAGTTGCCATGAACGGCCGTCCAAGCTAAGTGGATGGCCGTCCATGGCCTTAAAGTTGCCATGGACGGCCGTCTGACTGTCCTGGACGACCATCCGCTGTCTCTGGCGGATTTTCCAATTTTGAATGCCTCTAAAAAGCTTCCCTATCTTAAATGGAACCTAGGAAAAGCTACTAGGGACTTAATAAAGTCTTGACCATCTTCGAAACGGGAGATTTCTGGCTTTATTGGAGAGTCGGGCAAGATTTGGGGTCTACAATAACTTCTTAGCACTTTAATTCTTAACTCTTTTTCATTTTGAATTTTTTTTGCAAATTTTCTCAAAGCCTTAAAAGCTTCACTTTTCAAAGTTAAGAAAAATGTCCAAGTAAATCTAGAGTTGTCATCAAGAATCACAAGAGCATAAAAATTTTCTCCAAAGCTTTTAATTCTAGATAGTCCAAAAAGATCTAAATGTAAAATTTCTAAGGGCTTTGAAGTTCAAATTATGTTCTTAGTTTTAAAAGATAATTTTACTTGCTTACCTTTTCGACATGCATCACATAATTTATCTTTTTCAAATTTTAACTTAGGCAAACCAACAACTAAGTCTCTAGAGATTAATTTACTTTATTGATGCATATGAATATGGGCTACTATTTTATGCCATAACCAATGGTTTTCTTCTTTAAAAACCAAACATGTTATATCAACATCAGATGCACAATCCAAATCAATCAAATAAATATTGTTATGCCTAATACCTTTTAATGCAATTTATTTAGAATCCTTAAGATGTATGGTACAGTAATTGATTTAAAAAATTACCTTAAGTCCTTTATCACAAAGCTGACTTATACTGAGAAGATTGTGCTTTAATCCATCAACAAGGAGCACATCCTTTATCTCCAAAGTATTTGTACAACCAATATTTCTGGTTCCAAGGATTTTGCATTTATTGTTGTCTCCATAAGTTACATATCCCTGTTCTTTCTTATTGAAACTTACAAATTTCTTTTTATCACCAGTCATGTGTCTTGAACATCCACTGTCAAGGTACCACATAGACTTATTGGATTTGGAAAGTGCTTACAAAATAAGAACACAAAGATCTTAGGTCCCCATGACTTTTGGGTCCTTGGGGTTAGATACATTCATAATATTTAACTATGGGTACCCAAATATATTTTTCTTTAGGAACACCAAAATGCTTAATCCTACATTTATTAGAAGTATGTCCTTGTTTCATACAATAAAAACATGCATTTGTTGATTTAATTTTTGAAAAAGATTCTACTCTATTTTGAGGACGTATAGTTCCTTTTACAACCCGTACTCTGTGAGTTCTTTGTTTTTTAGATTTTCTTAAAGGAACATGACTATTACCTTTAGTTTTTACAAACTTTTGATTTTCATCTTTTCTAACATCAACCACATTTTTTGTTGCATTTTCTAGTAAATGCTCAAGTATGCATATGTCAAATTCATAGCTCTTACATGATGCACACTCTTTTGGTTCAACTTCTTTTTCTTCAAAAGATAAAATTTTCGTTTTTAAAAATTCTTCTTCCTCTTCTGATTTAATCAAACTCTTTTTCAATGTTTTATGTTCAGATTTCAAATGTTTAAAAGCAGTAAACAGTTCTTGATATACATTATGTAATTCATTATAATCATTCTCATTATCACTAGAAGAAGAGTCAGAATCACTTACCTCACAGTTGGAAGAGAAATTGTTGTTTTCCATTAAGCAAACGTTTGCTTCAACATCAAAATCACTTGACTCAGAACTAGAGTCACTTTCCTCCAACGCAATGTAAGCTTTCTTTTTAAAGGATTTTCTTCTTTTTTATTCATCACTTCTTTTATTGTTAGGACAATCTGCTTTCACATGTCGTGTTTCACCACATCCATAGCATTTGAAGTTTGATGAAGATTCTTCTTTTCTTTCCTATTGCTTTTGAAAGGTTGCTTTCCTTTTGATTTCATGAACTTTGTGAACTTCTTGATCATGAGACTTAAGTTCTCATCTTCTTCATTTTCAGAATCTTATTCTTCCTTCTTATTCTTGCTTTTTGAGACCTTAGTCTGAAAAGCTAAGTTTCTCTTGTTATTTTGGTCTTCCTCATCATTTAACCTTCCTAGTTCAAGCTCATGCTCTCTCAATTTTCCAAAGAGAGCCGCCATTGTCATAGTTGCAAGGTTTTGTGACTCCGTGATGGCAGTCACCTTGGGTTGTCATTTCCTATCCAAAGATTTTAGTATTTTAACATTTAATTCATCAGTATCAAAATTCTTACCAAGCCTAGAGAGATGGTTCACAATGTATGTGAAATGATTTTAGACGTCAAAAATTGTTTCTCCTTGTTGCATTCTAAACATTTCATATTCTTGAATCAAGGAGTTCTTTCTTGCTCTTTTCACATTGTCGGTTCCTTCATGAGTCACTCTTAGTATTTCCCACATCTCCTGAGCACTTTTACATACTGAAATCTTGTAAAACTCATCAAGGGTCAAAGCAGATGAAATAATGTTTCTAGCCCTAACATCATATTGGATCTTTCTATTTTCCTCTGCAGTCCATCTAGAAAAGGGTTTTGGTTCCTCTACTTCATTTACAATCATTTTAGGAATAAAAGGACCATTTACAACAACTTCCCAAACACCCATATCAACAAATTCCAAAAATATTTGCATCCTAACTTTCCAGAAAGGATAATAATTTTGACCAGCAAAAAGTGGGGATCTGCTAATAGAGGCACCCTCAGAAAAAGTTTGGGTTTGTCCGGCCATTTTTGAAAATTTAAAAAACTATCAAAGCAAGCTCTGATACCACTTGTTGGTATCGCGCAACGGAATGTTTGTGTTAAGACAAAAACCAAGAGGGGGGGGGGGTGAATTGGTTTCTTATAAAAATTATCCCTCTAAAAAACTTTTCACAAGATTTTACCGATTAAACGATAATATAATAGAGTACTTGAAAAGTAAAGAGATAAGAGAAGAAGATTACACAAGTAATTTATACTGGTTCGGATCAAAAGACCCTATATCTAGTTTTTAATCACTCTAAAAGAGGATTAACTTAGTCACTAAAATAATGGTTCTCAGATAAACAGATTACAAAATAGAAAAGGATTAGAAAATGTTAGAAATGAAGGCTGAGATCAAGAGGGGGGGTGAATTGATCTTTGAAAGATTTTCGCAATTAACAAATTATCAATTTCAAAGATTAAGAAATCTGATCAATTCTTGAATCACTCACAGCAAGCAATAAAAAATAAATGCAGTCACAAAATTAAAGAAGAGAAAAGTTTAGAAAGATATCACCAAGGCTTATACTGGTTCACCCAATCCCAGGGCTACGTCCAGTCTCCAGCCAAATTCCAGTTGGGTTCCACTAGATTGAATGTTTTACAGATTACAACCTTAACCTTACACTCAATCTAACACAAGAACCACAATTCCAGTTCCCGCACCTAACCTTTCACCAAGAACCAAATTCCGAGTTCTTGAACCGCCTCATGACCAAATTCCAGCTACAGAAACCGAGTGCCCACAATTCCAGGCACCCACAATATAGTAAAAGAAAGTAAAGAAACAAACAGAAGAAACTAAGAACGCTCAAACCAGTTTTATGCAGTTCTGCAATATGTGTTTCTTCTCCAAAGAAATGCAATTTTTCCTCAAGAAAGAACTTTGATGAACTCCACAAAAACAAGCGTGATTCTCTCTTGAAAGTAGCACTTTTGATTGCTTGATTGATTAAAAGTTGTGTAAAAGATATGTTTTCAAAAGGTTAAACCATTATGTTTATATAGAAGATTTTCAAAACTGCTGGTTTAATTAATCTGTTAAAATAATCTTTTAATCTGTTAAAAGACTTGTTTTAATCTGTTAAATCTTCTTTTAATCCATTAAAACATTCTTGATTATTTTCGGATTTGTTTTAAGCTGATACGACAACGTTTATATCAATTAAAACTCTTTTCAAAAATCTTCAAATCTGTTTTAATCGATTGTTTCGTCTTTCAATCGATTAAAATACTGCAAAACACTTTTATAAACTTTTTCAAGTGATTTTAACTGATAAAAATACGTTTTAATCGAATGAAACGATTAGTACAAATTTTCCAAGTTGTTTTAATCGATTGAAACGCGGTTTTAATCGATTAAAATAATTCTGATCGGTCATAACTCAAATCTAATCGATCATATCTGGTTCTGATCGGTCATCTGATATACCAAGTGGTTTTAATCGATTTTTTTGAAGTTATATCGACTAAAATACTGAAAAAACACTTCCCTGATCTTTTTAAGTGATTTCAATCGGTTATTTCGAAATTGTATCAGTTAAAATACTGACAGAAAGTTTTCAACACTTCTTTTAATGAAAACAATCGGTTATTTTGAAGTTATATCAGTTGAAAACCTGTTATAGAAGTGTGAAGAACATTTTAGTTGATAAACCACATATACTATCAGTTAAAATAGTTGATTAAAAATCCTTTTGTCAAAATGTTTTGTTTTTAACGATTAAAACATTTTTAGAGGCAATTGCAAAATCTTTTTAAGTGAAGAAACCTCATGCAGCAGAAAGATAAAATGGTTATACCTAAGCAGAGCTGTAGATACACTAATCCTCTTCTCTTTTATCTTAGTGACCTTTGACTGTCACAGAGTTGCCTTTGACTTCATTTTTTACTTCATCAAATCAACAAGATCTTTGCCAAAGTAAATAAGATCTTTGCATTTCATCAATCATGACTTCTCGTCATCCAGGATGATCAAGTGCCTCATGAACATTATTAGCAATAGACGTATCAGCCAAAGAGACAACAAAAGAAGAATATGAAGGAGATAGACGATGGTAACTTAAAAAAATTTAAATAGGAAAGGGATTGCGAATGGAACGAGTACCTTTTCTAAGTGCAATAAGCAAGCCAAAATCAGAAGTGGGAGGTAAGGTTAAGGTTGAAGGATCCATTGTATGAGAAACTAATGGAGACGTATCTAAATCACAATTATCTATAGGAATAGGTAAAGGTGTAGGAGGTGAATCATTATGACATATAGATTGAATTTGGAAAGAAATATGTATGGGAAGAACTTGTTGAACTGATGAACCATATTCCACTGGGGAAGAAAAGAAGGGTGTTTCCTCAAAGAAGATGACATCAGCAGACATATAATACCTTTTCGAAGATAGAGAATAACATTTATACCCTTTCTGAAGGTGAGAGTACCCCAAGAAAACACATTTAATGGTTTTAGCACTTATTTTATCAAGACCTGGAGATACATTTTGAACAAAACAAGTACAACCAAATACACGAGGAGATACATGGAAAAGAGGATCATCTAGGAAGATAAGAGAATGTAGAATTTGATTTTTAAGAGAGGAAGATGACATCTGATTAATAAAAAAACAAGTAGTGAGAATTGCATCTCCCCAATCATGAATAGGGACATTAGCATTCAACATTAGAGAGTGTACAGTCTCAATAAGGTGTTTATTTTTCCTTTCTACAATGCCATTTTGTTGTAGGGTGTGAGGACAAGTGGATTGATGTAAAGTTTCTTAGGAAGATAAGAAAGAAGAAAACGATGCAGAGAAATATTCTTTGGCATTATCACTTTTGAGAACTTTAATTATCTTCCCAAATTGTTTTTTAATTTCATTGAGAAAGGACACAAAAATGAACAAAAGTTCAGATCTGTCTTTCATCAAATAAACCTAAGTACATCTAGAAAATTCATCAATAAAGGTCACAAAATACCGAAAGCCAAAAGAGTAAACACGACTTGATCCCAAACATCAGAATCAATATTTGAAAAAATAAATTACATAGAGTTTCAAACTGTTTAGGAAAAGTAGACCTAACATGTTTTCCTAATTGACAAGATTCACACTCTAAAACCTGAAGAAGTTGAAGATTAGGAGTCATCACTTTTAAATTAGATAGATTTGGGTGACCCAAACGATCATGCAAAAGTTTAGGGGTAGGAGAAATCAGACAAGACACCGAATGACTTGGTTTTAGATAGTACAGACCACGTGATTCATGTCCTTCTTCAATCAGACGACCCGTACCATGTTCCTGAATAACAAAAGAATTTGAAGTAAAGGATACAGAACAATTCAAAGAACGAGTAAGTTGACTTAGAGAGATTAAGTTATAAGGACAATTAGGAATGAAAAGAACAAAATTTAAATTTAGAGATGGGGTTAAAGGAACTTAGCCAACACCTTGAGATTTCACTTCGGATCCATTAGCTACATTGATTAAGTGAAAAATTTTAGGATAAGACATGAAGGAAAAAAATGAACTATTACCAAATATATGATCATAGGCACCTGAATCAAGAATCCATGGGTTCTGACCTTCCACAGATTGAGAAATTCATGCAGTTGAAACAAGCATTGAAGAAGATTGACCTTGACTGTTAAACTTTCTAGATTTGAACTTCAAAAACTCCTATGTCTTGGTTGTTTTATTTGTGGCAACTTGCTCGGTTTTCTTGAGGGGGAGCATTATTTAGAGACTTGTTTCGGGTGCTTCCTGTTTTCAAACAGAAACATGGAGCCTAGTCTCCTTATATGCATGAATTTTGTTTTTGCTATTTATTTGAAGCGATTTTTGTTTTTGTTTTTTATCTTGACAAAGTCTTTTTGTGCGACTACTTGTGTGGATGACCTACATGCAATCTATTCTTTTCTGAGATGCATCTAGAAAAGTGACCAACATTCTCCTGCTGGACTTTCATGATTATGTTGATGGGCTCCTCTTTTATTTATTATTATTTTTTTGAAACCTCTAAATTTTGCTTAGGACGTATCCTAACGAGGCGTGTGTACCCTAACTTTTGCCCAGGATGCCCTTTGCGGGTTTTCATCCTGGCGGGTCATGAGCAATGTCATCAAGCATAATACTTCTTCATCGTATCGGAATTGAGTGGGTGTCGAAGTTCTTTTTAGTACATGTCGGTGAGGATAAGAGTTCCTTCCGAGAAAGCTCGCTTAACCACGAAGGGTCATCCATAATTGCTGCCCATTTTCAAATTTTATCCTTTTTGGGTCGGAAGTAATTTCTTTATCATTAAATCCCCCTCATGGTAAGAATGGGGGTTGAACTTTTTGTCGTAAGTCCTTTTAATCTTCTTTTGATAGGCTTTGTTCACGACGTATGGTGTCCAACCATTTTTTCTTTGATTAGATTCAAGTGGTTGTATCGGTTTTGGACACACTAAGCTTCTATCAGTCTTGCTTCCATGATAACTCGTAGGGAAGGTATCTCAACCTCTATTATGAGTACGAATTCTATGCCATATACAAGGGAGAATGGAGTAACCCTTGTGGAGGTCCATACGAATGTTTAATAACTATGAAGGGCAAAGGGCGTCAATCCTTGTAGGTTTTGCTCATCTTCTTCTTGATGTTATTATAGGCTACCCCCACTGCACCGTTCATTTTAGGTCGATAGGGAGATGAGTCATGATGTTGGATTCTAAAGTCTTGGCATGTTATGGTAGGACCATGCGCATGCGTCAATATATTCCCTTAATAGTTGTATTAACCCTTCCCTGACATTATCATCGATTTGGGTACCAATATATATTTCCTTCTTATCGTTTCCTTGTCCCCAAATTGATGGCCTTAACTTCTTCCTAGTAGGGCCATATATATCGAGCTTCTCTTTTTTAGCAGCCTATGCATGTCTAGGGAAATGGTCCCCTCCTCACTATCTGACTCAGTCCACTCACCTTCGGCTTTCGAATCCCTAGAGAGTCATCCAACATAGACATGATTGTTTTTATTCTAGGTTCTACTTAGGCTTAGATTTTATTCTTTGTTTTGAAAGAATATTAAGAGAGAAAAGAATGAAAAAGAATATGAATGCTTATGCAAATGCCTCATTGTATTGATAAAAAGGAAATATTTACAAAGCCCTTTTAATCAAGGATCTTGCGGCCATGGGCAGGGACTGCGAGAGATGCATGGGAAGCTTAAAACAAATGCTAACATAAGGAGCTCTAATCAGCAGGCCTTCTTTATCCAACCCCACTATTCTTGTTATGACGGAGGCTTGGCATCAACGTTAGGAGCGGGAGCGTCGAAAGTGATCCACCCGGCATCCAATAACTCTTGAACCCTATACTTTAGGTTCAAAAAATTCTCTACAGAGTGCCCGGGAGCGTCCAAGTGATAAGCACATTTTTTGTTAGGCTTGTACCACTCAGGGTAGGGTGAATTCGTCCTTTTTGGAGGAGTAGGTGCTAGGAACCTGGCCTCTAACAGCTCTGGCAGCATACTCCCATAGGAAGATGGAATGGGAGTAAATTTCCCCTCTTGTCTGCGTGATTGCCCAGCTAGTCGTGAAGAGGAAGAAGGAGTAGTGGGGTTGATGGCATTCATGTTTCGCCTCTCCTTCTTGCTAAGGAACTTCTTGAATGATGTGGATGAGGGAGGTTGCGTAATCCTCCCACTCTTCAGTTCTTGTTCCATTCTTTTGCCCATATGATCATTACGGGGGCTCTTATGTTGATGGCACATTAGTTCCGTTAGCTGCGCCATCTACTCCTTCACAGAATTAAGCTCAGCGATGAGCTTGAAGTTTTGTTTCTCTAACTGCTCCATTAATCACACCATTTGCTCCTTTATGGCATTAAGCTCAATGGTGAACTTGCGACTTTGCTCTTCCAATTTCTCCATCCTCTTGGCCTTTTGCGCGCAAGTGAGGACAGGAAGAAGACCAGTCACTTTCTAGAATGCACATGAACTTAAGAACGTTTATTTTTATTTTGAAATGAATGATTAGTGTAGGATAGATATGCCTTAAGACAATGACTTTGGTATCCTCTTAAAGCTTACACTTCACGGAGCACCATACCCACTTTGGTATAATGGTTAACGAAGGTCACCATACACCTTAGCACACTTGTCCCCTCCTTGTCATAGATTGACAAGTGTGACAGAGGTTACAAACGCACTTGGGTCTCTTTCGCCTTTGTCTTAAGGATATCTAATGTTCCTAAAATGAATGTATTTATGCATGAGAGACTTTTATTAAAATGATGTTTATGCATACCTTTCTTATGCATTTATTTTTTCTCTTATTTTTACCACTCTTAAAATGATGAGGGTATGAATGCTTCAACTTTGCCAAAATCTTTTTATTAGATTTCGTTATTACTGTTTTTGCGTTTTTTATTTTTGTTTGTTTTTTGTTGTTCTTTTGAATGACTTGACTTTGTCAAAATTGTTTTATTATATTTTATTATTTTTTTATTATATATTTTTTTTGTGACCCTTTATCTCTTCTGTTGGTCAACGTGACTACTTAGCTTACAAAGAACCTGAAACCAGGCAAGCTTAAATGAAGGTTGTCCGAGATAAAGTTATCTATTGTAGCAAAAAGGTTTTTATTTGTTTTTATGACTCCTTATCTCTTCTGTAGGTCAATGTGGCTACTTAGCTTATAAAGAACATGAAACCAGGCTAGTTTAAATGAAGACTATCCAAGACAAGGTAAGTCATAGCAAAAAGGGTTTTAAAATAAGATTATTTAAAAAAAATTATTTATTATTTTTGTGTTGTTGTATGATTATTTTATACAATTGCAACAAACAAATGCAACAACCATATGCACAAATAATTCACTCATCCGCGAACAGAGTGATGCCGTTTTAATTACGAGGTAGGAGTTTCCTGCAAAAAAGTGCATTGGCAAAGGTAGGTTCTAACTGTCCTCATCAAGGTCAGGTCCCCAAGGTGTCCCCATTATAGGGTTCCCACGGTCTCTCACCCCTCAAACCATGCGTGGCTCAAATGCCTTATCGACGTCCTACAAGGAGGGTTATCACCTTGAATGGTGACTTCTGACAATGACCTGCTGGCACTATGGCCATTACCACGGCCAGCCATAAACACCACTCACTCCCTATGTGTATTCACTCTTGCCCCTTGGTATAGAGGGACTGTTGTGAGCAAGGGTTGTGTGCAGTTTTTATTTTAGACAAGTGCAGAAAATAAGCAAACAACATTTATTAAAGCCAAACATAAAGCATGCTATTCAAACAAAGAAATAGTAGAGGCATAATTTTAAATCTACTATTTTGGATTATTCCATTAGTAAATGGGATTAACTCTCATGAATTCCCCAGTGGAGTCTCCATCTATCACCGTCGTAAAAAGCGTCGGAGCGACGCGATGGTTTTGATGACTCGCGTTTAGTGTAAAAATGTGGTCATCGCTCTTACGATGTTTGATACCCGAACTACCCTTAAGAGTGAGGTTTTCGTAAGAAGGTTCTTGAGTCGCCACCAATATTTTTACCATAAACATTGGAAAAGGAAAATAAAAGAAGGCGTTGGTTTAAGAAAAACCAACTTTGGCCATTATAACCAGAGTTAGGTAAGGGAGTTAGTTACGTGTGAGGAAGGTATTAGCACTCCACAACGCCCCTTTCGGGTTCTCTATGATGGAATAATCTTAAAAATAAAGACATAAAAATTATGCTTCTACCCTATTTATTCATTGCAGTATTTAAATGACTATCTACATGACTCTAATAACTAATGCACACACAAGGAAAGCAGTAAAGGATGCGATAAAAGAGAAGAGATATGAAGAAGAACCACCGAAGCGGGTTTTTATAAATCTTGAACTTGAGGACGCTTTTTGGCAGTCCCCTCACTCTATAGAGACACTCCTCCCTCGAACAAAAAATAAAAACTAAACTCCTCGAGTGTCAAAAGATCACTCGTACTCTGGAATAATGCTTAGAGTTGCTAAGAAATCCCAAAATAGGTTCTCTAGAGCATAGGAGAGTGTGAGGTGTGTGGAATGTGAGAAATGAGGCCCTATTTATAGGGAAGCGAGCCAGGGAGGTTTGGACAACTGTCTGGACATTCTGGACGATCATCTAGGTGTTCTGGACGCTCTAGATGGTTGTCTGGACATTCTGGACGACCGTCTGGGTGTTCAGGACGCCCTGGACAGCCGTCTGGACATTCTGGATGGCCATCTGAATGTTCTGGACAGCTGTCTGGAGGTTCTGGACAACCGTCTGGAGGTTCTGGACAACCATCTAGATGTTCTTGGATAGCCATCTGGACATTCTAACAAAATTTTATTTTTTTCTCAGAAAACCCTCCTTTTCCAAAATGAAGCCTAGTAAGCACTACTAGGGGCCTTATGAAGCCTTATCCATCTTTAGAATAGAGGATTTCTAGTCTTTATTGTGAGACTGAGCAAGATTTGGGGTCTACAATCCATCATAGGAACCCAAAAGCGGCATTGTGGGGTGCTAACACCTTTCCCACACATAACTAACTCCCTTACCCAACTTTGGTTATAATGGTCAAAGTTGGTTTTTCTAAACCAACGCCTTTTCTTTTTTTCTTTTTCAATGTTTAATGGTTAAAACATTGATGACGACTTCATAAGAACCCCTTTTTTATGAAAACCTCACTTTTAAGGGTAGCTCAATTATCGAACATCCTAAAAGTGATCATCAAATTCATTTCACGGAAATGCGAGTCACAAACCACCATGTCGCGACAGCTCGCACATATCTTCCCCCCCCCCCCCCCGTTAGAGGAGGGGACGACGGCGACAGATGGAGACTCCATTAGGGAAGCCTAGAGATTTGATCCCATTTAGTGATGAATTAATTCAAAAGAAAATAAAAGATTTAAAATTACGCTTTTACCCTTCTTTGTTTGTATAACATGTTTTATCTGTATGACTTTAATAATGTTGTATGTTTATTTTCTGGAATTGTTTGAAATAAAAATTGTACACAATAGTCCCTCTATACTCGGGGGCATGAGCGATAAAACTTAGGGAGTGGGTGACATGTACGACCGACTGTGGTAATGGCCTTAGTGCCAGCAAGTCGTTGTCGGAAAGCACCACTCAAGGTGATAACCCTCCTCTCTCAGTCTGCAGGACGTCGACACGGCCTTGAGCCACGCAAGGTTTAAGGGCTAAGAGACCGTGGGAACCCTATAATGGGGGCACCTTGGGGACCTAGCCTTAGTGAGGACAGTTAGAACCTACCCTTACTATGCACTTTTCTGCAGGATACCCCTACCTCATGATTAAACGACGTCACTACTGTTCGTGGATGAGTGAATTGTTTGTGCATAAATTTGTTGCATTTGTTTGTTGCATTAACATAAAAATGATCATACAACAGACCAAAATAAACAAAAATTATTAAAAAATAAAAAAATAATAAAAATAATAAGAGATGTCTAACATGCTCTACCGGATCTACCATATCAAAATCTTATTTAAAACTTTTGTTGCTATAACCAACTTTATCTCGGACAGTCTTCATTTTAGCTAGCTCTGATTTCAAGTTCTTTGAAAGTTAAATAGCCACGTTGACTAACGGAAGAGATAAGGAGTTATAAAAACATACAAAACCTTTTTTTGCAATAACCAACTTTATCTTGGAAAATCTTCATTTAAGCTAGCCTGGTTTCAGGTTATTTGAAAGCTAAGTAGTCACGTTGACTAACAGAAGGGATAAGGGGTTACAAAAAACAACAAAAAATAATAAAAACAAAATATAATAGAAATATTTTGACAAAGTCAAATCATTCATACCCTCATCATTTCAAGAGTGGTAAAACCAAGAGAGAAAATAAATGCATAAGAAAGTGTGCATACGCATCATCCTAATAAAGTCTCTCATGCATAAACTGAAAGTGATCCTAGCAAAGATCTCATTGATTTGATGAAGTCAAAGATAAAGTCAAAGGTCAACTCGCAGCAGATCAAACAAGTCACTCGGAAGAATGAAGGCTGAAGACTTAGTGTGTCTTAACGAAAGCTTAGGTAAAACCACTTTACCTTTTCCACTTGCATAAAGCTTCTTCACTCATTTTGCAAAATGCCTCAAAAATAGTTTTAAACAAATCAAAAGCAAAAGCATTTTGTCAAAGAACTTTCCTAACAAATTTATTAACTGATATAGCTTTGAAAGAAACAAT